>CM044437.1:21836069-21847018 GCA_024363595.1 Xenopus borealis | reverse complement strand
CATTTAGAAGAAAAAATTAGCGAATTCGCAGAGGACCACAATGACCTGGCAAGCTCACACAGTAAGCTTCAATCAGAGGTGGAACGATGGGCGGATAAAATAACTGATTTGGAGGACAGATCACGCTGAAACAACTTGAGGCTAAGGGGAATCCCAGAATTGGTAGGCTCACAAGACCTAGAGCATTATCTACATCAGCTCACGGAAGCACTCATGCCTGATACACATCAACTCGAGAGGGCAATAGACCCTCTCGATCCCCAAACCCAAGTCAGCTCCAGAATCAGCACCAAGAGATGTACTGGCAAGATTTGTCTTTTACAAAACCAAAGACAAACTCCTGGCGCTCTCAAGGAAAAGAGAGGGATGGCCAACACAATATCAGCAGCTGGAAATATAAATAGACTTGTCACAGACAACACTACTAAAAAGAAAAGCCTTCACAGACATAACAAAGATGCTACGTCAGCACAGTATACCCTACCGCTGGGGTTACCCAGTCAAATTAATCGTCCAGAAGAACGGGGTGCCCACCACATTATTGACAGCCCGCTGGAATATCACAACAAAAGAGATACAAAAGATACAGCCTCTTCTCCAAGACGAACAACAACCAACTCACCGAAAAAGTTGAGTAAAGAGTGGACAACAGTGAGGTGAAGCAACAAAAATTTTTTAATTTTGTTTTCCTTTTCTATGCAATACAGATGTTCAGTACCCCTGGAGAAAAATTGCCAAAAGACAGTAGCACAAAGAGAGATCCCCCTGGACACAGAAACACAGAGCATCTCCAGAACCACCCCCCCCCACAGACTCCAAGTTACACCTATAAGGAAGGAGCCTAAAGTGGTAAATGGTAAATATACGGCACATGCAGAAAATGCAGAAAATTTACACAATATATTACATAATGTGACAATATTGGTTATATCTTTTAAGTCATGATTTAAAGTTCTTTCAATGTTTTGCATTAGATATGGTTTTGATATATGTTACGAAAGGTCAATGCACAACTCCATCTTTAAAAAAAGGTTTGAAAGTCATTGTATACAAAAAGTTGCTGGGAGTAGAGCAGGGGTCTGGTCTACAGAAATGATTCGATTATACTCTCTTAATGCGAGGGGCTTAAATTCCCCCCATAAAAGAAATCGAGCACTAAGAGACGCGTATAAAGCAAAAGCAGATATATATTTTTCTATCAGGAAACACACTTTAACAGAAGAAAACCAAATTCTCAAAATAAACATTACCCCTATAGTTACCATGCATACTCCCAAAATAAAACAAAGGGAGTCTCTATTCTAATAAGCTCCAGAATAACATTTTGAGTGGACCAGACCCTTGCGGATTCCGCAGGTAGATACTTAATGTTGATAGGTGTTTTGGGTAACACAACCTACACTCTAGTAAACCTATATGCCCCTAACGAGAACCAGGTCCAATTCCTTGATCGCATTATCCCCAAACTATTAAACAATAGTCAATATGACCCTAAACCCCCATATAGACATACTGAGAAATACCATCAGACCAGACAACAAAACTCAACTAACACAAGCAACAAACTTTAGAAAACTGATACACAACTATGCACTAATAGCTGTATGGAGGGCAAAATTCCCAAAAGCAAAGGATTTTACCTACTTTTCCCTAAGATTTCACACCCACACTAGGATTGACCTATTTCTCACAGACTCCCAGACCACTTCACAGGTAAACAAAGCCTGGATTAAGAACGTGGTCAGACCATGCCCTTATAAGATTAGAACTACCAACAAATGGCCATACAGAAAAACTACCATGGAAGCTTAATAACAGGATACTACAAACACCAGACTGCAAAAACCACATAATACAAGCAATACTGCAATACTTTAAACATAGCACCCCCGCAGACAACAATCTGCAAACAATATGGCTGGCACATAAAGCTGTGATTAGAGGGGAACTAATCTCACAGGCAAAGCAGCTTAAAAAACAAGAGAACACTCTCAATTGCAACTAGAAACACAATTAGCAGAACTAGAAAAACAAATAATACAGAACTATAACACCAACATAGTTTACCAAATCAAGGAAACCCGCGCCGATTTTAAATGAAATAATAGCAGCCAAAGCAGCATATAGACTACAATGCCTAAAACACTTATACTACACCAAAGGGAAAGGGAAATTTACTTAAACATAAACAGGCACAAACACGCATCCAGTATCTAACATCAGCGCAGACAAAAATCACAGACCTGAAACAAATTGCAAATAAATTTGCTCAGTACTATGAAACCCTATACAATCTACAATCTCACCCAGATAAACCAAATCCTCCAACAGCCAACATTGCCTCTTAGTTAAACAAAACATCCCTTCCAACGCCCGCAGTGCAACAATTGGAAACACTTAGTAAACCAATCACAATAGAAGAAATCCAAACTGTAATTAAAAACCTAAAACCAGGAAAATCACCTGGTCCAGATGGATTCACCAACCAATATTACAAATTTTTTTCAAACCAGATAGCCCCACACTTAGTAAATCTATTTCAAAACATAACGGACACAGGAAATATCAACCAAGAATACCTCAAAGCCCATATCATAACTATACCTAAGCCAGGAAAACCCCAAGATCTATGCCAAAACTACAGACCTATAACACTTCTCAACACAGACCTTAAAATCTATGCCAAACTGCTAGCCCAAAGACTTAATCTGGTGCTGCCTTCCCTGGTCAAGAACGACCAGGTAGGGTTCATCCTAAACAGACAAGGGGCAGATAGCACCAGAAGATTCCACAATCTTCTTCACATTTTGAAACAATCTAAACTGCCAGCCCTTTTACTTTCTCTAGACGCAGAAAAGGTAACTGGGATCACATGCAGGCGACCCTGGCAAAGTTTAATTTGGGAGATACCTTTATAAAAGCTGTTGCACCATTATATTCCAAACCGACAGCTAAAGTATGTACAGCAGAAGCTCTCTCAGGAGCATTCCATCTGACTAATGGGACGAGACAAGGCTGCCCACTCTCGCCCTTGATCTTTGCACTAATGGTCAAACCCTTGGCTCAAGCCATACGAGAAAATCTAAACATAAAAGGCATAACCACCCCCCAATGAGCAACAAAAAATTGGCCTATTTGCAGATGACATACTAGTGCTCATAAGCAATCCAATCATATCCTTACCCAATTTACTAAATGAACTGAGAGAGTTCCAGAGGATCTCATGGTTCAAGATCAATGCAAACAAAACACAAGCAATGGCAATTAATATACCCAAACAAACTCTGCTAGGGGTAACCCAAAATTATCAATTTGAATGGAGGGAAAACTTCTTAACATTCTTGGGGATAAAATTACCTAAGGATCCGGAAATGATATACAAATTAAACTACCTACCATTGTTGAAATTAGTTGAAACGGAATGCATTAGATGGCACAAAGAAATGATCTCCCTGTTAGGACGTATAACGGCAGTGAAAATGAACCTGCTCCACAAGATATTATATCTATTAAACACCCTGCAAATATCACTCCCCCCACAGTTTTTAAAGAATCTACAAAAAAACATCAACAAGTTTATATGGCAACAAAAACCACCAAGAATAGCCCACAGTAGTACACAATATCCCAGATCTATGGGAGGGATGGGAGTACCAAATATCAGGAGTTATTATACAACTTAGATTTTAGAAACTGCAGTACGCATGCATGCGATGATAGGATGCAAAACATGGGTAGACATGGAGGCAGATAGGATACAGGACAAAAACCTCACACAACTTTTTTGATTGCCTAAATCAAGCAGACTGCCAACTGAACACCTATTGCCTACCACTAAACTAACGTTAAAAATTTGGGGATGCACTTTCAACAAAGTACAAGTTTGGACCATTCCCATCACCACTGCTACCATTAACAGCACTCAAACAATTTATACCACAAATATCCTTAAAGCATTGGTCGGAGGCAGGTATTCTGAAATTGGGAGACCTGTATTTTGCAACATAACTATGACCTATTGAGGATCTAGTGGAACACAAAGGCATACCACAGAACCAAAGATATACTTATCAACAGTTGACACATTTTCTTCAAAAACACATAAAGGATTACAAATCAACCCGCACATCCACTCTGCACAAATCCCTCCTCATCCTCGGCTACCAAACACAACACATATGAAATTGTTAACTAGGTGGTACCTAACGCCCACAAAGATAACATCATTCACCTCCAGCTACTCCTCCCAATGCTGGAGACAATGTGATCAGTAAGGCACAACCCTCCACATGTGGTGGCAATGCCCAAAAGTAACCTCCTTCTGGACCGAGGTATTTAAACTAATACAGTCAGTACTTCAACTGGACATTCTCCAATCACCACAAGTCACATTACTACAACTCTATCCAACAAAAATTTCAAAACCCAACAAAAAACTTTTGTTTCAGGTCTTTAAAACAGCTATCACTTTAATTGCAAGGTCTTGGAAAAAACCTGAAACACCTGCAATTCAACAACTTATAATGCAACTAAATGACAGGAAAACAATGGAAACAAGAATTGGAGGAGCCCAGGAACAAAGTAACCAGATAAACAAACTGTGGAAACCATGGTGAATAAAACAAGCTCACATGTCTACCCATGTATAAATATGCTTAAATATGTTTAAATATGTTGTAATAAATGTATGGAATGTAACTCACAACCGCATCAATGTAGGAAGCTACTTTTTTGTCTAAATATACTAATAGAACCACTAACTTTTGAAAACATATCAGGAATAAGATGGAAATGTTTGGAAAGAGAATATAAGAACTAAATATTTACTGTGCATATGACCTTAAATCACGCATTATTTTATATTGTCATGATCTTGTAATCTCAACAAAACCTTTTCAATAAAAGTTTGAATTACAAAAAAAAAATTGCTGAAGAAAACAAATCGTACAAAATTTTCTGATTTTCCACCCGAAAACCATAAAATCTTTGGATTATTGCACGAAACCCAGTGCAGGTTAGAAAATCTTTGGGACTCCTCTCATTGACTTATATGGAACCTCAGCAGGTCTGAAATGCTGGATTTTCATATTTGGACTTTTTCGATCCTCGGAGTGTAATACATCCCAAAAAAATTCCTGTTTTTTTTTTCTCTACAGATTTGGGTTTTACACACATTTTTGTGTTCGGAGTTAATTAAATAAACCCCCAAAGTGTTAATAAACTTAGAGGCAGGGTTACTAAGGGCCAAATTTTCTAAGTAAAAAAACTTCGAAATTCGACCCTCAAAGTTTTTTTAAAGGGCTTTTTCGTTCGAAAATGGACCTATTTCGATTGAATAGGTCAATTTTCAATTGAAAAAAAATTGGTTGATTGCACCGTTCCAATCAAACAATTCAAAGGATTTTGTGAATTCTTGGACGTTAGAAAATTTTTCAGGACAGGTTCTATGAGGTCCCCCATAGACTAGAATGGCAATTTGGCAGCTTTAAGGTGACGAAGTGTCGAAGCCGAAGGATTTTAAAGGCCCATTACGATGAAAATTCGACTTGTCGAATATTAAAATTTTTTCAATTTAAATTGAATTTTGGGATATACGATAGTCAAAGTAAACCAAAATTATTTTGCAATTCGAATTTTTTTAATTCAAATTTTATTCAAATATTCACTTCGACCTTTAGTTAATGTGCCCCTATGGCACACGCTTTCATATGGGTGATGAGTTCTTTAGAACACAAGGACAAAACTTGTTCAATTTGATATTTTATATTACAGAAGTAAGTAGTGCATTTATAAAAAAAAAAAAAAAAAGCTGTTACCAAAAATAACACTACTTCCTGCTTTTCAGCTCTCTTGTTTTCCACTGATAGAGGGTCATAACTTTTGGTTTTGAACTGAATGCTGAGGATCAATCGTAAACTCACTGAACAGTTATGTCCCATATGGCTCCCCTTAAATTCGCTGACTAACAGAGTTAGAGAGCTGAAGTAGTGTTCTGGCTATTATGTTAGACATCAAGTCGCCCCAGCTTTTATTCATTACATTTTTGGCTAACTAAATTACAAACAGTTTTTATTTTGTGCATCCTATCTATTTACCCAGTTTTTATTTTTTTTATATTGAACTGTTCCTTTAAGGTTCTCTTTGTGAATAAAAACCAAATTTTTCCATACCATAAGGTATAAGAAGGCCAATATATCATGCAAAATGAAAAATAATATATATAATGAAAACGGTGGTGCTGCAAGTCCCAAAAAAAATAATAGGCTAGAGTAGATGGGACCCTTGGAGGCCCATTTACTACAGGTCAAATTTTTGTGGAATTGGAGCTCCTTGAAATCACGATTAATCACTATTCCTTTAAAATCACCAATGCAGTGAAAGTTATTAAAAGATCCAAGTGAAAAAAGGACGAATAAAAATAGCTGCTGAAAAAATTGTAAGAACGAAATGAAATTTGATCTCAGAAAAAAACTTCAGCTTTTATTTGCTGTAATATTTTGTTCTTCGATTTTATGGTTTTGACACTTGATAGATTCCAAAAAAAAATAGTGGATTATGTAATTATATAAAAAATGTGCTGAAAAGAAACAAGCTTTCTACAAACTTTCATAAATCGCCCCCTTAGTATCAGATTGAGGAAAACTGGTTTAACAAGAGCAGGAAAAAATAATTTTATCACATTTATGCAACTGAGAAATCATTTTATGGGTTTATTTTACTAGACTCGTTTCTGATAAAGTATTTATAGCTGCTTGAATTAGGAGGATGTTAAAAGAGATTAGAACATTTGAAAGTAAACAAAGGTCAAGGAATGGTAATCAGCCCAGGGAGCTAAAAAAGTTAGTATTGCTTGGTGAATTGGTAATATGGGACCTTTATTTAAAATGGATATTTTTCTCAGCAAGTAAGATATAGGCCTGTTAATTTATCATTGGGGAAAATCATAAATTTATATATAACAATAATTTATTGAAGCACTGACACTTTAACTGAATCTGATCTAACCAGAACAATGGCACTTTGAGCACTTTAGGGCTTTTGAATTATGGAATGAACTAATCTTCATAGGGTCTGACAATTATAATATTAGTTTGCACTTGCACTTTAAATCGTGATTGGGGGGCATTTGCAATAGGGAGGCCACATTAACCTTTATATCAGTGTGGGCCAAAAAAATTGAATACACTGCTACTGGATCCGCTCAGTTAATTAATTGGTATATGTGAATAGATAGGGGTTGTGCTTTCTTTTTCTTCACTTCTGATATCTATACAGTCAGAGAGACATGCTTCTTTCATGCACTGTATCTTAAAGGGGACCCGTCACCGAAAGAAATATTCAAAATCCTATTTTATCACATTAGTCAAGCAAGTCTATTTACACTATATCATCTCACTGTATCATCTCAGAATCTTGTTTGTGCACCAGAACGGGGGACCCAATGTCCATCACCATGCCCTGGCTACACAATTAAACAGTGAGGAGAATGGGAGAATGTGTGGAGAGCAGTTACATCTAGGAAGTGCTGAACAAAATAGTGAAAGTAATTGTCTGTCCCGCCTCTCTGTCATTTGCATAGAGAAGGGGCAGTCAATATTTGATTGACAGCTGATATTTTTAAATGAGCTATATTTTTAAACAACTATGAATGCTTTAATAAAAAATAGAAATTGGATTTCATGCTTAAATTGTAATGGACTTTTATTATACAGATTTTTGTGTCTGGGTGATAGGTTCACTTTAATAAATGTGTTGCAAAACCCAGAATCTAATTATTAAGGAGTACAACACATGGTACCAGAAGTGGATCCACTCAGCAGACAGAGGTTGAACCATGTCAGAACCCAGTGGCGTTTCTGGGGCTGCCGCCGCCTGAGGGGCAGTATCACTAGTGCATTAAGTGCAATTGTGCTCTAGCAGAGCCGAATTTCCAGGTTAAAACTCAGAAATTTGGCTCTTAAAGTTACAAGAGGCTGCTTTTTCACGCCCCATGTAACTGGCCGCTGGAGCGGCCCTGTCAGAACCTGCATGAGAGATTTATCTTTAACTCCAGAGTGAAGTCTCCTATTGAAAGCATAGAGGAATACATAACAGACTTTAAGCTGAAGCGCAGAAAAAGTAACTTTGGCCAGCTGAGAGATTTATTAATCAGAGACAGAGTTGCAGTGCCGGAACTAGGATTAGGCAGAGTAGGCACGTACCTAGGGCACAAATCCTTGGGGCGCCAGGCATGTACCTGCTCAGTCGCCTACCCCATGTCTGGTCCCCTCACTCTTCATCTTCTTGCGCTTCCACGCATGCTCGCATGGCGATTGGGGTTTCTGCGTATGAGCACCGGTGGCAACTCACGCATGCACACTGGTGTCAGCTTGTCCATGCGCACGCTCAGCTGGTGCCACAGCCAGCCAGGTTGCATAGGGCACTCAGCTGGCAGAGTTGTAACTGGATGCAATGATCAAAAAAGTGCAGGAAAGATTGTTAAGGCAACAGGTTCTTACATTAGAAAAAGCTATAAGAATTTGTCAAACAGCTGAACTCACAAAACCGCAAAGTGCTAACAAGAATAAGAAATAAAGAGAAGGTTTCTTAAAGGAGAAGTAAACCCTGTCGGCACCAAATGCCTCCCCGCCTAACCCCATAGGCCGCCCCTAACTTGCTACTTACCCCTCCTTCTAGGTGCTCTCCAGCGGAGTTCATGACTGCCATCTTCTCATGAGCGGTCTTCCTGGATTCATCCATGTCTTCTGGCGCATGCTCGGTAGGAGGCATTTGCCGGTTTCTGATCTATTGCGCATGCGCCCGAAGGTCACAAACTCTTGGCATTGGCCCTGGGGGGAGGTAGGCCAGGGGGGAGGAGGAAGGGGGGCCTATATGGAGGAGGCATTTGGGGCCTACAGGGTTTACTTCTCCTTGAGCTGAATGGCAAAATGGCCACATCCTCAGTCACACCAAGGGCTAACACAAGAAAATCTGATTTTAAGAAAAGCAAAGGGAAGATTGATGCAAGATTTACCAAATACAAATCTGTAATAATTGTGGCAACATTTAACAACTGCCCAGCTTTTGTTAAACAGTGCAAGGTGTGTGGCAAATATAATCACTTTGCCAAGCAGTGTTATAGTAAATGCAATTATGAACAGCAACAGTGAGGAGATCTGTTTGAGTGCTGTCAGTAAAATTAATGGAAGTGAAAAAAGATGGACTATGGACATTGATACAAATGGTTCCTTGATTAAGTATAAAGTGGATGCATGGGCAGAAACAAACATTATCCCAGAAAAAAATATAGAAAAACCTACAAATAAGTACATCAGTACATACAGCATGTGATGATTCTGAAATCCCATCTGTAGGAAAATGCACACTCACTCTTACTTACAAAGGCAAGGCAAGGAGTTTGCAGTAGTCTCTGGTAATTACTGTCCCATATTCGGTGCACAAGCATGTGAGAAGTTGGGACTGGTAAACAAATTATTTGTTGTGGAAGAATCACCACAAAGCAACATAGATATATGTATTTGAATGTAAGGATGTGTTTTCAGCTCTTGGGAAAACTGCCAGTTACACACAGCATTTAATTAAAAACTGATGCAAAACCAGTTGTACAAGCCAAAAGGCATGAGTCAGTGGCACTGAGAGAAACACCTAAATGTGAATTTCAGCCTATAAATTAACCTTCAGTTTGGGTACATTCCTTAGTCGTAGAGAAAAAAGATGGATCCCTGAGATTGTGCTTGGATCCCAAAGAGTTACATGAAAACATTTTCATATACCCACTCTGAATGAAATCCTGGGTGAAATGGCAAATGCCAAATTATTTACAATCCTAGATGCCTCCAATGGGGTTTGGCAGATTCCTCTCACTTAAGCAGAAAATGTACTTTTAATACACCTTTTGGAAGGTATCAGTTCAAGCGTCTGCCTTTTGGATTAAGTTCAGCACAAGACATTTTTCACAGAACAATGCAGCAACTCTTGGAAGGGGTTGAAGGAGTTAAATACTACATAGATGATATTTTAATTTGGGGCACCACAAATGCAGAGCTTGACAAAAGATTAAAGCGAGTCTTACAGATAGCAAAAGAAAATAGACTTAAACTGAATCGTGCTAAATGTTAGTAAACCAGAAATTTTGGATCTTGGTGAAGTATTTTCTCACAGTGGTGTGAAACCAGATTCTGCAAACGTTTTAGCAATTAAAAGAATGGCCAGTCCCAGTAATAAAAAAAGAAATTCATGGGTATGCTAAACTACCTTGGCAAGTACATTCCCAATCTGGCAGACAAGATGCCCCATATGAGGAGGAGCTTGTTGCTAAAGAATGCTGAGTGGAACTGGACAGAGGAAGCAGGAAAATGAGTTCAAATCACTAAAAGATATTCTTTGTTGTCCACAGAAATTTTGACATACATCAGCCTTCAAAAATATCAACAGATGCATCAACAAATGGAATGGGTGAATTTCTACTACAACAATACGGTAAGGAATGGAAGCCAGTTGCATATGCATTAGGTCCATTCACACACACTCAGAGCATAAATATCACAAATAGAAAAAGAGAGATTTACTAAATTCACATGAATGATTCGAAATCTGATCGAATTTTCAAAAAGATCTGAATTAGAATTTTCAAATATTTTTGAAGGCCACTTTAACCATCGAATTTTGAAAATTCGATCGAATCGAATGATTCGAATAAAATTGTATTTGAATATTCGACAGTCGAATTACTTGCTCTTTAAATTTTTATTCGACTGCCTAGTTCGCCAGATTAAACCTATCGAATTGCTATTAAACGCTATGGGAAGCTCCCATAGGTTTTGTTTTAGCTTTTTTGATCGAATAAAAAAAATTTGATCGAATGGTTAAAGTGTGGAAATACATATTACTAGTGTTGTGGCTAGGAAAGCAGTATCAGAAGAAATTTAAAACAAGCACTGCCTCTGATG
>CM044437.1:21722770-21760783 GCA_024363595.1 Xenopus borealis | reverse complement strand
CTCCCCAGATACCCAATCAATAAGGGGATTGTGGGCCTGGAGCCATGGTAACCCCAAAATTAGAGGAGAGGAAGCACCTTCAATGACAAAAAGGGCTATCTCCTCGCAGTGATGTTTACTTATACACATAGATAGGAACACAGTCAGGAACACAGGTCAGGATACAGAAAACAGGGTAATCAATAGCCAGGCAGGGTCAAACACAGGAATCAGAACAGGTCAGAAGCTTAAATAGCACAGGCAAGGCACCAGGAGCAAATCCTATCACGGGCAACTACACATTAGCAAATACCCCTTTAAATACATTTGAATTTGGCGCCTTTGCTCAATGACGTCATCACGCAGCATGATTTGGAGCATAAACCCGGAAGTAGCGCCATAGACGAACCGGCAGCAAAAGGTGAAGATCAGCGTGACGGGCGTCCCCGCTGAGAGCGCGGCGGGCGTCCCCGCCGGCCCCCTAGACCACCAGGGTGAGTCTTGACAATACCCTTTAATTAATTAGTTAAAAAATGAAAAAATAAGAAGAGCATCTAATTCATGAGTTAAAAACAATTAAAACTGATCTGAGTCATAAACATAGGGAATAGTACTGATCGCTGATTAGATCAAGCCCTCTCAGATCCTAGCAAGAAACCATTGAACCTTCCTTAAAAAACAAATAAATAAATTGCTAGTCTGTGGTTTGCGTGGCAGTGATCTGAGACTTTGTTAATAGTAGTGAGAAGCGCCCAAAACCGTAATTAAGCAAAGTTTTTTGGGGATTTTAAACCTCACGTAGCCAATGACACTATAGTAAGTTTGAATGTCATGGGAATGGTGAAACTAGCGCTTGTCCTCTCAGAGGCACCTAGGTGAGGTAGTGGCCTAATACCTGTCGCTAATTCCCAGACAAACACAACTTACATAAATTAACAAGTGAAATAGCGGTTGAGACTTATGGTTTGTTGTGCTAAATAAGTCACCGTCACACTCCTCATCCGTTTCTAATAACCCGCCAGCCCCCAACTGATTGGATAAGAAAGGGTAGGTTGAAGTGTGGAAAGAGAAATGCTTTGCGCCTGACGCGCGTTTCGCCGCGAGGCTTTGTAAAAGGCACACTGGCCTCAAGATCTTGCGATATTTACCTATTCATGATTACGGCCATTGGTTAAGCAGATCATGTGACCGCATTCAATGTTAACCTTATGGGGGCAAATATAAAGAACCAAATAATAATATATAAGTATGTACAACTCTTGCCCTCCACTTCAAAGCATCCAATTGAGCAGTCACCCACACACAAAATCACTATTTTCATCCATAGAAATAACAAAAAATGAATCGTGTCAATAAATCAACAAAATCAAATGCTTTTATAATTAAGGATAAAAATGATCAATTTAATTATGATTGCAAAATGAATTAGCCACCGATCACAGATCAGATGGCAAATCGGTTCAGCTGCCAATAAATGTATGCAATGATAAACTTTCATTTAACCCATTAGGAACAAGGGTATTTAATTCATATATCCAACGGATTTCTTTAGACAATAACACTCGATCAAGGTTGCCCCTTCTTATTCCTAGTGACACATGTTCCAGTATTGAGACTGTCAATCCCTCTGGATTGCCATTATGACATAGATAAAAGTGTTTACCTAGGGGACTTATTTTTTTATTATTTTTTAAACTTGTCTTTGTCGATGTTATATGATTTCTGAATTTGCAAATCAGACATAATTGTAGTAGTAGATTTTATACTCGAAATGTGTTCCGATATTCTTTTTTTTAAGGTTCTCTTAGTTTTACCAATGTATCGCAAATTACAAGGACAAGTGATCATGTCGATTACTCCAATTGTATTGCAATTATTCCATTTCCTGATATAGTGTAGTTTTTCAAATCTGTCTTTAATCTCCCTAATATATTTAATATAAGGGGCATATGGTGCAAGATCCACAGATAAAAGTGCCTGAACATTGGGGAGAACTAACGGACTATCAGTCCATTGATTACAGTATGTAGTATTGAACCTCACAGTTTCTGAGTTAGGTTTTTTCCTTCGAATTAAAGTATCAGCTCTGGGGGTATTCATGACTCTTACCCGACCTTTTTTAATCACTTTGTTACTATATCCACGTTTCTTAAGTCTACCAGATAATTCATTAGACCTTTGTTTAAAGGTATTATCATCTGAGCAATTCCTCCTTACTTAAAAATTCTCCCACCGGTATTGCTTTTTTGACATTGGATATATGGTGACTGGAGAAATGTAAGGTCGAGTTGGTTGCTGTCTCCTTTCTAAAGATATCAGTCTGCAATGTGCCCCCCTTATCTGTGATAATGATAATTTTCAGAAAGTCTATTTGAGTTACACTATATGTGAAATTCAGGTTTAAATTGAAATCATTATCGTTCAAGAAACAGAAGAATTCTTGGAAGGATTCAATGGAACCATCCCATACGATCATCTATGTAGCGTAACCATTGGTTGATATGACATGTCCATGTATCAGTGTATTCTGAGAACACAAAAAATTGTTCCCACCATCCCAAAAATAAATTTGCATAGGTCGGCGCAAAGGGTGCTCCCATGGCAGTTCCTTGTATCTGTAAATAATATCTGTCATTGAAGACAAAGTAGTTATGAGTCAAACAAAACCATAGTAAATCGCTGAAAAACATTCTGCGATCAATGTCATAATCGCTCTCACTCTTAAGAAAAGCATTTACAGCCTTTATGCCCAATTTATGTTCTATGCAGGTATATAGGGATGTTACATGACATGTAACCAATATAGTACTTTCATCAAGACGTCTCCTGTATCTTTTAAATATGAAGGTAAGAACATTACAAACAGACGTAACTTAGTATCAATTAATTGCCCTGCTACTTCACAAAGATTACCATTTCCTGATATGAATGGTTGACCAGGTGGTTTTTATTTGTTTTTGTGGACTTTCGGTAACATATAAAAAGTAGGGATTCGTGGATTATGGTTTTGGCCGTTTCTTATTTATTTTTTAAGGAACGGTTGAACGGTTTGTTGCTAGGATCTGAGAGGACATGATCTTATCAGCGATCAGTACTAGTCCCTATGTTTGAGACTCAGAATCTAGTTTTAATTGTTTTTAACTCATGAATTAGATGCTCTACTTATTTTTTCATTTTTTAACTAATTAATTAAAGGTTATGTTTTAACTAATTAATTTATCATGGACCACTGATGAACATGAATTAATTTGGGAGCAATTGCAATGGATTGAGTCACCAATCATCTTGTTTCACATGTTATAACTAATTTATTGAACAATCATGCTTCACATACACCTAATGAATCCATTCATTTAATTAATTGTATAATCAAAGTATATTCAATGTCATGTAACTTTAATGAGTTTGGTATTTACAACACAACTCTATTATATGCCACTTAATTTGCACATTGATAGTCACTGTTTTATTTTTCACTTTATATTCATGGAAATGAGGAATCAAGGTGAATATACACTTAATGAATTTATTTAATTTGATTAACCATGATTTACTAATAATGAATTTCATTATTTTATGATATGCACATTACATATGAAATAGGTGTTATTTAATTTTCTTTCCCGGTACAAACATATATCAATATATTAGATAATAGACTGGTGCGACAATTTATAACTTCCCCTTTTCTCTCTTGTTTTGCATCTGGATATTACTCGGTGAGAACCAAGCTGGTAAGACAATGCCACAGATAACATACCTTTACAATGGCTGACATCAAAATATTTTCACGGAGGCCTAAATGACAAATTCAAAAGAGCCTAGAGTTAAAATTACCTAAAAGCGTACAACCCACATATATTATTATTACAAGAAACACATTTAACAGGACAAAAAGTCCTTGCCATTAAAAAACCATGGGTCGCACATGCATACCACTCCACATACTCTTCTTACAGCAGAGGTACCTCTATTCTAATCAGGAAAGTCCTTCCATTTCAATTGGGAGGGCTGCACACAGACAGATCTGGCAGATATCAGATAATCCATGGCATGATAATGGGATTCCCCATTATAACAGTAAATTTATACATCTCTCCTCCATTTACAGAAACCATTCTACACAATGTTTCCTCAGCTCTTGCCCAGTTGCCCCCAGCACCTACGTGCATAGCAGGAGACTTCAATACATACCTGGACCCATCCATGGACTCGCTACATCAACCTCCCCCTCTAAAATGACGAATGGCTTCAAGCCTATAATTTAGCCGATGTTTGGCGTTTTTAACATCCAACAGTTTGAGAATTCTCTTGTTACTCAACCACACACCACACATTGTCCCACATTGATCTAATACTGGCCTCATCAGATCTGCTCCCAAAAGTAAGGGAAGTCAAATTCCTTCCTAGAGCAATATCAGACCATGCACCTATCTATTTATCATTATAAATTCACCCATCACCCCAGAGTAAGCAATGGAGACTCTCTCCAATATGGCTGAAAAATCAAACAATTATAGAAGACTCTACAGTGTCTCTGCAGAGTTATTGGTCAGAAAACTCAGGCTCTGCAAACCCAAACATCACCTGGGAGGCCAGCAAGGCAGTTCTACGAGGTGCCTTGATAACCTCTATTACAAAAACACACAATATCACCAAAGGCTAGGTTCACTAGAACACAATGCAACACAGGCAGAACAAGAATTCATAGAGGACCCAAGCCCACAGAATCACACTACATTTGCCAACTCACTTTTTTTGCCAACTCACTCATTTGCAAGAGGAGGCTTCTGGGCAAGAGCAGGAATTAAACAACTTCGGCACATAACACAAAAAAGATGCCTTTAAAACTCTAGATCAGTTCAAACAACTTCCGGAGCTGTCAGATCTGTTGGTGTACAACTATTTACAAATGCAACATCTATTTCATTCACAATTCCAAGACATCCTGATCCAAATACAACAGTAGAAGGTATAATACAATCACCAGGCAAACAAAAGCTAGTGTCAAAAACATAAACTTAAATGGGAAAGTAGCGGAGTTCACTTAGAACCCGATGAATGGGAAGAGATGGAGGACAGCCTCTATCTCCCTCTAATCAGTACAAGAGACAGGCTCATTCAATTTAAAATAATACACCAAACGTACTTGACACCAAAAAACTACTACTTATGGGTCCCCTGGAGCATTCCAGATGCCCCCACTGTAACTCACCAGATGCAGACTTTATACATCTATTATGGTTTTGTCCTGACATACAGAAATTCTAGAAAAAATGTATGCAATTTTTAGCAGACAAATTCATCCCTACTGCAGGTATTGAACCCAGCTACATGCCTATTGGGAATAATGGACACATTGGTAACTAAAACTCACCCCAGGTTACTGATGAAAGCACTGTTGTTCTACGCAAGGAAAACAGTGGCCCTGCACTGGATGGGACCAACACCTCCCACACTTCAGAAATGGATTCAACTCATAAACTCCCAATTTGAACTTTACAAATTAACCTACATAGCCAGAGGCTGTCCACAGAAGTTTGATAAAATATGGATTCCTTGGCTAGATTCACCCGCAACAATGATCCAATAAATCTGTCAAAGAATCCCATTGTACCTTTTCATGTCTACGTCCTTCTTCTTCTCTCCTACTTTCTTCCTTCTAACTACTATTGTTATTATCTGAAACTACTGTAAATAAAAAGTTACTATTAAAAAAAAAAAATTGTATATTGGTATTGTTTTCTTTCATTCTGAGTTTTTAGAACATGGTACGTGGAATACTCCAGGTATTTACTGTATTCTCTACACCAGTGATCCCCAACCAGTAGCTTGTGAGCAACATGTTGCTCTCCAACCCCTTGGCTGTTGCTCCCAGTGGCTTCAAAGCAGGTGATTATTTTTCAATTCCAGGCTTGGAGGCAAGTTTTTGTTGCATAAAAATAAGGTGCACTGCCAAACAGAATCTCCATGTAGGTTGACAATCCACATTGGGCTACCATATGGCCAATCACAGCACTTATTTGGCACCCCAAGAACATTTTCATGTTAGTGTTGCTCCCCAACTCCTTTTAATTTTGAATGTTGCTCATGGGTTCCAAATCGTATACACTTCTGAATGTGAATTCAATGGAATGCTAATCTCTCCTACCTCGCAAAGAAGATACGGAAAATGAAGAATCCACAACAATAAATGTATATAAAATTATACTGGGTACTAAATCAAGTTATTGTTACAATAGTAAAGGATAATTTTAACAAAACAAAACATTGAATAATAATGAATAATGAACAATGAATATAATGAATATTTATTATTCATTATGGAGTCTACATTATTGTTACCATCAAAATAACTGTTAGACTCAGTGGTAAATATGGAGGCCATCTCCACATCATGACTGGGTCAGCTGTGTTAACCTAGTGTTAACTTTAATGTCCCAACCTTAAAATAGCATGTAGCCATCAGATGGGGATGGATCTCACCTGTTCAGTGAGATTCTTACATAAGGAAAGAAGAAAAGAGGGAAAGGAGGAGCTACAGGGAGGAGAGAGAAGAACTTACATGACAAAGAAAGACACTGTCAAATTTAAAAAAAAACTCACTCAAAAACTCGAATGTGAGCTTATGTATGAAAAACAAGAATCTTGAAAACTCTGTTGACTAAAATGTTATGAATAACTTGCATGCAGAAAAATCACATTCTACTCATCCTTTTCAATGACTGTAGAAAAAAAATAATTATTTTTTGCTAGGACAACTCCCATTGACTTGTGCATAAATTCAGATGCTGAATGTTTACATTCCACTAAATAAATATTTTTAATGAAAAAGTCAACCAAACTCCTTGCCACGTATTGATCAATTTATCAATAATTTTTCTTGAGAACAAAACGTTTTAGATTAACCAGTGGAGATCACGATGTCAAGAAACAACTTCAGCCACATCTGCCATTGACTTCTACATGACCTTGACAGGTTTAAGATGGAGTGTTCAGATTTAGATTTTTAGCAGCTTTGAAGTATAATAAATCTCTAAAAATTTATCTCTAACAATGTGAGCTTTCCTTTTAAAAACCTTGACCAGATAATGGTTTAATAAATGCCTGTTGCCCATTTAATAAATGCCCAATACTCATTTATCAAACCTCAAATTTATTTGGTCAAGGTTTTTAAGGGGAAAGCTCCAATTTTTTGTGGAAAAAAACCTCACATTTTTTGAGTTTTATAATACCCCAAAGCTGCTCAACATCCGAATCTGAAAATACTCCATGCTCATCCTACTATGAAGAAAATAACTTCTTACTAACAGGGCCAGTTAAAGGACACAGTTTGTATTATTGCTTCAACATTACAAAGTTGTGAATCTGTCCCATTCGCGACATGAGCAACAAATTCTTTTTTGTAACTTATTTTTTATTTGTTTTACGAGTCAAAAAACAGATGCAACAGTTTTATCCATTTCTATTTGCTTTGTACAAACAATATAAGCATTTAGAATCACATCTTAATAGAAATACACAAACAAGAGTTAAACTGATTGAGAATTTAAGAACTGTTGAGTGTCTATGTTCTCAGTTGTAAATAGTAAAGGTTGGTCATTTAATTGTGGTATTAGCCTGCACACAACTACTCTTTAGTTGTATGCCATCTTGACATACTGTGCCTCTCTAGTTTAGTTAACAAGTGGAGGGTGGGAGCCCCGTGGTGTATTAGTAGCCAAACCTCTCAGTATCCATATGTCTTAGATTTTTATGAACTGATCCATTTTATTGGTTATTTGTACTATTCCTGCCTCAAAGATCCTGTTGGTGTTTATCCTGTTTAGTATTTCGCCCAAGGTCGTGGTGTTATGTTTTTCCATCTAGACGAAATTGCCAAGCAGGTGGCTGTTAAGACCTGGTTGACCAAAGCCTGCCCATTTTTACGCAGCATGGGTAGAAGTTTGCCTAGAAGCAGGATTATGATGTCCATTGGTATTGGTTTTTGCAGAAGTTGGTTTAAAAGATTTGCTACTTTGGACCATATTGGTCGAATTATTGGGCAGTCCCAAAAAATGTGCAGCATACTACCTCGTGATCCACAGTTTCTACAGAATAAAGGTGAATGTCGTGGGAACAGTTTGTGTAGTCTTTCAGGTGTAAATTTTTCTTACACAAGTGACCATCCGTTTAGCATTTTCCCATATCAGGGGCCAATCATCTGCCTGTTTCAGTTGTGAAAGGGCCTGGTCCATATATTTATGTCTGGGTTGTAGAGTATTTGGTGAGACCGTCAGTAAATTGTATATTTTGGTGATGAGGCCTTTTTATGGTAGCCCTTGTATTGCTATAACTTTGAATGCCATAGGAGAGTTTGCTTTGGGATGTGAAGCGTAAGGTGCGAGGAAATGGCAAATTTGAAAATATTCAAAAATTTTATGTCAGCTTGCGGCTGTTTGTCCGTGAGTGCTTGCGGTTTAATCGTGTGGGTTCGTGAATCGAGAAGATCTCTTATAGTGAAAAGTTGTAGCTTAGACCATTTCAGGTAGAATGCTGGTTCAGACCCTAGCTGGAATGCCAGATTGTTCAGATAAGTGATCATCAATGACTTAACAGAAATCAACTTGTGTTAGTGCCTGGTTTTCAGCCATAGTGAGTAGGTAAGTCTTGTAGCAGAGAGAGTGTTTGGAGAGATTCAGTTGGGCAATTTGGGGTCCCATATGAGGGCATTTAGGTGACATTCTTTTACCATGGAGCTTTCAATGTGGCCCCAAGTAGTGTGGGGAAGGTGGCTTGACCACACTAAAAGTTGTCTCAACTGTGCAGCTTCATAATACTTTTGAAGGTTGGGGACCCCTAAACCTCCTCTTTTGGTATGCATCATCATCATCACTGATTTTGCAACTCTGTGGTTGCGATAGGACCATATAAAGTTGTAAAATAAGGTTTGTATTTCCTTGAAAACTGTGGGAGAAATGGGGATTGGCAGGGTTTCAAACAAGTAAAGATATTTTGGCAGGATGGACATTTTTATAGCCGCTATCCTCCCAAGCCATGAGATTGTGTGTGTATTTTGTCCTTTTCATAAAAGATTTCTTTGTCTGTTGTATCATCGGCTTAAAATTAAGGTCGAACAGTTGGTCGTGGGTGGCTGCTATTTGGGTCCCTAAATAAGTCAAGGATTCCACCCTCCACTTGTAATTAAATCTAGATTCCAATGCTTCTAAGACTCTAGGTGGAATGTTGAGAGGAAGAGCTTCTGTTTTGTTAATGTTCAACTTGTAGCCTGAAATACTGCTGTAACTGTCTAGGACTTTATGGAGATTTGGGAGGGAGATTTGCGGATTAGTCATAGTAAGCAGGACATCGTCTGCAAATAGGGCTATTTTGTATTGCATAGAGTCTACTGAGACCCCTCTAATGTCTGGATGGGCTCGTATAGTCGCTGCCAGGGGTTCTATGCTGAGGGGATAAAGAAGAGGGGGCAACCCTGTATGGTACCGTTATGAATTGGGATGGATTTGTGTGACTGTCCTGGAAGTTTAAGGTAAGTGGAATGAGAGCTATATAGGGGGTAGAAAAGTTTAAGTGCCTCAATAGTGTGTGCAGGCAGTACCGCAATTACAAATCACGGGGCCCCGCACAACAACATCTTCAGGGCCCCCTGGGCCCCGCCCACTCTGACACCCAAGCCCCCACCCCTGATCCCGCCTACTCCATATCAAATTTAAAAGACCACACAAATATCAGCACTAAAAAAGTAACACCCCCTCCACACATGTTGATAGTCACGGCTCCCTTATAAGTTAAAAAAAACATTGGCACCAGGGCTCCCCTTAAAAGTTAAAAAAAAATTGGGGCCCCAAAAAATATTAAAAAAAAAAAACATTGGCGCCAGGGCCCCCCTAATAAGTTAAAAAAAAATGGGGCCCCAAAGAATATTTTTTAATAACCATTGGCGCCAGGGCCCCCCCTCACAAATTATTGGCGGCAGGGCTTCCGTTACAAATTAAAAAAAAATTTGGCGCTCCAAAAAATAATTTAAAAAAAACATTGGTGCCTGGACCCTCCTTACAAATTAAAAAAAAATTGGGGCCCCAAAAAATATTTTTTAAAAAAACATTGGCCCCAGGGACCCCCTCACAAATTAAAAACAAAATTGGGGCCCCAAAAATAATTTAAAAAAAATCATTGGCACCAGGGCCCCCCTTACAAGTTAAAAAAAATGGGGCTCAAAAAATATTTAAAAACAATATTGGTGCAGTGGCCTATAGAGTATTAAAATAAAACACTGGTGGGCAGGGGATTAAAAAAACCCCACAAAAAACCCACATTGGTGTCAGGAGAATTGAACTCGTGGCTTCAGGACTTCAGTTATAGCTGTTTTCATGACTTCGGTTCTTTTTGCCGCTTCAGGACATCAGTGTCAGCTCCTTTCGTGACCGGGTATTTTCGCCGCTTCAGGACTTCAGTGTCGGCTCCTTTCGGGACTTCGGGTCTTTCCGCCTCTTCAAGACTTTGTATTTGTTCGGCACTTCCGCATTCTGCATTTGGACTTCGCGACGAGCGCACACTTATGCGCTCGTTTTAATGTTGTAGAGCTGCCGGGCCCCCCTTCAGCCCCGGGACACTTGTCCCCCCTGTCCCCCCTGATGGCGGGCCTGTGTGAAGGTATGTCCAATCCAACCTGTCGAACGCTTTTTCGGCGTATAGGCTGATCACAAGAGTCTATTGTACGTCTCGTGTTGTCTCCTGCCTGTCGACCCTTTATAAACCCAACTTGGTCTCTATTGATAAATTTTGGCAATATTAGAGCTAGGCAATTTGCAATAAATATTTGTGTATAATTTTAGATCCGAGTTTAAAAGGGCTATTGGCCTGTACTTTGTGCATTGTGTGGGGTCCTTCCCTTGCTTTGGTATTACCGTTAAGTATGAGGTTAGGTTGGAAGTGGGGATAGGATTACGGCTTAGATAATAATTGAATAACTTTAATAAATATGGTAACAGGACTTGTTGGTATAGTGGAAGTCCATCAGGGCCAGGAGTTTTGCCACTAGGCATATACTTAAGGGTGCTAGACAGTTAGATAGTAATGTCCCTGTTAAGTATATTTAAGTCATCTTCCGTCAGGCCTGGCAGGTCTAGGTTTGCTAGTAATTTAGCAATGAGGTCCTTACGTAGTCCTTTGTTGACAGTAGGAGGGGTTAGGTTGTACAATTTGTTCAAGATAGTTGACCTAAAGGTAACCTGAAGGATGTTATTCTAGATTGTGCTTGATGGTCTTTTAGTTTTTTCGCCAGTAAGGTGTGCTGCTTGTCAGCTTTCTCGTAATATAGCTGTCTTGTCCAGATTATAGCTTTTTCATCTTTTCGCTGCCACAAGGTAGCTAATTCCCTACGAGTATTATTAATTTTCGTCAATAAAGATTCCATCTTTCCCTGGTTGAGTTTCCTTTCTAAATCCCTTAAACTGTTTATGGAGTTTAAGATAATTGGTGTTTGCTGATTTATTTTTATGTGCTGTTAGGGCTATCAGTTGACCCCTTATTGTAGCCTTGTGGGCTTCCCATAGGGTGGCTAAGGAGTCGACTGAGCCTTCATTTATTCTGTAGTATTCTTTTAAATTGCCTTCAATTTGATTAAATGTGTCTTTGTCATGTAAGATTGATTCATTGAGGTGCAAATGGACCTCTTGACGGGGAGGTTTAAATAGTTTGAGGACTAGAATTATCGGTGCATGGTCTGACAGGTGATTGGCAAAATTTCAGACTCGTAGGGTAAGCGAAGGCATGGATAAGATATGAAAAAATAGTCGATGCGTGAATGCAGTTTATGAGTGGGTGAATAGAAGGTATTTTGTCTTTCTGTAGGGTGTTTAGTGCGCCATGCATCGAATAATTGGTATTGGCGTATAGCCTGTCTAAACAACCTGGAATTGTTGTGGGCTGCCTGGTCAGAGGAGGGGATTGACCTATCTGCTGCCTGAGAAAATGTCAAGTTAAAGTCCCCTCCAATAGTCACATGTGGAGAGTCTAGCTGTTGCATCTTAGAGATTACTCTGCGTAAAAAGCTAACTTGTTTTTTGTTAGGTGAATATACATTGACCGTCAGTGTAAGTTTCCAATTTATCTGTGTGATCCCCGAGATCTATAATGTCTTTCTGTACCTCTTTTATTGCTGCATTAACAGCTGCGGACACCGTCTGCTTAATGGTGGATGTTAGGGCATTCTGTAATAACGCCAATTGATCCGCTAGTATTTGAGGTGTTACTGGCTGTCCTTCTATTTGCTGTGTGGCAACTAGGTCTGGGAAGGATTGTTGCAGGGAATTATGCAGAGGAGTGAGCGTGGAAGAAATACTCACTGATCGTGTAGGTGAAGTGTCCGTATGCGGAGAGCCTGGAGGCGCATTATCAGAGTCGGCGCCCACTTTTGGGATTTTGTCTGCGCATCACGACCAGGAGTTTTGTGCAAGAATGGTGACATGGTGTGGCGTTGTGTTCTGGTTCCTCGCCTTCCCATGCTGTAAGGTCACTCGTAGGTAACCCAAGCTTCTTTTAGCTGCTCTGCAAATCACTTATATTCGGGTTGATACGGATCCAGTCACAGAGCTCCTAGGATCTGAGTCCGATCACCATCGTGGCCAAGGACCGCCCCCCCGTGAGTGACAATTTTTATCCGTGCAACTATTTTGTCCAAATGCATTAAAGTGTCTGGATTATTGTGATATGCAACATTTTTTTTTTGCCGCAGCAAATTTTTGGTTATTGGTATTTAGGGTTGAAATATACTTTTGAGAGCTGATAAAAGACAAATGAACAATGCCTATGAAAAATTTAACTGATCTGGTTGAATTCTCCTTTACAAATGTCTGAAAGGAATCCAGACACACAGAACAATACCTTTTATCTATGGAAATAAGTCAAATCAACTGGACTTGTTTTTTTTTCTTGATGACATTTGACATCCAACTGGCTTTCTCAATTCAGAAAAACTTGTACATAGGATGTCTCTTCAGAATATATCATCTGGAATGTTGCTCCAATTTTTTTTTTTATAAATTCTTTATTTTGACTTTTTTCATAATAGAAAGAAAAGAAAAAAAAAGAAAATGGGGAAATACAGAAGGTAAAGGGTCTGTCCATCATCCACGTTGTGGAATAAAAATATACATGCAATGCATACAACACATTTTTTTACTTCCTTACTCAAGGCATTTCAGGAGAACATATGCAATACATAATTATAAATACCAGGTGCAAAGTACCATACGGACATAAACAGAAGACACCATTAAACCAGGATTTGAGTGTTCCTATAATTATCCTTCTAGACAATATGGTCACCCTATTCATGCATAATATGCCTTTATCTTAGTGAGGTGTCTTTGTGAAATCCCTCCACATATGCCCTATAGCCTTTATCTAGTGAGGTGCCTTCAAAAATTCGATCCAAGGATGCCATATTGACCAATATCTAGTACTTTGATTTTGCATTAGGCAAGTCATTTCCTCCATTTGTCTCACCTCATCTACCATAGTTAACCATTCAATACATGTTGGGGGTACTTCCGACTTCCATTTTTTAGGGATTAAAGTTTTGGCTATCTGCAATAAATGGAGAGTCAAGGGATCTCCTATCGTGGTCTTCCTATCGGACTGTAAGTTCAACAGAATTGATTCTGGTTAGTGATGGGCGAATCTCCCGCGATTCGCTTCGCCTAAAGATTCGCAAATTTCTTTTGACGCACGTCACAACGCGTTGTGTCATTTTCGGCACGTTGCGTCATTTCCGACGCGCGTCGCGTCATTTTCGGCGCGTGTCGCGTCGTTTTTGGTGCGTGTCGCGCCGTTTTCGATGCGTCGCGTCAATAACGACGCGCGACTCGTTCTTTTGGCGAAATTTCGCTTGCCGAAATTTCGCTGGTGATTCGCGAATTTATTCACCAGCGGGGAATCGCGGGAATTCGCCGCGAATTCGGCCCTGGCGAATAAATTCGCCCATCACTAATTCTGGTTTATCAATTTCAATATCCTGTGTTGTCACCTCATTAATTATTTGAAGAACATCTTTCCAGTAATCCTGTATTGCCGGACAGGTTATCCACACATGAGCGTGATTTCCCTGCATTCTATTGCATCTCCAGCATAATCCTGAACTATTAGGGTATATTCTTTTTAATTTCATTGGGGTGTGATGCCAGCATATAAGTAATTTGTATGCTGATTCCCTCGCTTTAGAGGCTTTAGAGGTTGTACATAATGTTTTTAAAATGTCTTTCCACATATTATCTGTTATTTCAATGTTTAATTCATTTGCCCATTCCTGGCGCTGATAAACTGGGCTTTCTGCCCCACAATCTAATAAAAATTTATACAGTTTTGAAAATGGATTAGATCAAAAATTAGATTTATTTCTGTAAATATACCATGACCTGGATGAATGAGAATCTTAACAAACAGAACAATACCTTTTGAAACAAGTAAATAGAACAATGCATGTAATAAATTATTGTTTGAAGCCAGCATGATTTAAAAGTGTTTTGTCAAAAATAACTGCGTATTTGTGAAATTCATCTTCTGTAACTAGGTACTGAGCTTGAAATACCTCATGAATTAAGAAAAACATTGAATATAAAACATATCAGAAACATTTTTAAATACACAATTTTACAAAAGCTCCATTGAATGTGCCAATTAAAATGTATGTATAGTTTTATGCAGATTTCTGATCAAATCCTAGGTAAAGGGTCACGCCATGATTCCCCCGGCTTTTAAGCCGATGCTTAGAAAAGCCTTAGTATACCTGCTGAGGGTCTGCTGGGTGGGGGGGGGGATGGAGGGGTGATATCACTCCAACTTGGAGTGCCCCAGTAATGAGTGACTTGAAGTTTATCAGAGCACAAGTCACATGAGCATCAGTTCAGACTTCTGCACTGAAATCCATTTTTCAAGAGAGCAAACAGATTTTTTTAAATGTTTTAATTTCAAAATCTGACATGGGGCTAGACATGTTAATTTCCCAGGTGCCCTCAGTCATGTGACTTGTGCTCTGATAAACTTCAAGGAACAGTAACACCAAAAAAATTAAAGTTTTTGTAAGTAATGAACTATGGCATAGGCAGAGTAGGAACATGCCTATGGTGTAAAGCTGTGGGAGCACCAGGCACCTTCTCTGTCACCTACAGCATGTTCGGTCGACCTCTCTCCCCATGGTTTCCTTAATGAGCTGTGCTTCCGCACATGCACACTTGTGTAATTTTGCACATGCACGTGCGCATCTAGCCTGGACTGGACAAGTTGCCTAGGGTGCCTGGCCCAGCTATGATCATGTACTGTTGCCCTGCACTGGTAAAACTGATCTGTTTGCTTTTTTGAATTTCTGCCATTACTATAGTAATGTTTCTGAGGCAAAGAGATCTGTTTACCAATACAGGGCAGCAGTACAATAATATTTTCATTACTTTAAAACATTTTTTAGTGTTACCTTACTTTAAATAGTGGATAACAGATAACACCATTATGTACTACATAGCTTATCTGTTGTGTAACCTGAGCCTTTTCTCCTTTGAATGGCTGCCCCCATTGCTACACAGCAGCTTATTTATATAAACAATAGTAGTGTTTGTGAAGCAAAAACATCCGTTTTACCAGTGCAGGGTTGATTCAAGGACTGTTTTTTGGCCCTCTTCGGAGTCAAACAGGAATTTCTTACCATCTGAGGCAAACTGAAGATAAAAAAATTTGGATGATTTTTTGCCTTTCTATGGATCAACTAGCAGTCAATAAGGATTGTTTTAGAGCAGTGATCCCCAACCAGTAGCTCGCCAGCAACATGTTGCTCTCCAACCCCTTGGATGTTGCTCCCAGTGGCCTCAAAGCAGGTGCTTATTTTTGAATTAATGGCTTAGAGGCAAGTTTTGGTTGCATAAAAAACAGATGTCCTGTAGGCTGCCAGTCCATATAGGGGTTACCAAAAAGCCAATCAGAGCTCTTATTTGACATCCACATGGACTTTTTTCATGCTTGTGTTGCTCTCCAACTTTTTTTTAAATTTAAATGTGGCTCACGAGCAAAAAAGGTTGGGGACCCCTGTTTTAGAGAAAAGGTTTTTTAGAAGAATAGCTAATTCAAAGGGTTCCATGGGCATTAGCATCACCTGCAAGTTTGTGGTTTTTTTTTGTTTGTTTCAGTAGTAGTTCAGTAGTTCCATTATACTTAAAGGGGAAGTTCCTCCTAAAAGAACTGTCTAAATGTTATGAATTGGCTTCTATTGTTTTTCTGAGTTTTCATGGCGATTCAAATTACAGAAACATCCCTAATCTGGAAACCACCAGGTTTGAAGAATTCATATAAGGCAGTGATCCCCAACCAGTAGCTCTTGAGCAACATGTTGCTCTACAACCCCTTGGATGTTGCTCCCAGTGTCCTCAAACCAGGGGCTTATTTTTGAATTCCAGGCTTGGAGGTAAGTTTTGGTTGTATAAAAACCAGGTGTCCTGCCAAACAGAGCCTCAATGTAGGTTGACAATCCATAAAGGGGCTACCCAATGGCCAATCACAGCACATATTTTACACCCCAAGAACATTTTTCATGCTAGTGTTGCTCCCCAACTCCTTTTACATTTGAATGTGGCTCACAGGTTCAAAAGGTTGGGGATCCCTGATATAAGGGATCCTACAACTAATTTGCTTTACTAGTTCCTGTTTACTTTGTTTGATAGTTATAATATATAAATTAAAAATGCCCTATGTGCATCCACTATGTTTGCTAGGAGTCAGTCACA
Organism: Xenopus borealis; assembly: GCA_024363595.1. NCBI lineage: Eukaryota > Metazoa > Chordata > Amphibia > Anura > Pipidae > Xenopus > Xenopus borealis. Next base: position 21,744,035 of record CM044437.1, on the reverse strand, counting down.
CCGACACAGCTCTGTTCTCTCTAAACCTGTTTTAGCACCAGTCTACTTTGGGTTCCTGACCTTGTTCTGCAACCAGTTACTTAGAGGAGCATCTGTGCCCCCTAAGGACTCTCTCATCTGCTAGAAATGTATGAACAGCTTGGGGGACATCCCTTTGAGACATTAAAAATGTACAGCGACTATTTACTGTGATTTGTACACACTTGAAAAAGGGCCTTAGCTGCCAGAAACATAAAGTGTGGATGCACAATAAAGCACTGATTAGCAGGTACTCTGCTTCTTGCCTATAATTTCCATACTCTTTGAATGAGACATTAAAAATGCAAGTTCCGTACTTGGTTGAACTGCACCTCTCACCTTTCCATGAAACCCTGCCAAGGTGGTTCAATTCCCTCTAGACAGTCGGCACACATCCATGTAAAGTCGAAAAAGGTTTGAGAGAATGATCAACACCATATATGTTGCAGGTTGCACAATAAAATAGGGGTATCCCCCCACCTGCAACATATATGGTGTTGATCATTCTCTCAAACCTTTTTCGACATTAAAAATGCTGCACCCTGTTCCCCTCTAACATTCACCTTTCCCTCCAGGGACATATGCCTCTGACTCAATTCCACAGAAAGGGAATTACACGAGCCACATTTTCTGCTCAACTAAATAGACCAAGAATATTCTCCTTATAATTTTTTTTTTTCATGAAAATATACATTGGGAAATGGAATGGAAAAGGACCACTGTTCAGTACCCTGGACAGCTAAGCAGCTAAGTGAGATACAATCCTGCTTTGGGAGACATTGGCCTTAGTATAATGTAGAGTTGTATCTGTAGATGATGTGATACTAAAACACAGTTCATTCCACACTAAGGAATAAGGAATTTAGGACCCTATTGATCCTTTCATTTATATCCCAAAGCTGAGTCAATTTGCCTTCGCCTGGTAACCACATTCATTCAAATATTTAGGCATTATTATACCACATGATGATTTTAGTACAATGATTAATATTAACAGACAAACTGACCCATATAATAAGGATATTAAAGTTTGCAATCGATCCAGGCTTTCTGATTTGGTAGAATGAATGCTACAGATGGTATTATTACCAATGTTATCTCAAACCAGTTGGGCCCCACCTCCCAAATAATAGACTGTACAAACAAAATCTTACACAATACAACCCACAAAGGGAGGGGGACTGACAGCACCAGATGTACAAACGTATCAGCACCTACAATCATTTTTCATGACTTCCAACATGGAAACAAATTGAGCAATATTAGATTAATTCTCCCATTACAACACTCACCCGGCTATGTCCCAGATAAACAGTAGATAAACTCCTACTCATTAACTACCCAATGCACATCTGGGATAAACTGTGCCTATTGTTCTGGAACCATTTGTACCTGTATGTTACCCACCCATCCACTTAAACTGTAAGCTCTATGGGGCAGGGACCTCCTTCCCACTATGTCTTTAACCACATAGCACTTAAGCTCTTTGTCCTATGATTTTGTATATACTTATTATGTGATTTGTCTCCCCCATAAATACTTTTATATATACTGTACTTTTATGCACTGTACATCGTTGCGGCTCCTTAACAGCGCTTTACAAATAAAGAAAGGTGTTGGCTCACAGACAGGGTCGGACTAGGCCGGTAGGACACTGTGGGAAAAAAATGGTGGGCCCTGGCTCTTTTGGGCCCCACCAGCTCAGACCAGCTCCCTGCACTTCCTCCTTCCTTCCTGGACCCTGGCAAAAGGTGTGCATGCACGCATGCGTGGCGTGGGGGTGCCGGCCCAGACCTGCTCCCTGCACTTCCTCCTTGCCTCCCAGGCCCCTGGTTGCTCCGGCAAAAGGTATGCTTGCGCACACATGCATGGGGGGGGAGGTGGTTGACGGCAGATTGGACTTTGTGGCTGGGGGCCCAGAGGATAGTGTGGGGGGCCCTAAGGCTGTGGCCCAGTGGGCCCTGGGCCCCCTACTCTGATGCTGCTCACAGTTGTGTGAAAGTGTGATCCACGCACAATGGTACTATGATTTTCATTGAGACAGGTGTTAATATGTTATGTTCCATGACTGGAAGTGTAAATTGTTGTGAAGTCGTCAGTAATCATTTCCTACAACCCATATGCTAAACATGCTAAATTCCCTTGCAGTTATTCTACATTTAAAAAATAAAATGATTTTAATGCATTCGTGGTAGCGAAACCCCCAGAGGCATAATTTTTGTTTGGGTACCACTGTTAGTCAATTCACTAGCTTCATTTTGTAATATGTTAGATATTTCAGCACCACTTTCCCCACATGCTTCAGGGCAGGGCCTTGTCAGACAGAGAGTTCCATTACGTGGTTGGCAAACTTACATACAATGTGTACAATTGTGTAATGAGTATTGACTATTGTATGACTATTGTAATGACTAATGAATGTATATTGCAATGTATATTTGCAAAACTAATAAGATAATAAAAGCATACACATTGATTTGTTACTAGTTTACAGGGTGCAGAACTGACCAATGACATACCTTGTTCCTGCTAGGCCCCCCCATAAAAAGCTCTGCAGATTTTACTCTTTTAAGATTATTTCTTTAATCAATTCATGCTAGCCGAGGTTTCAAAAACATATTTGCACTTTCTTTTCTCGTCTGCATTGTTTTCTTAAATCAAGAAAGATTAGATTAATCATGGTATAATAAAGATTAAAATGTTACTGTATTCTGTACTGATATCCGGAAACCTGTTAACCAGAAAGGTCTGAATTATGGAAAGGCCATCTCCCATAGATTCTATTTAATCAAAATAATCAAATATTTTCTAAAATAATACAAGTATAGGACCTGTTATCCAGAATGCTTGGGACCTGGGGTGTTCGGGATAATGGATCTTTCTGTAATTTGGATCTTCATACCTTAAGTCTACTACAAAATCATGTAAACATTAAAAAAACTGGTTTTACTTTCAATAAGGATTAAATAAATCTTAGTTGGGATCAAGTACCAGGTACTATTTAATTATTACAGAGGAAATTGAAATCATTTTTAAAAATCTGAATTATTTTTTATAATGGAGTCTATCGGAGACAACCTCTGTAATTCGGAGCTTTACAATATAAAATTTAATTCCTGAACCAGCAACTGTATTTTTTTAGTTGTAATATTGGTGTGTAGGTGCATCTCAGGTCATTTTGCCTTGTCAAAGAAAGAGCCAGCACTTAGGATGGAACTGCTTTCTGCCAGGCTGTTGTTTCTCCTACTCATTGTAACTGAATGTGATGCAGTGGGACTTGGCTTTTTCTGTGCTGTTCTCGGATCTACCAGGCAGCTGTTATCTTGTGTTCTTCTATCTAGTTACCTTCCTATTGTTCTGTTAGGCTGCTGGGGGGCAGAATTCAGACCTGCCATAGTTATGTTTGACTATCCATGGCAGATAATGTAAATACATATAGTATGCACAATAACTGACTTTATGATTGTGTAGTTGCTAGGAGAGCTCCATTGAAACCTCAAGGTGCAAATGTAGCCATTCAAGGCAACTGATAAGAAAAGATTACTATAAAAGATACACAGTGCATTCATACTTTAGATAGTAAGCAATGTGCACACTGACTTTCAGATAAATATATTTACAGGGATACTGTCATGGGAAAACATGTTTTTTTCAAAACACATCAGTTAATAGTGCTCCTCCAGCAGAATTCTGCTCTGAAATCCATTTCTCAAAAGAGCAAACTGATTTTTTAATATTCAGTTTTGAAATCTGACATGGGGCTAGACATTTTGTCAATTTCCCAGCTTCCCCTGGTCATGTGACTTGTGCCAGCACTTTAGGAGGGAACTGCTTTCTGGCAGGCTGTTGGTTTTCCTTCTCAATGTAAATGAAGGAGTCACAGTGGGACGTGTTTTTTTACTAATGAGTGCTGTTCTTAGATCTACCAGGCAGCTGTTATCTTGTGTTAGGGAGCTGTTATCTGGTTACCTTCCCATTTTTCTGTTGTTAGGCTGCTGGGGGGGGGGTGTATCACTCCAACTTGCAGTGCAGCAGTAAAGAGTGATTGAAGTTTACCAGAGCACAAGTCACATGACTTGGGGCAGCTGGAAAATTGACAATATGTCCAGCCCCATGTCAGATTTCAAAATGAAATTTTAAAAAATCTGCAGTATTTCTGGTCAAGTGTCCTCTCTGAGGGAGCACACAGACCATCACAAAATGGTGGCCCAAGGTAAAAGATGTAACAAGGCAATATTTAATAATACATATATTCCCTTTTGATAAGATTCTTTAATGGGCTACTTTATATGCTATAAAGTAAGGGGCACATTCACTTAGGGTTGAAGTGAATATTTGAATAAAATTTGAATTAAAAAAAATTTGAATGTATAAGTATTTTTGGGCTACTTTGACTATCAAATAGCCCGAAATTTGATTAGAATTCAAAAAATGTGAAAATTCGAAAATCCTTCAACTTCGCCACCTTAAAGCTGCCGAATTGCCATTTTAGGCTATGGGGAACCTCCTAGAAGTCCTAGGAATTTGAAGGATTTTGCGCAAAATCCTTCATTCAATTCAAACAATGCGATCGAAAGATTTTTATTTGAACGAAAATGGACCTATTCGATCGAAAGGGCCCTTTCAAAAAACTTTGATGGTCGAATTTCAGAGTTTTTTCTCTTCGAAAATTCGGCCATTAGTAAATCTGCCCCCAACTGTTGGTTAAGTGTTCATTCTGGGGGTATCATTTCATTTAACTCATGTCTATCTTATATGTTTACTTTCCTTGGCAGAAAAGGTAATGTGCTGTTATACCCCCCTGATGGCGGTCCTGCCTCCTGCTCACCCACTGCTAGCTCTGTCTCCACGAGCACCTTATACTTAATTTTGCCATGATAGGAAGAGGGAGGGCAATGGGGAGCAATGGCAGAGGGCAGGGGTGAGCAACTGTGGAAGACAGACGGGAGCAATGGTAGAGGGCAGGCAGCGATGGTAGAGGGCAGGCAGAGGTTGGTTCGGCAGAGCCCACCACGTTTCATCCAGATTCTCTTCTTCAGGCAGTGGAAGTGAAATACAGTCTGTTGCTCTCCGCAGATAAGAGGAAAAACTAAAGCCTTAGACGTTTTCTCAACTGAACATTTTGTACTTTTTTGGCAGCTTTAAAATTTTTGAAACTGATTTCATCCCTGCCTGCCCTCTGGTGAGAGATGATGGCATTGGGTATGTTGCCTTAGGCAAGACAATTGCCAAAATCACTTGTTTCATACAATACAACATACCACAAATTCACTATGCTTTACGGTTAGTCCACACCAGGCGTTTCTGGGAGATTAGTCGCCTGGCAACTCTTAAATACAAAAATAAGGTTCAAACCACAGTGTAATACTTTTTGTCCTCCAAAACAGTAGCAACCAGGGTTCTCTCCTTCCCTCTAATAGTAATCAAACGAAATTCCAAAGGAATGTTGCTAACCGTACCTCAAAGTAAGGGGAGACAAAAAAACAAAAAATAGAAATATAGTGTAGTATTTAAGGCAGGTGTGGTACACCCAGCAGTGTGAAATAATCTTTACACTATCAGTGCATAAATTAGTATTGCCTGGTGTGGACTGAGGGCTTTGACACACTTGGCTATTTGGGGAGATATAGTCGCCTGGCGACTAATCGCCTCGATTTTGCGGCGACCAATCTCCCCAAAAACCATTCTTGACTCTGCGCTGGCTTAAAATGAAAAATCGCCAGCGCTAATTACACATGGCGAGTCACTGCAGAGTCAGGAAAGGCTTTTGGGGATATTGGTCGCCGCAAAATCAAGGTGATTAGTAGCCAGGGGACTCAATCTCCCCAAATAGCCTAGTGTATCACAGCCCTAACCCGTATTAGCTCACCATATCAACAGTTCCCAGCAGACATCAAGGCATCATGGTTAAACAGTAACGGCAACTTTAAATATGGAAATAAAAGATCATGACGTGACTTCTTTACTGTCTGACAAACATTTACTTCTGTCACTAGATATATTAATTGTAATTCAAAGAGGGTCCACTCCCTGAGATGTAAATACAATAGGTTGGTCAGCAGAGTCACAAAAGAATGGAAAGAATGGAGCATATCTTAAATATAGGTCATGTTAGATATAGTAGAATATTTTTACTGCGACGTGAATAGAAACAATCTATTTAGATAACAGAGGCAAGAACATAAATATCAGATAACTGAAATATGAAGGCTTTAATTACACAAATCAATGTACCTCTCACCTGGTTTGATGTGGGACGGGTGTCGTATTGGATTATTGTAATGGTTTTTTTAAAATTGGGTTTCAGGGGCCCGTACACCATCCTGGGCCAACAGCCCCAGCTACAACAACCCCCTTCACCTCCCTAGCACCCCCCCCAATGATTTTAAAATTCTACTGCTAAATTAATACATTTCTTTTTAATTTTCAGAACCACTTTTATTATTTGGACATAATTCTTGTATGTAAGTTTTCTTCTATGTAAGTATTTTTCTAAATATTGAAATATTTTATATACAATATGTATTTTATATATGCTTTGCAGCAAGTGTTTGTATTAGGTGGACATTTAGCTATTGCAGTGCTGAATAATTCTCTGATTTTGATTGGAAGAGACATCTTACAACCAATAAAAGTATCAATAATGGCATGAAATTATACAACCAATCAAAGTTTTAATGAGGACCCAATTGTTGTATAAGCAAAATCACCAGTAATGACCTTTTTTTTTCTATAATGATTGCTGTAGTTATACCCCCTCCTCCCCCATGGAACTGATTGGTGAACATATTCAATTATATACAGGAAATAAATACTATATATACTATATATATATATATATATATATATATACTATATATAGTATTTATATATATATATATATATATATACTTAAATAAATAATATACATTTTACTCTTGTAATTGATTTTTTCACCTTTAATAACTTGTTGATTAATTTCAGAAACAAGCCAGATACAGAGATCAAATAGAATGTGATACCATAAAGAATTATTTTAAAGGACAAGGAAAGGTTGAAATGAAGTGTAATGCATTTTAACTGCATCTTCACAAAGTTTTTGTAGAACTTACTGCTTCCCCTATCAGTTTTCCTTCCCTCTGTATGCTGCTCCATTCAAAACCTGCCAGCAGCACTAGGGTGAGGTCACCAAATTCTTTGCATTCCTTCCTCACCCTGCCCGAGGCAGAAGACCTACGTCTTTTTCCATTCTAAAACTACGCGCAGCCGCATTCCACTTATGAGCTCTGCTTTGCTTCCTTGATTCACATCGCTCTTAGGAGTCACGGTTGGAGGAATTTTCACACATGCGCAACAGGTTACCCTGGTGTCAGCCTTACGATAAATGGAACTGAGACATTTAGAAGTGCAGATTTTAACTCTGCAACTGTCTGTAACACAGAATTAACTTAGCAATTCAGTACAATGTGTTGTGGACTTTTATTCCTGCAAAGATTATGGGGTAAGCTTTCATTCTCCTTTAATAAAAGTAGTCTGAATACAAAAAGGGGCAAATTCACTAAAGCGCGAAGCGTCTAACGCTAGTGCTAATTCGCCATCGTGACGTCATTTCGCAACTGCGCAAATTTGCTAACATGGAATCTGGCGAATTTTCGCTAGCGAAGTACATAGACTTGCGCAACTTTGCACCCTTACGCCAGGCGAAGTTGCGCACTGACGATGGATCGTAAATTCGCAAATTCCCTAAGATGAGCATTTTCCTCTACGTTAGCACTTACGCTTGACGTTACTTCGCCTGGTCAGACCAGGCATAGTTCAATACAATAGATAGGAGGTTGGAAAAAAAAATTTAAAAAGTCCCAAAAAAACGCTGGCGTTTTTAGCATAGGAGGGTGATAGTCTGAAAAAGAACAATATTTTTTTGGGGGGGGGATTACCGTTCTTCCCCCACTACATTTCCTAACATACAGCAACACAACTATACAGGGGGCACATGTAGGGCAATAGGACAACTTTATTTAATTTATAAAAGGTTTCCTGGTGAAAATTCGCCTGGCGAAGTGCGGTGAACGCTAGCGAAGCCAACGCTAGCTAATTTGCGCATCTTAGTGAATTTGCCCCAAAGACTGAAGAAAATTGTTCTTGGCAAGAATAATAAAAGTAAACTAGAATAAATTGAAATAAAAATACTATATGAACATTTGTAGAGCACAGTAACAGAGCGGAAGTGCATTTTTATTTAATGTGTATGTATTAGTCTATGACATGGAATTGTGCCACAACTGTTTTCTATTATTGTAGTGTACCAAGATATATCCAATCTGTACTAAACAATGCCCCCTATTCCAGAAAACTTGCTTTGCTGCAGAAGTACTTGGATTATTAATGATCGTCACTGTTCATTTGCCATCTCATCCCTCATTTTATCCATCTTTCATTAATAATTCATTCAGTCTTTCATCACACGAACATGGTAGGATTGCAAGGAACTTTGGACTTCACTACTTTCAGTCTCATATATTCATTATTTCATTTATTTTTTGTTGATTCTGTTATACAGGTATGGAATGTGTTATTCAAAAATTTGTCCTTGATCCCAACTGAGATACAATTAATACTTATTGGAGGCAAAACAATCCTATTGGTTTTAATTAACGTTTACATTTTTTTTATAGTAGATTTAAGGAATGAAAATCTAAATTTATGGAAAAAGCCATTATCAGGAAAACCCCAAGTCCCAAGCATTCCCGATAACAGGTTGCATCCCTGTATATTATTATTATTATATTTTAAAAGTCCAGTTATTGGAAGTTTTGTTGTATATTTTAAGCATTTCAGGATGTTATAATCAAAACAAACCACACATCCAAATTGAGAGGTTAAAAAATAAACTAACTTTATTCCCGCTTTTAAAAACATGGGATCAGAGCAAAGTCAGATCTGTTTCAGATATACCTGGTTCTTAGGCATTATATTTACTTCTACAACAAAAGATAAATACAGATTCTTACATATTAACAGTAAATCATCAATGTAGTGTCTGTACCGCAGTATCTGCTCACAAAATCAGTTTCCATGTGGAACTCCTCTCACCAACACATATACAGGTTGGTATATGGAGGGGCAACGGCTATCTTCATCGGGCACATTTGGAGATATAAAAAACATATTTCTGACTCTGAGTATTTCTCTCTCTCTCTTCTCATGCCTGAGCTGCAAATCCAGTTAAACTGTATACACTGTATTGGCTAGTTCTTACTTGCTGTGCCTTGCATTTAGAAGATCAGTTGACTAAACTCACACAGAACAGATAGACAATGTGATAAAATTGCTAGGCTACAGGCTTACTGGGATAGTCCATTGTTCTGCTGACAAAAGATGCTGTCAGTCAAAGTACCTAGATTCAGAAATGTGCATTGATGTCTATTCCATAACAGTTGAATGAACCTGTATGATCTCTCTGAATAGTAAAGAATTAACACTGTTGGACCGTGTCCTGGCCCCCATGGGAGAGTCTTAAGTAATTTGGTAGGCCGGTTTAACCCTGGTTAGAATGATTGAAGAATAAGGGGCAGATTTAATATTGGTCAAATTTGAGGTCGAATTGAAATCCTTCAAATTCGAATATATAATTCGAAGCATTTTACAGCAATTCGATCGAACGATCAAATAGAAATAATTTGATCGATTGATAAAATCGTTTCGAATCAAACGATTCGAATGATTCTAACCATTCGATCGAATTTTTTTATTTGATCAAAAATAGCTAAATCCAGTTCGGTAGGTTAAATCTGTCGAACTAGGCAGTCGAATAAAAATTTAAAGGGCAAGTTATTCGACTGTCGAATAGGTTTACTTGAATTATTCGAATCATTCGATTCAATCGAATTTTCAAAATTCGATGGTCGAAGTGGTCTTCAAAAACATTCGAAAATTTGAATATTTTTGAAAATTCGCTTGAATTTCATGTGAATTTGATAAATCTGCCCCTAAATGTTGCTTCTTTTAAAACAGCTGTATTAGATGCTGATAGATGTTCCCAAACCCCCATGGTATGCCTCTGGGCCTTGAAAAGGCGGATGGCACTCTGTTTGCAGTCCATGAGTTTCTCTATCATTTTTTTAATAGAATAGAATTTTTTCGCCAATTCGCGAATTTCGCTGGAAATTCGCGAATTTTTCGGCGAATCGAAACGGGTGAGATTCGCCCATCACTAGTCTGCTGCACTAAACAATGCAAGATCCTAGTTATGGAAGAACCTGATGTTGTGCAGTCCCTTCTTAATTAGTTTCTCTAGGTATTTTACTTTACTAATCATAGAAACCCTCAACATTAAATGCTGGGTAGGTCTTTTTTCATGGGCCAAATCTTAATTATAGCCAGCCTAACTTCCTTCCCTCTTTCCTGTTTTCATTCTGCTATCCTTCCTGCCCTGTTCCATTTCATGTCTTCAAGCATCTAAGTTTCAAAATTTTCTCCCACCAAAGCATGGCCTTGTTTTAAATTATTTGAAAACTAGGGATCTGTTCATATTTGGAGCATATAAATATAGATTGTAAGAGTAACTTTTGTTGAATATAAACTAAAGCATCATCTTTTGGCAGGATCTGATTCCAAATAAATGATTTTGTGGTTAGTTTAAGAATTTACCCTTTTCGTTTCCAGAGCAAAAGCAGTTAATAATGTGGGGCAATAATTAGAATCAAGACAATGTCTTTATATTTGTCTTTTGAATTAAAAGGTGAATTTAATACTTCAAGGTGCAGTCGTTTATTAACTGAAGAATTACCTTCATGCAGAGATATTGAGATACAGCTTTCCAGGTAACTAACATGAACTTTAAAGGACCAGTAACAATTTTTTTTTTTAATTTGTTTGTCACTAACGAAAAAAAACACCAATACACATTTAAGTTTAAATTCGCAAAGTCTTTATTTAGAAATAACTTACCAATGCTCTGCTTCTGTCCCTCTTCAGAAAAGGTGATCCGGCGACGATCCATCGTGTTGCGCTCGATTTCTCCTTCCTGCCTTCTATAGGAGATAGCCAGGGAGGAGAAATGAAGCACTGCACCATGGATCGTCACAAGACCACCTTTTCTGAAGAGGAGCGGAAGCAGAGTATCGGTAAGTTATTTCTAAATAAAGACTTTGTGAATTTAAACTTATGGGGCTGATTTAAGGGTCGAAGTGAAATAGAGAGAATTCTATTTCAGTTAAAAAATTTGAATTTGGAAGTCATTTTTTGGATACTTCAACCATCAAATAGGTTACTACGACGAATATTCGACCATTCTATAAGTACTGCCTCTTTAAAAAAACTTCGATTACAATAGTTCGCCAAATTAAACCTGCCAAAGTGCTATGTAAGCCTTCTAGAGCATTATTCTAAGTTTTTTTTAATCAAAGAAAAATCTTTCGATCGTACACTAAAATCATTCAAATCGTTTTTACTTCCGACGCAGGATAGCCAAATTCAGTGAAAAAAACAGCGACTTTGATATTCGAAGTCGAATTATTTCAATTCGATGGTTGTATTTTTAAGTATTTTCCACTTCGAAATTTGACCCTTGATAAATCAGCCCCTAAATGTGTATTGGTGGGGTTTTTTTTCGTTAGTAACAACTTTTTTTCAATAAATTTAATAATAGACTATAACACTATAAATACTGTATACAGAATAAACTTAGAAACTTAACAAAGCAGATAATTGGTTCATATCAAATATCTTCATCAAAGCATGAAAACTGTTTTAAAAAGGCCATTCAGACAATATAAGGCAATTCCAAAGGGGAACATGGAATTTCCCCATATAGTAAAGGTGTTGGGTACCTTATCCGGAAGCCCAATATCCAAAAAAACAAAAAGACCACCTCACATGCACTCCATTTTATCCATATAATTCAAATTTTAAATTATGATTCCTTTTTTCTCTATAATAATAAAACAATGCCTTGTACTTAATCCCAACTCTGCCTGCACCAGCAGTGGCGATATAAATCATGATGGGCAGGTGCAGGTCAGCTTTTGCATTCAGTAATTTGTTTGGACAAATTTGTTTCCTTGAGACAGAAACTGAAAGATCAGTAAATAGAGTAAGGAAGATTTATGGCTTGTCTGGTTTCCTTCATAAAACTATCTTTGATTGGGGAAAAATATATTCTGGCAGTTCCATCTCTCGATGCTGTATTCCTGGCTTTAGGCGTATGATAAGACGTTTCTATAACTGAAAGATTTTCAGGAGCTTCTATAAGTATGTGAGACTTACCCCTATATGTAATATAAGGCACTAAGTTTGACCAGGGGCAGTAAGACATGGCAACCAATAAGATGCTTGCATTTAAACAGGTGACTAGTGAATGCAACCTGCTGATTGGCTGCTATAGGTTACTGCCCTTGGGCAAACTTAGTGCCTTTTATTACATTAAATTGCATTATAAAATACACACACATATTTATACATATATGCATCTATATATACCTATAACACACATACTTATCTTTGTATATGTTGGGGATTTCTAATGGGGGTATTCCATAAAACCAAATATAGGAGAGGTGAGTCCTTCAGGCAAGAAGCAGTTTAGGACAAATAAAGGACTAGACCAGGAGGAGTGGCTTGAAGATCTAAAACAGGAACTGGATGGAGATACGTCTGTCCTCTTTAATTTGGTGGGAAACTGCCCATATTATTTCACATATAGGACCAAACAGTAAATTGAAGTGAATTATGCAGATTTCCTAGAGGTGATAAACGCATTTGTTTAACGGAACCATGTGTCTATGCTGGGAATGGTCTTATAAGGGGGTGCTTCTTTCAGTACTTTGCATACTTTACAGTAATCAGACACCCAATATCTTCTTTTTTTCGATGGCTGCAACGTAGATCTCCAGTTAAAATACTGTCTGTACCTCTCATCGTTCTTATCTAGTTCAAGGAGATACAAAGCCAATTTTTGAGGTGTAGAGAAATCCTCAACATGAATAAATGAGTCCGAGGGGATAAAACGTTCATAGTTTTTACGTGATGGGCCCAATACTATGGGGACTGTTCCTGATAGCAGTGAATTGCTCCAGAGCTTCTCTGTAATATAGTCTTCATGGACAGAGTTTTCAAATGCCAAATAGAATTTGTATTGGGATAGAATTTCTAAAGTGTTCGTTTGTGAAAGAATCTTTGTTTTAGATCCATATACGTCAATATTTAAATGTTTTTTCAACTCAGAGTAATATTTATATCTCTTGGAATTTTTATTCCAGTTACTGATTGCCCAGGCAACAAGCTTAGATTTCATAGGGATGGTAAAATTCTGACTCCCATCATTCCTCTCCAGCCAGCCATAAGGAGTAAAAATATCTGAATCCGCTCGGAAGGACATGGTGAGATTTATAAGATTCTCCATAATGAGCAGATTAGGACTATGTGATCTTGACTCCATGCTGAACCAAATCCAGTACTGATTAGTTGGTCTTGGGATTTGAGGTAAATTACTCTTATTTTTAAATACTTCCCTGTGGTGGATAATGACAGCATTTGCTGATGAATACAAACTGCGGTTAACTGTGAAGAAGCAACCAGAGGAATCAAAGTCAGGTGGGCAGTCGTTTAGGGGAAAGTGATAGTCAAAAGGCCATGTCCAGAGCAGTATGGTGAGTTGAGAGGATTCTGGTGCAAAGATCAACTCTGACCTGATATGTTTTTTTTCTGTAGAGTTTCCCTCACTTCCAAATAATACAAAAAACATATAGGAAAAAATACACTGAACAAAAAAGAAGAAAAATATTTTTTTCCACTTATTAGTCTCCATTGTGCTGTCAGCATCTACTTGGCAAACTCAGTTACTATGCTTCCACTTCTTATATTGTGATAATCAATTCTTGCAGTGGTCCTGGCCTCGGAATTCTTTCCTACAGTTAGTTAATTTTTTTTAAAAAAAGTATTAATTTCTGCCGTATATGTTTAAATTACAGCATTATATGATCATTTTCTCATTATTGTATAATATTGAATATGCAGTTTTTTCAAAACTCTCGGCTGTACCAAATTACAGACAGCCCATTGGACAGTAATCAACACTACTGGAGCCCCTAAAGATGAAGTAAACTGTACAGAGTTTCAACATATTGTACATAAAATATTTTGAGGTGAAGATCAAACATTAAGGGGCAGATTTACTAAATTCACATTAATTCACATGAAGGATTTGAATATTCGATCGAATTTTCAAAAATATTCAAATTCGAATTTCGAGTATACAAATTAGGCAAATTTGACCATCGAATATTAGAATTCGAATGATTTGAATATTCAAATTTAATTTTATTCGAATATTCGAAAATTTGATGGTCGAATACTTCCCCTTTAATTTTAATTCGATCACCTACTTCACCAGATTAAACCTACCGAAATGGGGATCATTCCCTAAGATCGAATAAGAAAAATTCAATTGATCGTAAAAATCGTTCGAATATTTGATTTGAATTCGAATCGAATTCGATCGAATTGCGCTAAAAATCCGAATTCAAATTTTTAAAATTTCCCACTATTCTCTGGTCGAATTTCAAATATTTTTTGCATTCAAAATTCGACCCTTAGTAAATCTGCCCCTTACTGTAAAGCTGGCAGCCACTATGGATTATACAGCATAATACTTTGTATAGGACATGCAGAATTTTGGAAATCTTTTGAATATGTGAGCTATGAAAGCCCATTAGGCCAGATTAAATTTTAGAAGAAAGCTGTAACTCATAATTCAAACCCAGATGTCCCATAGAGCCAGATGCAATACAAAGAAAAAAAATTCTCACTGATTAACATATGAAAACTCTGTTGATGTTTGTTGGGTAAAAAACAAAAAATAGCATTAAAAACAAGAAAATGCTATTTTATGGTTTATCACATGAAAACGTATAAGCAAGATTCAAATCACCTCATCATATTAAATATGGAACATTGTATGAAACAAATTAACGTATATGCTAAAAAGGCATCCAACCCCTTCCTGAAACATTCTGTTATATTTTTTATTACCACCACTATTGGAAGAAAATTCCACAGCTTTACAGCTCTCTAATTTTGCAAGATGAGATAAGATCTTATTTCTTTTAATTATAAGAGATGTCATTTTGTTTTCTCATACAGGTATACAATATATTTATACATAGAGAAGAGATATCTCATTCAGCAAGGAACAATAACACCAAAAAATTTGCAAAATAATTGGAATATAATTTACTGTTCGACTGCACTGGGAAAAGTTTTGTGTTTGCTTTAGAAAGACTAGTATAGTTTATATTAACAAGCTGCTGTGTAGCCATAGGGGCAGTCATTTAAGTTGAAAAAGGAGAAAAGGCACAGGTTACTCAATAAACAACAGATAAGCTCTGTAATAGACGACAATGGGATTCTAAAGAGTGTATCTGTTATCTGCTATGTAATCTTAGCCTTGCATGGCTGTCCCCATGGCTACACAGCACCTTGTTTATATAAACTATAATAGGCATTCTGAATCAAAGACACAAATTTTACCAGTGCATTATATTTTAATTACTTTAGCATGCTTTAATTTTTTCTGGTGTTGCGGTTCCTTTAATGCAAACAATCCAAAATATGTCAGTCCATTCATTACATGCACTTTATTATCTCTCTTTACTCTCTGTGTTTCATAATCTCCTTGTTGTGCATTGGATATCTAAAGGTGACCATACACTATAAGACCCACGTGTTGGTGAGGTCACCAAATGAGCAGATCTTTCCCCAATATGGCCACCTATATTGGACAATAGTGAGCTTTAATCTGATCGCAGGCCTTAGGGCAAAACAGTCGGATTACAACAGCAGGTATTCAAACGCACAGAGCAAGGATTGCATCCCTGATCCTACGGGGAAATCAAACCTGCCGGACATTTTTGTCCTGATATTGGTCAGGTGGGTCAATCCCCATACATGAACAGAAACACTGCTGAATGGGTCCAGACTAATGTAATTGCTTTTTATGAGAAGGTGAGCAGGAACCTCAACACTGGGATGGCAGTGGATGTTATCTACATAGACTTTGCTGAAGCATTTGATACAGTACCACACAGAATGTTACAGGTTAAATTAAAGGAAAACTATACCCCCAAACAATGTAGGTCTCTATAAAAAGATATTGCATAAAAAACTCATATGTCAAACCCTATTTCATGTAAATAACCATTTTTATTATAATCATAAATAGAAAATTGCCGTTATAAAAAATAAGGACAGCCTCCTGGGATTGTATGTAGTGCAAACATACCAAACAAACTATAAAGTTAGGTCACATGAGCCAATTAACAGACAGAGTTGTGTCTTTTGCTTCCACACTTCTTCCTGTTACAGTTAGAGTTGAAATATTTCTGGTCAGGTGATCTCTGAGGCAGCACACAGACCATCACGAAATGGTGGTTCAAGGCAAGAGATGTAAAAAGGCAATATTTATTTAAATATATATTCCAGTTTGGTAATATTCTTTAATATGCCACTTCATTTGATATAAACTATCTGTTACTCAAGTATTCATTTTGGGGGTATAGTTTTCCTTTAAGGAATATTGGCAGTGTGTTGAAGGTTTCCTTAACAGAGAAGGATTTGTGGGTTTTTGTAGACAACAAGTTGTATTAAGTAAGAGCAAATGCTCTCTTGCATAAAAAAAAAGTGCTTTAACTCAAGCGATGAAAATATAATTTTGCCCTTTTATAGGTCCCTGGTAAGGTCTCAGAGTGAGTATACAGTGCAGTTTTGGGCTCCAGTTCTAATGGGGTGTTCACCATTACACTGCATCAATAAATAAGTTCAGCTTGCCAAAAGAACCCTATTTGCAATGTATATGTATAATCAGTAACGGTATTGGACCTGTTATCCAGAATGCTTGAGACCTGCGGGTAGATTCATTAAAGGGGGAAGTGACAAATGCTAGCGAAAATTCGCCAGCGTGGCGTCATTTGATTACGTCGCCAATTTATTAATGAGTGCAGGTGCCCATTCACTAGTGAAGGAGAGGTACAATAGCGTTGCTTCCCACTCTAATGCCAGGCAAATGTTCACTCTGGCGAATGAATGTAACTCTGCCAATTCACTAAGATGTGGATTTTACTGAACGCAGCCTCTTGCCCCAGACTTGCCTTTGCCACCTCAGACCAGGCAAAGTGCAATAGACTAGATAGGAGTTTGTTTTCTAAGTCCCAAAAAACGCTAGTGTCTTTTCCTTTTTTACAGGGTGATAGGCTCCAAAAGATCGTAAAATGTTTTTGGGGTACCCCACTTCCCCCCTACATTTCCTAACATATGGAACATAAACTATACAATGGGCACATGTGTAGGGCAATATAACATCTCTATTTTCTTCTATTAAGGTTTCCCAGGCTTGTGTAATGTAATGTATTTGCTGCAACATATTCGTCCATTGAACTTTAACTTCCCGCCATATGCAAATTTGGCAACGTTGGCACAACTTCGCTTTGCTTGCCGCACAACTTCACCAGTGTTCCGCGCCATGGAAGCAACTTCACATTTTAGTGAATTAGTGTTGTCTTGGCGAATCTACGCCTGGCGAAATGCGATGTGAGCGATGCGAACGCTGGCGAAATTGCACTTTTTAGTGAATTTGCCCCCTGTGGTTTTCAATGCATCTTCTGTAATTTGGATCTGCATACCTTAAAGGGATTTGGTCGCAATATTTATAGTGTAGTATTTATTTCTAAATTACATTGTTTACAGTGCAACTAATTCACTCTACTATATAAAATTTTATTCCTGAACCAACAAGTGTATTTGTTTTAGTTGTAATATAGCTGTGTAGGCAGCCATCTCAGGTCATTTTGGCTGATCCATTGCTTTCAGTAACCCCATCTAAATAAAAATGCCATGTAAAGGCTACAAATGTATCGTATTTGCTACTTTTTATTTTTCCTCTTTCTGTTCAGACCCTCCCATATTCATGTTTCAGTCTCTTATGCAAATCAATGCATGGTTGCTAGGGTAATTAGGACCCTAACCACCAGAATGCAGAAACTGCAAACAGGAGAGCTTCTGAATATAAATAACTCAAATAATAATAAAAAATGAAAACCAATTGCCAATTGTGTCAGAATATGACTTTCTACATCAAAATAAAGATTATCGCAAAGGCTAACCATCGGTTTATATTGTTTACAACTTAAATGTAACACTCAGATGGGTTAAACAGGTGATTTTTAAGGAAAATAGGTAAAAATTATTGTATAAAATGAGGGAAAAACTGACAAAAACTAGGTAATGCAAAAGGACTGCAAAAGAATGGGGAACACACGACTGGGTTGACTTTATGTAGGTTGTATCTGAAATGCTAGACACAAATATCGGATGGTTGATATAATCAATTGCTCAGTTGATGCATTAAATAATCCCTTGCAAGATCCTTAGATGGTAAAATCTTTATAAAAGGGTTGCTATATCAATATATCTATTTATTTGGTTTCTTGCCCATAAATTTAAAATATCAATAATGTTCTTTATGCTTGCAATATGCAGTACAACTATGTTTAGCAACAACAGATAATTTCTACTTCTATGTTAAGGTTATACCAGTAAGTATTGTATTCTTGGCAAAGAAAAAAACAGAGGTTTGCAACAGAGGTTCTAATTTATTTAATTTAACTTCCAATGTCAAAAAAATGGAAATACGGGAATGGGATCCATTATCTGGAAACTCATTATCTAGAAAGAACTGAATTACAGAAAGGCGGTTTCCCATCCAAATAATCCCAAAAGTATTTCCTTTTTCTCTGTAATAATAAAACAGTAGCTTGTACTTGATCCCAGCTAAGATATAATAAATCCTTACTGGAAGCAAAAGCTATGTTTACATAATTTTTTTGGTAGAATTGTGTTATGAAGATCCAAATTACGAAAAGATCCATTATCCTGAAAACCCCAGATCCCAAGCATTTCTGGAGAACAAGTCCCATACCTGTATAAAATAAATCCAACCCCTTATTATTTCTAACTTCTGTTTAATTTCCATTTGTTTTTTTTAAATGAATATATATATTGTCGCACCTTACAACAGAACTCTTGAACTACATAATAACTAAAAGTTTATATTGATAACTAAGTCACTGGCTTGGAGCACTCACCTTTGGCTGGGCAGGAAGATATTATTCTGCGACCGCACCAAGTGGGAAAGACTTTAAGAAGCAGTTGGACTAAAACGTTTATTACGCATACATTATATGATGAATAAGAGCAGCAAAAGGTCAGTTTGCACCTTCAGTTAATGTAAAACATTCTTTACGGATAACAAACACAGTTATCAAGATTAGCAGTTACAGCAGTGAAAGGTGACTACATGGATATGAAAATATCATGACTTCTCTTTTTCAGGTACTTCTTCAGCCTAGCTTCCCAGTTACTGCTTAAGCAGAAAACGTGGCACATTATGCTATTGATTTTAGGCATTTAATTGTTTTAGGATGCAAAGTTGCCAGTCATTGCTACTGTTCATTATTCATCTTTCTATTTAGGACCTCTCCTATTTATATTCCAGCCTCTTACTCAAATGAATGCATGGTTGCACCCACCCTGCGGAACAAGGGTAATATTTTCAGTTTGGGGTATAGTTGTGCGTCGCTGGTCTGTGGGTTGCAGGTTGGGATGTGGGTCTCATATAAATGTCTTGTCTTATGTTTTATTGTCTATATTTTACTCCTTTTGAAGTTTTACAAAAGTGTTTCTGTTCCTGCCCACTTTTGATGATGTCACTTCCAGTTTGCAGCAACATAATTTCCTGGCTACCAAAAAGCCAATCACAGCTGCTTATTTTGCACCACCCCAGAACGTTTTTCCTGCTTGTGTTCCTCCCCAGCTATTTTAACATATGAATGTGGCTCACAGCTAAAAAATAAAGGTTGGCAACCCCTGCTCCATTGTATCGTCCCCATATAGTTTTCTCTTTTTTCCAGTGTTCAATATGTCAACTGTAGATGCTGCACAAACATTCTTAAATGTACAGTTATGGGATCCATTATCCGGACACCCATTATCCAGAAAGCTCTTGCATAGACTTCACTATAATCAAATAATCCAAATTTTTAAAAATGATTTCCCTTTTTCTCTGTAATTATAAAACAATACCTGGTACTTGATCCCAACTAAGATATAACTAAAGGGGTTGTTCACCATTGAGATTGGTTATTTTCCAGTATACTCCTGCAGCTCAATTGCTGGAAGTCTTGCAAACCTACAAGCCTTCCAGGGTAGTAGCAGGAATGACTAATGTTTTCCAAGGCATGCACCTTTGGGGCCCCCAATTTCTGAAACAATTTGCAGTTTACTTGCAAAAAAAACAACTTTATTTTTTGCATGAAAAACTGGAATATGAATACCAGAGCAACTTAATAGACAGATAAGTAATAAAATGTAACAATAACATTATAGCATCAAAGATAAATCGTTTTTTTGCCTGCATTTGAAAGTGAAAAAAAAAGAGCAAAGCAAATCATTCTAAAATTATAAAATGTATCAAAAAAACTAAATATATTAAAGGTATACTGTCATGGGAAAACATGTTTTTTTCAAAACACATCAGTTAATAGTGCTGCATCTGCACTGAAATCCATTTCTCAAAATAGCAAATAGATTTTTTTATATTCAATTTTGCAATTTGATAGACATTTTGTCAATTTCCCAGCTGCCCCATGTCATGTGACTTGTGCCAGCACTTTAGGAGGGAACTGCTTTCTGGCAGGCTGTTGCATTTCCTTCTCAATTTAACTGAATAGTACACAGTGGTGTTGTGTTTGGTAGCCGAGGATTAGGAGAGTAGAACAGTGCTTTAATAGCAGGTTCATGCAGCCCTTACATAACAGCAGTCAGTCTTACTTTCACTTTCAAGTTGTACAGAAAGTCCTATGTATGCACAGTGCCACCTGCAGGCCATTTGTATAAACACCACATATTCCCCCTATAGTAGAAAGCATTTAGACAAATATATAAACAGTAACAATTAAACCGTATGTATCTTAAAGCAATATATACATTCTTTTTTTTTTAAAAGATTTTATTTTTAACCGCTTGATACAATCATAATAAACATTGACAAACAATTATGTTACACAGTGGTCTATCTGAGTCATATCTAATGATCATATTGGTGTTACCGACTTGTGTCGGGATATCCAGGTAACAATCAAGCAGTTTTAACTTGTTTTCAATATATACATTCTTTACATGACATAGTCCTTGGTCCATGCAGGTAGTTTCCTGATTC
>CM044437.1:21585742-21656999 GCA_024363595.1 Xenopus borealis | reverse complement strand
CCCGTAGGCCCCCTCCCTCCTTCCCCCCAGGTCAAATGCCCCTAACTTGTTACTTACCCCTCCTTCTAGTCATTTGGGGGGTCGACAGGGTTTCCTTCTCCTTTAAGTCTGCTAAAACCCTTTTAAACATTCAATAAACCCAGTAGGATTATTATGCTAACAATATGGATTCATGCAGCTTAGTTAACATCAAGTTACGAGGTACTCTTTTGTTTATTTATCAAGTATACATTAAATAAATCCAATAGGTGTATTTTGCTTCCAATAAGGATTAATTGTATCTTAGTTTGGATCGAGTGCAAGCTACTTTTATTATTACAGAGGAAAAAAATAAACATTTTTTAAAAATTATAATTATTTGCTAATAATGGAGTCTTTGGGAGATGGCTTTTCTGTAATTCGGAGCTTTCTGGATAACGGGTTTTCAGATAACTGATCCCATACCTGTATACGTATATTTATTGTACTTCCCCTGATCATCTTTTTTCCTAGATGATTATTTCTTTTCATTTACATATTCTAATATTTTATAGTTATAAACATTATTATATCTTCAGAGAGTATGTAATATATTAGTATATCAGTATCTAATATATTATAGTTATAAATATTATTAGAGAGTATAATATTCGCTTACGGTGTATTCCGCACAGGGTCGGACTGGCCCGGGGGGCACTGGGGAAAAACCTGGTGGGCCCCGACCGGCCAGACCCCCCTCTCCCAACCCCAATGATTTTGGAAAAAAAATTTTGTGATGCGCTGCGTCAGGCGTGCACTGCACCTGGCGCCGAGCAGCGATTATGAGCTCACGCCAGGCAGTGCTTCAATAGGTGAGAGGAAGGGAGGAGGGGGGCCCTGGACCGCAGTCCCAGTGGGCCCCGTGCCCCCCAGACCAACCCTGAGTCTGCAAAGCTTTATAGATTTGATATATCCGTCCCTGCGAGGCTTTTTACCAATGACCCCATTGATACGCTTTTACAGATTTTTCGTATTGATACACTGTTTGCACCTGCCCTTGCACATCACCTACCCATTAGAGCCTGAGAGAGTAATTTACTAATTACAGGTATACAATATTAAGCATTTCTTGATACCTAATTAAGTTGAACAGCCTCATATGTTCTTGTTGTACTAAATCATAGGCTTGGTATTAGTCAGTGTAGTTCTAGGCCCCTAGCAGTCCATAGTATGCATGTCTGAATTAGGCACAGCCAGAGGGTATTCCAAGAGACACCCATTTGCCCTCCAGCTCCAACTTCCTTGCAGACAGCACTGAATTCAAAGTGAAGCACGGCTCTTGCATAGCATTATGGGTGTGCAAAGAGCTGTCTGTGCCTAGGTTTATAAGAATCTGGGAAATATGCAAGTTGTACTTTGTGTCTGTTTTTGCACTTTGCAGGATGCCTTTTCTTTTTTAATTAAGGCCTTGAATGCTCATCAGCAGCAGCGGATTATTAGGATGTGAAACACCTAGGCTATACTTTCCACAGGCACCCTTCTAGACTATTCCACTCTCAAAAGTTTAGGGCCCTTACATACGGACGTTTTGGACCTGCGTTGCGTTTGGCTGCGTTCAGTCGCAGGGGAGCGCAGGTCTAGACGCACCTCATTAGTTTCAATGGCGTTGTACCCACGAGACGCGTGTAAGCTCCTACATGCATTTGTATGAGTACAGCCCCATTGAAAATAATTGAGTGCATCTATACCTGCGCTCCCCTGCGGCTGAACGCAGAAAAATGGAACGCAGGGGAGCGCAGGTAAAAACGCTCGTGTGTAAGGGCCCTTACAAATATACACCAATTAATACGATTTACAGATGCACCTGAAGACACAAGGAGTCCAAGTTTTTTTTTCATTATTATTTCCTTTTCTTTTATATTTATTTGCATCTGCACTGCTGGGCCTAGGTGCAGTCACAACGGGAGCAGGGTCGTTGTCTGCTGGAAGAAGATTAGGCAAGACATAAATGTGTGTCGGGTTCGGACGCCCGTCACTCAGATGATTTTCCTTGTCTGACTGCCTAATCTTCTCCCAGCAGGTACCACGCACCATTGACCGGACCCAGACCGAGCAGCGCAGATAAAAATAGGTGTAACTATAGAGGAAGCCCAGGAGATATTGGGGGCCCCTTGAAGCCCTAATTCATGAACAATTTCAGAATATATTGGTAAAATAGCACTATATATGGATATGTTGGGGCCCTATAATTAATTTGCTGTGGGGCCCAGTAACATCTAGTTACGCAATGTAATTTTTTTTTTTAAGAAAAGGTAGATGGGTGCATATTACATATATGCTGCAAGTAGAGCGAAAAAAAAGCCAAATTGTGTTTATTCACAGGTGCAAGTTTGCCCAGTTCTGATATGATTATCTGGGGTCCACCATCATACCACGTGACCCAATGGTGGGTGATGGACCATACTACTTGACACAGGAGGAAATGAACCTTACCACTTGACAATAGGGGGGACTGTACCACTTGGGGTTTGTCTGAGATGGACTGTACCAGTTGGCAATGAGGGGGGATGGTGTATAACTTAACTATGCATAAACAGGACCTGATGAAGGGGCACACCCCCAAAACGTTGTGTGTTTCCAATATTTTTGACTAATAAGCCACATGGGAACATTACTAGGCAAGTGTTCCGTGTGCTGGTCCTGTTTATGTATAGTCACTGAGGAGAGTGCCTTTAACTCTCAGTACTAAAGCAACAAGTGATATGGTGTGCCTAGGGTTGCCATCTTTTGTGGAAAAATCTACCGGGCTTCCTGTTTATTTAGATTTTTTCCCTATTAATAGCATTTGGGGTGAAGCATCTACTTTAGCACTCAGGCCGGTAAAATACTGGCTAGTGATGGGCGAATTTCCTCGATTCGCCGCCGGCGAATAAATTCCCAAAACACTCACTAAAATTTGCTGGCATCCAAAAACGAGGCGCCCACGTCCAAAACGTGACACCGGCATCCAAAACGAGACGCGGGCGTTTCGCCCATCACTGATACTGGCCAGGTGGCAACCCTAGGTGTAAACAAACCTATATGCAAACCTATCCACAATCCACTGACCACCATTAAACAGGAATTGCTGTTGCTGCAAACCAGAAGTGATATCTTCAAAAGTGAGAGTTGACAGAATAAAGTATTGTAGGAAAAAGAAAAAAATATATAAAAATGTACAATATAACATAAGAAATATAGATGAGACCCACAACCCTCAGATCCACATCTATTCCCACACTTAAAAATCCTACCCGCATCCCGCAGGGTACCCGCATTTTTTGCGGGTAACCCACAGGTACCAGACCTGCTGTAGGACTCTGTCTTGTGCACATTGTTATATTATATCATGACGTCAATTTGCAACTTCGCCAATTTACTAAGTTAGACTCTGGGAAAATTCACTAGCGATATAGATAGACTAGCGAAACTTCGCACCCTTACGCCAGGCAAAGTTGGGCACTGACAAAGATACGTACCTACGCTAATTCACTAAGATGAACATTTTACTGAACGTTACCACTTGCGCTAGACGTTACTTCGCCAGGTCAGACCTGGCGAAGTTCAATACAATAGATGGGAGCTTGATAGTCTGAAAAATAGCGAAAAATTTTTGGGGGTTACTCTCCTTCCCCCCTACATTTCCTAACATATGGCAACACAACTATACAGTGGGCACATGTTTAGGGCAATAGGACAACTTTATTTTATTTATTAAAGGTTTCCTGGGTTTGTGTAGTGTAATGTAGTGGCTGTAACATACACCTCTATTATACATTTAACTTTGCGCCGTATGCAAATTAGGCATCGCTAGCGTAAATGTGCTTTGCCTGGTGAAGTAAAGGTAGGGCAACTTTGGTACTATTTGCCACCCTGAGCGAAAATTCGCATTTTTGTGAATTCGTGTAGCGCTTGCAAAGATTCGCCTGGCAAAGTGCGGCCGGTGAAGCTGTTGCTAGCGCATTTTCGCGCTTTAGTGAATTTGCCACAGTGACTCCATTTTAATCCAATAATCCAATTTTTTAAAAATAATTTTGTTTTCTCTGTAATTATAATACCGTACCTTGTACTTGATCCCAACTAATATAATGGATAAGTTCTGTAGTATACAATGGCATTCTTCTGAACTGTTAGCTACTGTGTATCCTGTGTTTGAATGGCTGCCCCATTCAATAAATATAATTTATATGAACTCTAACACCTGCTTTACCACTGCATGGGAACAGTGCTCTATATTGTCATTCCTATAAAACACTTTCATTTTTTGACATTACTGTTTAAATGCCTGTTGTTGCAAAAGTAGAATTTGCAGCTTGCAAGTGTATAAATAATAGGAACGGAAACTGTTTGCACAGTTATCTGAAAAGTACCTAGAGAAATGGTCTTATACGCCAGACATGAAATCATAAATTAGAAAGGAGAAGTTTTTTTAACTGGACAACAAGTGTTTGGACATCTGCCTTGAAACAAATGATGCGGAGTATCAAAACCAATGGAATGCAATCCGTTATTTTCATGTAATTACATTGAATTTGAAGTACGTACGTAATCAAAAATGTTTTGATGAAGGTATAAAAATATGTCAACATGTGAAAGGGACGTAATCTTTGTCCAGACCTGTGTGATTGCTGTACAGGATCTATATGGGATCTGTTATCCAAAATGCTCGGGATCTGGGGCTTTCTGGATAACAGATCTTTCCATAATTTGGATCTTCATACGTTAAGTCAACTAGAAAATTCTTTTAAACGTTAAATAAACCCAATAGGCTGGTTTTGCTTCCAATAAAGATTAATTATGTCTTAGTTTGGATCAAGTACAAGGTGATGTTTTTTTAGTACAGAAAAAAGGATTTTTTTTTTTTTTGGATAAAATGTGGGAGATGACATTTCTGCAATTCAGAGCTTTCTGGATAACGTGTTTCCAGATAACGGGTCCCATACCTGTATTGCTGATCTGCAATTTGGTGCACCTTGCCAATAAACCTTATCTTCTGTGAGCATTATCCGTGTGTCCAGATGTAGTGATTACCAAGGGAGTATAAATCAAACTTCTCATCTGGTGTCAGGTCAAGAAACGTGAATTTCATTTGATCCCGGTGTAAAATCATGAACACATTATTCTCATGTACAGAACTTCCTGCTAATGATACCGTGTCGGCCTCTTCTTCTTTTTCAGTGGGTTGCACTCATGCAGCACCTGTTAAACCCAATAATACTAAACGCCATGAATAAAGATAAGAAGCAAATGACAGAGAAGATATTGAATCATGCTCTGGGTATTATATTCTTGCTTACTGGAGAGGTAAGAGCTACAGAAGAAATATCAGGATCTTAATAGCCTTTTCTATTCCTACTGAATGAATTCCATATTTCTACTTGTATATTGTTCCCTTTATTTAGTTAATAATATTGCAAATGTAATTCATTGTAACGAAAGCCATCTTTATTTTACTTCAATTTTTATTCCATTTCTCAGCCCATGGTGTGTAATTCATGAACCCCTTAGTCTGCTCTGTTACTAGGTGATCACTCCAATAAGTCTAAGCTGCAGTTTTCCATTCAATGCTGTATTGGGGCTCCTGAGGCCTACAAGAGAAACTGACCTCTGGGGCCTCCGGTCTCCTATGGGAAATGTGTGCACAAGAATTATTGCAGTAGCAGCCAGATCCTGCTTGCAGGAATAAAAGCAAGTGGGGTGAAGGCAGATGGGCTGCTACACCTCCAGTCAGTGATGGTGTGTCTTGCTTTAATGGGTCCACTGGACCAGGACAAAGCCCACCAGGATATTTCTGTGGAATTGTCTGAACCTGTTTCCATTGATAATACAGGTGATGTCTTTTAACCAGGCAACCCCAATGGAAAGGATAGTTAATGATAGCAGTTATTTTTGTTGTAAACTGCCATTCCAAGGTTTCCTTTTGGGGTGAATGTGCATTAACCAACCCAATGGGAGTATGTTTCTATTGTTTAGTTAAATCTTATTGATGAGTTATGGGCTATAGTAGATCTCCATTCTCCAACCCCATGGCTATAACTAGTCTACAGCTTTTCCTTGATCTTACAAGGAATGCATATGTCCTAGCAAGGGGGGGGGGGATAGCCATTTTCTCTTCTAGATACACCTCAAAGTCCAGCTTGAAGGTCCTTTGGGGTATGATATAGGGTGAATATGTTGCCATAGATATGTTTGAAACTATGACTGCATGACTGACAAAGTTAGATTTTCCTATATGTGTACCCATATCATGAGTTAAGTCCTAACCAAAGGTGGACCTGCAAATGGACCTGAACCATAAAACCTTTTGACAACCACTGCCTAATGGTAACTCTGTGCCTCTTTCATTTACCAGGAATACATTATCGTGAAGAAGAATTATCCCCACAGCCGCGTTCAGCTGCTAACTGGAGAGGTGAGCTATTTAATGGTATCTGTTCTTTTTTAGTCTTTCTGTATTTTCTGTTGTGTGTACTCCTAAAACATCTCCCAATGTGTCCCTGAAAGAAAATATACAATATATTAGCAGTGCTACCAATACTGACCGATATCTCATTCTTTAAGCAAAACAATTTCGTGTTGACCCCACCCAAAAATAATAATATTGCCCGGTATGCTTTTATGAGCAGGTTTTTCTCAGCAGGTTTAACTTTTTATTTATTTATTTTTAGCTATTAGGGGTTTTTTTTGGAATTTACACTTGGCTTACACTTGGTTTACACTTGGCTTCACGATGACCTAAAATCAAGTTTGCAGGGCTAAGGGGGGCTAAGTTCCTAGCTCTTTTTCAAGCCAGATTCCTTGGGTTGTAAGTAAAATTGGGACCCATGTTTAAACAAAAAATAAGTTTCTGCCAGTATGTATAGACTACGCCCCATTTCACCCAATCCCTGCCCTTTTTCAACTAAAGTCCAAGCCTTTTGTGGCCCACAAATTTAGAGAAACTGTGTTCTTCTGGGCTTTCCATTTAAACATGGACCCTAACAGGACTCCCTCCTGTGTCCAACCCTATTTAATAAATATTTGCATTCACTGTTTAATCATTAAAGGGATCCTGTCATGGGAAAAAATTTTTTTTCAAAATGCATCAGTTAAAAGTGCTGTTACAGAAGAATTCTGCACTGAAATCCATTTCTCAAAAGAGCAAACAGATTTTTTTATATTTCATTTTTAAATCTATCTGACATTTTGTCAATTTCCCAGCTGCCCCAAGTCATGTTCTCTGTGCAGACAGACATAGCCCCTCGGTGATCTGGGATTATAATCTAGTCCAGAATTATAAATATATATGTTTTTTAGGTTCCAATAAAATGTGGGGATGTTGCAGTTTATTTCTCCATGGAGGAATGGGATTACATAGAAGGAAACAAGAAACTTTACAAGGATGTTGTAACAGAAGAGAAAAAGACTGCAGAGGTCCCAGCACAACAAAACTCTGGTAACACTTTTTTATGAGGTCTATAGCATGTGGGAAGTTTTGACCACCTCTGTGGTGGTCCAAATGTCCCAATCACTGCTTCGGCTATAAATGTACAACAAACCTGGTGATTGCAGGCAGACTACAGCTCTTAATACTTAATCAGTATTCAGTTAAACTGGCTAAAGAGAACTATTGATTTAGTTTCCATGGCTAAAATGGCCATGTATTAAAGGGGTTGTTCACCTTTGAGATAACTTTTAGTATGATGTAGAGAGTGATATTCTGAGACAATTTGCAATTGGTTTTCATTTTTTATTATTCTTGGTTTTTGAGTTATTGAGCTTTTTATTCAGCAGCTCTTCAATTTGAATTTTAAGCAATCTGGTAACTAGGGTCCAAATTACCCTAGCAACCATGCATTAATTTGAATAAGAGACTAGAATATGAATAGGAGAGAGTCTGAATAGAAGGATCAGCAATAAAAAGTAGGAATAACAATACATTTGTAGCCTTACAGAGTATTGTTTTTTTACAAGGGGACGGTGACGCCCATTTGAAAGCTGCAAAGGAACAGAAGAAAAAGACAAATAACTATAAAACTATAAATAATAAATAATGAAAACCAATTGAAAAGTTGCTTAGAATTGGTCGTTGTATAACATAATAAAAATTACCTTAAAGGTGAACCACCCCTTTAATATGAAATATGTTGTATGATTACCATTATGGTACATGGTGCCCCGATGAGCCCAATTAATATCCACTTACTGTGGATATTGTTCAGTTCCAGAATTGGGAAGGGCAGAAAATAGCAACATGGCAGCCAGTTCATGATACAGATGAGTTAGTAAAGATGAGCTATTGCACAGGAAAAGGAAGTAAAGAGAATTTGCAGCTTACACAATAATAGGAAAGCAGTCATACAGTGTGTCCATTCAGCCCATGAAAACAGGGTACACGGATGGCCTGTGTGATGCTGCCTTTAACTGACTGGGCCATATTATGAATGTAACTGTACTGTTACAGTAATTATTTGTTCTTTTATATGTAAATTATACATGAATGTCTTGAGCATCAGAGCTATTGGCCTAACCAAATGAATTCCTTCTTATCCAAGACCCTAACATACTGTATATATATTCTTCTGGAGATGCCTACAAGATTGGGGACTGGTCTGATTGTGATCTTAGAGCCAGGAAGATATTTCCCCCCCCCCCTCTGAGGCAAATCAGAGAGGCATCAAATGGGTTTTTGCCTTCCTCTATAACAATTAGCAGTTAGGAAGGTTATATACAAGCTTGATGGACATGTGTCTTTTTTTCAACATAACTTACTATGCAATGCTAATTTGCAGGCCATTGTGATGAAAATCAAAACATTGTGGCTACTAATCATGTAGAGAAAGTGGAAGAACTTGGAAATCCCGTTCAGCAGGGGCCTATTGCTTCCGACACTGGCCCAGGTGGGTAATAAAATCCTTGCTTGAGGCATTTTGGTATCAAACCAAATGAGCACCAGGGAACCTGACTAGTAATACTTACTATTAAAAGATTTCAGACACATTTGAATACATTTTCTGCTGTTTATTATCTTTTAGGGGTGATTTACAAAGTACAGGGCATGGAGCAAAGTACACAAAAAAACAAAAGCAAACCCCTGTATTTTTTGTACACTTAGCACCTGCCCTTCACTATTCTAAACTGAATGGAGTGCAAAGACCTGCCTCATTTATACAGGGCTGATTGTATTCATTAGCGCTGTATCCCAGAGAGGTAAGCAGGTTACTTAGGTGTCCTCACTCCTTACTCACCCCTTAACTTGCAAGACATTGACATTTAATTTGGGGAGCACCATTGGGCACAGGCTATGTGGTGTGCAAAAATTATTTTCTGTGCACAATTTAAATTTGTGTGCACATTTTTTAAAAACTGTGTGCTCGGGGCAGAATACATACAAAATTTGGTGTTTTCACACTTCAGCCTTCTGCACGCCATAATTTCTTGTCCTGACCTCAAAATTTGTGTGCACAGCTTAGAGGTATCTTTGGCGCTGGTTGAAATGGAGCCTTTTTCTTATTTGGTGCAACCCTAGTTATTTATAATTTTTGTTAGCATTTTTATTAGTCTTAAAAAATGAAATAAGGCCTATAGTAATGACTGCAGGATGGATCTGTATTCATTCCAGCATACATCCAGAACAAGGCTCCAGACGATGTCAAGGAGGACAAAGAAGAGACTAATAATTTATACAGAATTCAACCTGGAGAAGTCCGTTCTGTCTTTGATAATGGTGAGAAATAATAATAGTGATATTAATTAGGGATGCACCGAATCCAGGATTCGGTTCGGGATTCGGCCTTTTTCAGCAGGATTCAGCCGAATCCTTCTGCCTGGCCGAACCGAATCAGACTCCTAATTTGCATATGCAAATTAGGGCCAGAGAGCTAAATCACGTGACTTTTTGGCACAAAACAAGGAAGTAAAAAAATGTTTTCCCCTTCCCACCCATAATTTGCATATGCAAATTAGGGTCCGGATTCGGTTCAGTATTCGGCCAAATCTTTCGGGAAGGATTCGGGGGTTCGGCCGAATCCAAAATAGTGGATTCGGTGCATCCCTAATATTAATGTGTGCAAAAATAATTTCTACCCCATTTTACCATGTATGGCCAGTTGGACATATTGGGGCAGATTCACTAAGATCTGAAAATTCGCCAGCGTAGGCTTCTCTAGCATTCGCCGCACTTTGCCAGGCGAATTTTCGCCAGCGCTACACAAATCCACTAAAGTGTGAATTTACGCTCAGGTCGGTGAATGGTAGCGTAGTTGCGCTAGTGTTACTTCGCTAGGCAGAGCGCTGTTACGTAGATAGAAGTATATGTTACAGCAAGTACATTACACTACACAAGCCCAGGAAACCTTTAATAAATTATATAAAGTTGTCCTATTGCCCTACATGTGCCCCCTGTATAGTTGAGTAGCCATATGTTAGGAAATGTAGGGGGGAAGAAGGGGAACCCCCCCAAAAAAATTATCAATCTTTTTCAGACTATCACCCTCCTATGCTAAAATACGCCAGCGTTTTTTTGGGACCTTTTTCAACCTCCTATCTATTGTATTGAACTTCGCCTGGTCTGACCAGACGAAGTAACGTCTAACGTAAGTGCTAACGTTGAGGAAAATGTTCATCTTAGTGAATTTGCGAAGTTACGATCCTTCGTCAGTGCGCAACTTCACCTGGCGTAAGGGTGCGAAGTTGCGCAAGCCTATCTACTTCGCTAGCGAAAATTCCCCAGAGTGAAGTTGCGAAATGACGTCACGCTGGCGAATTAGCGCTAGTGTTAGACGCTTCGCGCTTTAGTGAATTTCCCCCCTGGTGTTTGGATTTGACACCACCACTAATTTTTACAAATTTTTGTCAATCAGGCCTGTCAGTGGGCGCCATACACATACTAAGATGGCAGCTTCTATTGGGCCATGTATTGCCAACTTAATAAAGTTTTTAATAAACATATATTGGAAAGTTGCTTAGAATTAAACTTTGCTACTATGCTAAAGAAAAAACAAAACACTTGTGGATCTTTTCCACTACACTTTGGAAGCCAGACACCGTAGTGCAGAGCATTAAACAGCCACACACTGCTTTCAATATAAATGACATGAAACCACTGAAAACTTTAAATCCTTATTTTCCTGTTGTAAATGTGATGGCCTCGATAATCTTTATAGTCTACAATATGTATGTCTCTATGAGATGAATGTGAGGGATACCAGGCTAAATTCACACTAACCAAATAGGAGGATTTTCAACAACCTACTTAGAAATATCTAGTTCTATATCCCATGTAGTGAATGATGCATTTTTCTCTGTCTGTATTTTGTACTCGGGCAGAGAAAAGCGGATCCTTTCCCGTCTGCTTCTTCATGTTACTTGACTGACAGACACTGCATTGGATTGTGTGCGGTTACACTGAGCAGATTTAGGTGCAAAAATACATAATTTCAATTATCTGCACCAAAATCTGCTCAGTGTAGCTGCACGCAGTCTGATACCAGTGAAGCTAAACAAAGGAGCAGATTTGTGCATTATCATCCCCATGTGTGTTTAGCCTAAAGAGATGTGATATTGATGTGTCCTATGTATCCTTCCTGCCTTCCCCTGGTTCACATTAAATAAATAAATAATATATATTTATATAGTGAATAAAGTATTGTAAAATATAAGGATATTATAAGTCACTGAGGTGTTCCATGACAATAAAAAATGTAGGGATGCACCGAATCCACTATTTTGGATTCGGCCGAACCCCCGAATCCTTCCCGAAAGATTTGGCCGAATACCGAACCGAATCCGAACCCTAATTTGCATATGCAAATTATGGGTGGGAAGGGGAAAACATTTTTTACTTCCTTGTTTTGTGCCAAAAAGTCACGTGATTTAGCTCCCTGGCCCTAATTTGCATATGCAAATTAGGATTCGGTTCGGCCACGCAGAAGGATTCGGCCGAATCCGAATCCTGCTGATAAAGGCCGAATCCCGAACCGAATCCTGGATTCGGTGCATCCCTAAAAAAATGTATATATAGGTGGAATTCCGAGGTTACTTCTAATATCCTCATATTTTCCAACAAGGGATACTTTATTTATTATAATACACAAGTTTTAGTGAGTGAGATGTCTCTAGACACATCACCTCATTTGTCTCTGTTCCCCCGCCATAGATTTTCTGAGGATTCTCAGCTTTAAATAACTAGGGCAATTTTGTCCTAGTTTATTTATAATTAAAGGGATTCTATCATAGAAAAACATTTTTTTCAAAATGCATCAGTTACTAGTGCTGCACCAATTCTGCACTGAAACCTGTTTTTTTTTTTTTAAAGAGCAAACAGATTTTATAATGTTTGATTTTGAAATGCACCATGGGGCTAGACATATTGTCAGTTTCCCAGCTGCCCCGAGTCATGTGACTTGTGCTCTGAAAAACTACAGTCACTCTTTACTACTGTACTGCAATTTGGAGTGATATCAACATCTCCCTTTCCCCCTCAGCGTCTTAGCAATAAAACAATGGGAGGTAACCAGATAATAGCTCCCTAACACAAGATAACAGCTGCCTGGTAGATCTAAGAACAGCACTCAATAGTAAAATACAGGTCCCTATGCGACTCCTCCAGTTACATTGAGTAGGTGAAACCACACCCTGCCAGAAAGCAGTTCCAGGCAAAAGGACCTGAGATGGCTTCCTACACACCAATATTATAACTAAAAAAGTAGACTTGGGTTAGGAATTACTTTTTACACGGTAGAGTTATTTTTTTGCAGTATAAACAATGTCATTTAAAAATAAAAACTACAGTATAAAAATCCCTTTAAATGATAATAATGCTTACATCTTTCTTTAAGAGATATCTGGAGCCAGAGCCGGGCCAAGTAGTATTGTCACCCAAGGCAATGGCCTGGTGCCCCTCTAGCTTGTCTCCTGCAAGTATGTACCCACAAATTCCAACTGCCCCCCTACAAATCATTTCTTTAAATCTCCTTATTTAAACATTTTTCTCTCCCCCTACATCATCTACCTTCTATTTCCATCCCCAAGAATCTCCTCCCCCTCTTAGTCTTCTCACACCTTCTGATAAATAATTGTCTATAAATATATAATTTTATAGTACTGGTTGTACAGAACTCTTGCTTTGAATTGTAAACATCTACTGTTTCAATTCTGTACTTGTGAAAACTTCAATAAAAACTACAATGCAAAAAAAAAAAATCCCCACGCAACTACTTTCCTTTTTTGGGTCACTCACATCACTTGCTTCTTTTCCTGCTGGTCAGTCCTGTCTACTGATCTCCCATTTCACTTCACTGAACTGAGCCCCCCTCATTTCACCCTGGGCATGTTTATACCCCTAGTTCCAGTTTTGGAGTCATTCTCTTAGGAATTTAGAAAATCCATTCCTTGTTTTCTACATTATATTCAGTGTAGAGAGGAGGTACTAGGGAGACTTTTGAATTAGGAGTTGGACTGATCCCATGGGCAAAAAAACCCTGATATTATCAGTTTGTGTTAGAACTCACATTTGTAATGTTTCTTTCTCCCTTTCAAACAGGGGATTTGCATAATGGAGTCTGCATGTCAGATGAAACAAGGCGCTTAAAAAATAATTTATTAGGAGTTTCCCACAATACAGCCTGCACCTCAGATGAAAGGAAGTATATGAAAAGGAATACAGTTGGGGATTCCTACAGTTTAATGAATACATCAGAGAAAATGATGTGTGTCAACAGCAAAATATTAGACCCCCGCAGTGCAATCGGAACTTCAGAGGAAGCGATGCGTGTGAAGAAGAATATATTGGGAGGCTATGTTAATCCAGTTTGCAAATTAGAGGAAGGGATGCATACAAAAAGGAATATTCTAGTAAATTCCCACAATGCAATCCACCCATCTGATAAAATGGTATTTGGTAACAGCCGCTTTTGCTCAGAGTTTCAGGGCAGACACTATGGAGTTCCGCGTGATGAACCAAAGCCATTTGGAAGAGTCATCCTTACACCTTTTTCAATACCATGCCCAGGTGGCTACAAAACGCAGGATCTGCGTGACCGCTTTGTCACTGGGAGCAACAGTGGCATATCCTATATTGAGTCCATAAGGAATGATCACCAAGCAAAACTTAAAGACGAAAAACCTTTTAAACTTGAGGTAAGGAGACAGTTGTCCTCCACATGCCCAGCTTCTGAAGAAAAGCCCCACAAATGTAATGTTTGTGGAAAGCAGTTCCCCACACTTTCAAAGGCTTCTTCCCATTCGAGAATTCACAATAAGCCGTTTGTGTGCCCCGAATGCGGCAAAGGCTTTCCTTTTCGCTCCAATCTGAATAAACATATCAGGACTCACACAAAGGTAACCCAACATGCCTGCCCTGAATGCGGCAAATACTTCGACAAAAGAACATTGCTAGAGAAACACTTCAGAACCCACACACAAGAGAAGCCATATGTGTGCCCAGAATGCGGCAAATGCTTTTCTCAAAGATCGTGCATGGAAACACACTACCGAATTCACACAAAAGAGAAACCATATTCTTGCCGGGAATGCGGCAAATGTTTTGCTCAGAGGGGACATCGCAACATGCACCAAAGAATTCACACGGGAGAGAAACCATTTCCTTGCCCTGAGTGTGGGAAATGCTTTACTCAAAGGATACACCTGGATGTCCACTACAGAGTCCATTCAGGAGAGAAACCATACCCCTGCCCTGAATGTGGGAAATCCTTCACAACAAGGGCTAATATGGATGCACATCTGAAAACCCATTGTGTTTTTGATCCATGTGACCCCTAAAAGTGGGAATAGTTTCTTAAGTTTTTGTTTTGTTAGCCAGCAGATAGCACATGCTGGAAAGTTGTATACTTTGGGGTATATTTATCAAAACTAGTTGCGTTTATTCCTTTTGCATAATACAATATCACCTTCAATGCACTGATCAATAAACTAGTCTCGAGTTTCTATTTAAAAAATATCTTGAATGGGTTAAACTGAATAAATTATATTTGGACGTTTGCAGTACTTTTCTCTTGTTTCAGCATTCCTTGTTGCCCCCAATTAAGCTTTATCTCAACAATAAACCTTGAATATTTACGTTTTCAAGAAACAAAAAAATGAATGACATGAAACATCATTATATCATAAATCTGAGAAATCGTAAATATTGAAGTGTACAGCATTGATGATTCGCACATTAATCTCCAGACTCAAACTTTGATAAAGTGCCCCCGTTACATATCCAATAAATACTTATTCCTTATATACAGTTTTACACAAATGTATTTCTCACACCTGTATTTTTGTTTAGTTGTTTAGTTTATTTTGTGCTAAAATGTAATTTTCCTTAAAAAAAAAAAAAAAAAATACTGAATAAAAGATTAACACCCTAATCATCTTTTTTTTCCTGGTGGCCACTTTAACTGGAGTCAAACTGAAAATGATAGATTTGGTGTAAAGGTTACTAACCGGGCCGGATTTACCCAGCGGGCAACCCTAGGCCCGCTGTCGTTTGTCGCCCCTGTCCCCTCCCTTTTATTTGCTCAAATTTTCATCATCGGGACAGAACAATGGGAATTGGCACACAGGAAATTAAAGTTTCTGAACCAATGTGGGTGTCGTTGGGTAGCTTGCCACCCCCTAGAATCCTGCCGCCAGGGCCGCCATTAGAAATTGCGGGGCCCCCGGCCCGGTATACTTGTACCTCCTGATGGTGGCCCTGTGTGTGAGAGTGTGTGTGTGTGTGTGTGTGAGAGAGAGAGTATGTGTGTGTGTGAGAGAGAGAGAGTGTGTGTGTGAATGCAATACCTATTTCCAGTATTGGGTTAAATATGGACTCCACACAGCTGGGGCAGAGAGAGAGAGACGCTGCAGCAGCCTGGCCTTGCACAGGAACTTTCAGGACAGGAGGGAGGGAGGAGTCGCCTTCACACAAACATACGCGCACACTGTCTGCACCTCTCCCAGCACATTCCTCCTGGGCTCTCCCCATGGCTCATGAAGAAACCCCCACTGGATCCTGTCACCATCGGGCCCTAACAGCGTGAGTGAGGTCTGCTTGGAGCTGTCAAGGGGGGCCCGCTCTTCAAAAACTGCAGCACTGCGGCCCCCCCTTCAGCCCGGGGACACTTATACTGAGGGTGTCCCTGCCTGCCGCCCTAGGTCCGGGCCTAGGTGGCCTCTCCATAAAATCCGGGCCTGGTTACTAAGGAGCTGCTGTTGAATTTATATATATATATATATATATTCCAAGGAATGACAAAATCCAGGACTTCATAGTGAGATGAAAAAGTGAAGTTTATTTGTTAACGTTTTGGTCCACTCTGGACCTTTCTCAAGACATAACAAACAGAACATACCCACCCTGTGTTAAAAAGCAAAAAATGGCGCCAAAACACCCCCGTGTGACATCATCAATTCCATAGAAGGTGTGTAGTGTGTACTTGGAAACCCCTGTTAAAAACATTCAAAAATTACATAAAAGATTAGGGTACATCAATCCCAGGTTACTGGGAGCCCTGGGTGATCCCCAAAATATTACACACAGTATGTATGTGCAGCCTTTTGGAGATCACAGGGTGGGTATGTTCTGTTTGTTATGTCTTGAGAAAGGTGCAGACTGGACCGACACGTTGACAAATAAACTTCACTTTTTCATCTCACTATGAAGTCCTGGAGTGCGTCATTCCTTGGAATATTAATATTTACACAATATATGACAGCACCCAGGCAGTTAAACTCTGCAGAATTGAGTGCACCACAGCTTGAACTGTTATTAGTACCTGCTTTGAGGCCACTGAGAGCAACATCAAATGGTTTGGTGAGTAACATGTTGCTCGTGAAGCAATAATTGGGGATCACTGTACTAGAGAATGCCATAAGTTATAGTCCAGCAAAATGTGGGTGGAATAACGGCAGTAACCATCCCTCGATCTGAATAGTAACACTAGTGAAGTTGTTTTTGGGCAATGCTCTGCTTTGGTAATCTATTGGTCACCAGCTCCATGTCTCCCAGTCCCAGTAAATCCCTGCATCATGGATTATTATTATTATTAACATGTATTTCTATAGCTGGATAACACTGTTCTAAAGTTATTGGAACAATGCTATATCACCATATACCATGATATTTAATACTTAACGGGTTTCATTTTTTTGCTCCAAAATAATTGCAGTATATTATTATTATTATCACCCTTTTATTTATATAGCGCCAACATATTCCCTAACGCTTTACAAATACATAGAAAAAAAGCATTTCTACAGCATAGGGATAGGCTTTACGTTACTCTGTGTATTTACATAAATCCATTCTGGTTTAAACTTATTAAAGTTAAACAACAAACCTAGACCATGAGCCTAAACATTGATGGCAACAGTGTGCCTTTAATATACAGCATTAATTGACCTAAAATGTAGCAGCTTCTGTACTTATTTGACATGGAGAACAAGAGTTTTCACCAAGCATTCATTTTGGAAAATTAGCTTACCTTACAGTACTACACAGCTGTAAACAAAAATCTATAAATCATGTTGTATATAAGCTACACTATATAACCAAATGCAGGGCTGGCCGTACCAAGTGCGGGGCCCAATTGGAACCATTTTGGTGGGGCCCCCAAGAAGGAACTTTGCTGTCTGTCGCAGGGTCACAGTGCTGGATGGGCAAATAGTGCCTGCTTTCTACTCTGTCCAAGTGATGGCTGCCAGTTGGGGATGGGGGTAGGCTGGGCAACTGGGGAATAAAGGGAATAGGAATCAGAGCTCGCACTGGAGCGGGGCCCCCATAAGTGCGGGGCCCAATTGGGCCAAATTGGTCCAATGTGCTTAAAACCGGCACTGACCAAATGTATCTGAACGCCTGTCCAACTTATTTAAGGGGGAACTATTGCAAAAATGAAAAATTAATATAAGCTTCCTCAACCCAATATACATCTTCTAGGCCCCATATCAGATATATTGGATCATTCATCTGACACCCAACTCTTGAATAAAGACAGAATGAAGAGAAACAGATGCTGAGAGAGGAATAGTGAAGATAAAGTTGATTATTTCAGAAATGGTACAGAATTTTTAATTGATTGTATTTCAGTATGCTGAATATTATATCAAATTTTCATTTTCGCAATAGTTCCCATATAAAGAATCAAGGATATTTTTATGACGTTGGTCTTCTCTTTGCTGCTGTGGCAGCCTCTACTGTTCTGGGAATGGTGGGATGGACAGGCCCGGATTTAGGTTTGCCACCTTTTCTTTAAAAAAATACCGGCCTTCCTATATATTTAGGTTTTCTTCCTATTAATAACATTGGGATCAGCCATCAAAAATACCGGTCAGGCTGGTAAAAAACCAGCCAGGTGGCAACCCTACCTGGATTAGGTGGGTGGGTGCCCAATTGCGCAGTCCCGCCCACACACCCTCTCATGTGTGTGCATTGGAGTGCTGTGCTCCCCAGTACATTTCAGAAGTGGCTGGGCGTCATGTCGCCCCTAATACTTTGTTGCCCTAGGCCCGGGCCTATGTGGCCTTGCCGTAAATCCGGGCCTGGGGATGGATTGCTTCTATTTAACCACAAGGTTGGTTGAATCACTGAGGTTGTATACTGATCGCGGCCTGAATTAGAGTTCCAATTAATCCCAAGGTGTTGGTAGTTCAGTTGGGTTGAGGACAGTTCTCCTTTGTCAAGTCAAGTTCTTCCATTCCCATCTCAGCCAAATCATTCTGTATGGGCTCCTGCCAACATCTTGTATTGCTATTTTGATTTTTTTTCCAGGGATATTTTGATACATGGCAGTGAATGAGGACATTTTATTTTAGGAGTGTCTGAAGACATCTAGCATTATAGCATATCAGGAGACTTCAAGCTCCCAAAGGATTGTAATGATAAAAACATTGACATGATGCTGAAGTTGTAATCATGCGGGGCCAGAGTTAGAGCTGTTTGTCTATGCAGTTTAATAGCAGATCTTTCTGTTTGTAACCTCCATCTGACTACTCAAATAAATAGGGGATGCCACTTAGCTACTGGTTGACGTAATGACTGCATCATAAGTTCCCAGTGTCCATCTTCTGCTTTGGTATCCTGGTTGCCTAGAGAGGTCTGTCCAATAAGTTTCCTCCCATTAGCTATAGTTTCATATAGTGAGACAAGAATCAGACAGTGGGCTTTCCCAGGGTCCGGTAGTCCAAAGAGAAAAGTCTCATTAAATACTGTCACTTTGGATTTAGCTCGAAGACTAGATTTCTGGTGCTTCTGCTTATGCTGGTTGGTAAAAACATCTATTCTGGCATACACATCTGTAAAGTAAAGAAAAAAAACAAGAAAAGTAGGATAATGTCAGGGTACAGGGAGAAGAAAGTAATAGTTTGGAAGGACACACTGTACCTGTAGATTTATAGAAAACCCTCAGCACCATCTGACCAGGGTTGGGATAAGAAAGGAGCTTTATCATTAAATGATAAAGTTAGTGCTACCCAGACTCTCATAATTTGAGACCCCCTACTTGCAAAGTAGTGTATCACATAGTTTATATGGAATTTTAGTTTATATGGTTGTTTACACATACCCGCTTTGCTTTTAAGTTGTGATTATTCTCCAAATTAGGTCCAGATCAGCCAAAAGAGCAGATCTGGCAGTGTATGGTCAGCGTTATAGGTCAATTTCAACTTAGAATTTTGCCCCTAGCTTATTTTTATAAATTGAGTTGCTTCTAAGGCTAAACAAGGCCAAAATCAGCCAGCTGAAATCTGCAGGCCTATTTCACCCACTCACCACAAGCAGATTCCTGTTCTCTGAGTCTTGGAGCTGGAGCTGATTCAAGGGTTTTAGATGCGAATGTAGACGGAGCATACTGCCCACATTAGGGGCTGAAATTGGTCTGCAGATTTCAGCACGCGGCTTATTTTGGCCCCGTCTGGCCCTAGCCTAAAGCAAAGGCACAATATTTACCAATGCAGGGTAACAGTGCCCCTTTTTTCCTATAAATATGATAAAATTTGTACAATTCTTTTTGTTTTATATAGAACATACCTCTTTCTGATATCGTGCTCAGGGAACTGGTTTTGAATTTTAAAATTCCGACTTCTATCTTTTGTGCTGTGGGAAGACATTTTAATGAAATCAAGACCTCGCCGATAACATCCTACAATGCAATAAAAAAAGAGATGAGGATGAGGCAGTGCAGAATGTCTTACACTACAATCAACACTTGTCTTATATATGTTATATTGTCCTTGAAAGTGTATTAGTCTTGAAATATCAAGCAGAACCTGGACTGACCTTTTGGTCAATATTTTGTGCCCAAAGGTTGATAAAGGTGAAGAGATATCCTTTTATAAATGTCAGCTATAGCTGAATGGAGCCTGGATTCTTTCATCCCTCTAGAGATGATTTAAAGGGGGTAAGCGTCTTCACAGTAAGGGTTCTTCTTTAAGGGTTTAGAGTTGGTTTGGCCAAATCTGGTTATTTGGCCAGATCTCGAAACGAAGCCTAGATTCAGTGCAACTCACCCTTTTTTGACATGAGGTCATTCAGTTGGCATTATGTAGAAATTTTGCATAAACACTGTGTGGACTTACAGAAATTAAAGAGTTTTTCACCTTTCAGTTACATTTTAATATAAGGCCGAGAGTTGTATTCTGAGTTTGCATTTGGTCTTCATTTTTTATTATTTGTATTCAATTATTATTTAGCTTTTTGTTCAGCAGTTCTCTAGTTTTTAGTTTTGGCCCAATTTAAATGAATATGAATAGAGGGGGGCCTAAATAGAAAGATAAGTAATACAAAGTAAGAATAACAATTACATTGTAGCCTCACCAGACAATGTTTTTTTCTGCTTGGGTCAATGACCCCCATTTGAAAGCAGGAAAGAGTTACAAAACGAAGGCAAATAATTAAAAACCAATTGAAAAGTTTTATAACATGCTAAATGTTAACCTGAAGGTGAACTAACCCTTTAATATGTTTTTACACAAACCATGCAAAACCATGATACTCATAAGAATTGTTTCCCAACCCACCTTAGGCTCACAGTATAATGCAATCCCTCCCCACCTTGTGTCATTGTGAAATGATGAATGCATCACAGAGAAACCACAATGCAATGCAAAGGGGTTCCAAAATCCATCATTTCATAATGGAGCATGGTAAGTGTGGGCTTGGATCACTTTATGATGGGGATCTGGTGTCTGCAGAACTAAACCCCCCAGGCGCTAACTCCCTCCCCCCTTTTGTTTGATTGCTGCAGGTCTTCCAAAGTAGACTATGGTGGGCGAAACACTCCATGTGACATTGTCTTAAAAAAGTATATAACATATAAAAATGTTGTAGAGTATCTTTCTTTACCTTTGTTTTTTCTTGCAGATCTTCATAAAGCTCCAATGATTTGGAGGCCTTTAAGTCCTGTAGGGTGACCCTTGTCTCTCCTATTAGGGTATGTCTGGAATATTTGTCAAAATCTTTTACCTTTTTCCACAAGAAAGAAACAAGACAGAGAAGTTACAATGTAATTATAATGTAAAATAGAACAATTTAACAAGTACTGACATAGCAACATTATCTGTGTAATGAAATGAAAGAATATAAGTAAACACATATGGGATTATACCTCACAAGGACCAAGCATGGACTAGGTATCTCCCTTGCCCCGTTGAACTCAAGAAATTACAAAAACAAAATCATTTAGTGATCAAAGCAATAAGCAAAAAATAGAATAGAAAACACGAATGGAGTAGGCAAGAAATGCGCAAAATGAAAATGCACATACCTCAAACTTCAGGCTGGTAGATGGCAACTGTGATTCTTTCAAAGTGCAGGTGAAGGACTCTACAAAAACAGGGTTTCTGCTGTTTTTCACCACCTTGGTGTCCCATTCATGAATGATGGTCTGAACAGAGGAATGCTGATCATCTGCTTTGGAGAATACCTTAATTCTTATAAATGGATCACGACTATGTTCTGGGAGGTCTGTGGCTTCAATTACATTAATAAGCAGGGCCATTTTTTTCTTATCATAGTAAAGGGACAACTTCAGTTTCCCTCTAGATATATGCGTAGGATTGGAGTCCAAATCATCCAAACTTTCTGTACTGGGAGGTGAAGGAGTAAGACGCTCTTCCAGCTTTTCCATTTCCTTTCGCATGAGTTGGATCTGAAAAACAGACAAAATTATGGCATAAGTGTAATAGTTGTAAACATGCTTTCTACACCTTCCTGTATAAAATCTGTAACTATAAGGTCTGATCATAAGAATTTGCAACATGGATCCTCTTTCATAAAATGACAATATGACCTATTCAGTTGCACTTGGTTCCTTCAACTAGGGATTTGTATGGCTTGAAGCTCCATCTAGGGCTATGCATGCCATAAAGCTTCATCTATGAATATGCATGGCATAAAGCTTCACCAAGGACAGTGATCGGGCCTCAAAGTAGGAGCTTATGTTTGAATTCTTGGTTTGGAGGCCAGATTTAGTTGCATGAAAACAAGGTGTACTGCCAAACAGAGCCTCCTGTAGACTGACAGTCCACATAGGGGCTATAAAATAGCAAAACACCAACTCTTTTTTCATTTGTCGTTGATCCCCAACTCTATTTATATTTGAGTGTGGCTCATGGTTAAAAAAGAATGGGGATTCCCGATCTAGGAATATGTGTGCCATGAAGCTTCATCTAATGAAATGCATGGCATGAAGCTTCTTTCAGGGATATGCATGGCATGATGCCTCATCTAGGAATATGCTTGAAATGAAGCATCATCTAGGAATATGAATGGCATGAAGATTCATCTAGGGACATTTGTGGCATGAAGCTTCATCCAGGGTTATGCAGGGCATAAAGCTTCATCTAGGACAGTGATCACCAACCAATGGCTTGTGAGCAACATATTGCTCATCAACCCCTTAGATATTGCTCACAGTGGCCTCAAAGTAGGCGCCTATTTTTTAATTCCTGGCTTGGAGGCAAGATTTAGTTGTATATAAACCAGATTTATTGCAAAATAGGGTCTCCTGTGAGCTGCCAGTCCACATAGGGGCTATAAAATAGCAAATCATTGTTCCTATTTGTCATCCCCAGGGACTTTTTTCATGTGTTGTTGCTCCCCAGCTCTTTTTATATTTGACTGTGGCTCATGCAGGGCCGGGCCAAGGTAGTTTGGCACCCCAGGCAAGGGGTACAATCAGCACCCCCCACCCCCGTTCTGTATGACCATTTCCCACATATTCACTTTTTCTTAAATACAGAAATACATTAATGAATCAAACTGTATGTGTGCAAGCCAGCCCCTGATCTGTACCTGTGCCAGCACCCCTCAAAATATTGCTCCCAATCTGCATCTGTGCCAGCCAGTAGCACCCAAAATATTTCTCCCAATCTGTACCTGTGCCAGCCAGTTGCACCCAAAATATTGCTCCCAATCTGTACCTGTGCTAGCAAGCCAATATATTGCAGAAATCTGTACCTGTGCTGCCAGCATTGCCCCCTAAGTCTGTACCTGTGCCAACAGCCATGGCCCCCAAGTCTGTACCTGTGCCACTAGCCATTGCC
Source organism: Xenopus borealis (assembly GCA_024363595.1). NCBI lineage: Eukaryota > Metazoa > Chordata > Amphibia > Anura > Pipidae > Xenopus > Xenopus borealis. The sequence continues at coordinate 21,633,497 of CM044437.1, read as the reverse complement.
CCCCCAAGTCTGTACCTGTGCCACCAGCCATTGCCCCCCCAAGTCTGTACCACTGCCACCAGCCATTGCCCCCCAAGTCTGTATCTGTGCCACCAACCATTGCCCCCTAAGTCTGTACCTGAGCCACGAGTCTGTACCATCAGTCATTGCCCCCCAAGTCTGTACCACCAGCCTGTGCCAGAGCAGCAGCAAAATTATTGCCCCAGATCTGTGCCAGGCAAAGGACAAGTAAGAGGGAGGTGGGGACTGAAGTAGAGCTGGAGACAGGGGCAAAGTTAAAACTTAAAGAAATAAAAAAAACATTATTCCTCTTCAAAAGTGCGCCCCCCCCCATGACTGCGCCCTAGGCAGCCGCCTACTCTGCCTACCCCTAGTTCCGGCCCTGGGCTCATGGGTAAAAGGGGTTTGGGGATCCCTGATGTAGCATTATGAGTGCCATGAAGCTTCATCTAGGGATGTGCGTGGCTTGACTCTTCTATCAGGGACATGCGTGACATGAAGCATTATTTAGGAATATGAATGGCATGAAACTTCATCTTGGGAAATGCGTGCCATAAAGATTCATCTAAGGATATGATTGACTCGAAGCTTCATCCAGGATATGCATGACATGAAGCTTCATTCAGGGAAGTGCATGACAAGATTTCATAATGTGTCATCTACAGAAATGAATGACATAGCTTAATTTAGGAATATGAAAGGCATGAAGCTTCAACTAGGGAAATATATGGCATGAAGCTTGTGAAGCTACTGTGAAATAAGTGCACAGTACACACTGTAGGGGCAATACACCCTGTATTTTAACACCAGCCTTTACACACCCGTGATATCCAATGTTCTAGTAGCATTCTGCACCAACATGCATATATGTTGGCACCAATTGATATAGTGCAAATAGAAGGCATGTGAGCAAGTGCGTATGACACCCATATTGATGCTTATGTGACTGTTAACAGTGGTGTAAAAATATCTGTAGTAGTAATCTCTTCACTTTATGATATGTACAAAAAAATTGGAGTTATTAGAAAAGCCAGTCACTGTTGTGTATTCCAGCAAGCTTTGTGCTTTGTGCATTGTACACTACTAGTATACAAAGCCCAAACAGTCTGTATTTGTCATTATCATTGATTTATACAGAAAGTTAAGCAAAACTTATAATACTGTATAACCAACCAGGTACTTACAAATAAAGGTTAAAGAATAAAGATACACCTGCTCAAAACAGCTTACACATTTGCAAGTGTTTGTACAACATGAGGAAATATTTGGCACTTTATTCTGACTGCTTTTAGTTAATTACACGTTGATATTTACAAACTTTGAATGTCACTGAGATAAGATTATATTTTCCTGAAAGGTTCAGAGTACAGTAAGTGAAGAGCACAGTAAGTACAGTCACAATGTGGGTTTACAGCTGTATAGAAGTTACATCCTTCAAACACAAACATTTTTTAGTCATGATAATTTCCTTCTATGGCATGAAAATGACTAGTATGTCAAATCATTGACAGCCACAGGCAAATAGAAGCCTAGTTACCCGTGGGAATAATCTGAAGTCAGTAAATAACCCTGCATGCCCTGCTATATGCCATTACAATCGTCTGTTCATGGCATTGCCATAATATTTATTACAGCATAACAATTAGTAGCAGACTGGGTCACAGTTATTGTAAAGAATGTACATGTACTGACCTTCAACAGTATTGCTTATTTTGTAAAGCTGAATGCAACGAACACAGGGCCGGATTTACATAGCGGGCTCCCCTAGGCGCATTTCCTTTTGTTGCCCCCTTTATTCAGAAACTTTCGTCATCAGGACTGGAGCAATGGGGATTGGTGCATGGGAAATTTTAAAAATATCATATCTCCTGTGTATCCCCAGTGTTTCTGAACCAATGTGGGTGTGGCTGGGCAACATGACGCCCCCTAAAATCCTGCCACCCTAGGCCCGGGCCTCGGTGGCCTTTCCACAAATCTGGGCCTGAACGAACAAAGTGCAAGAAAAAGGCAGTATTCACCCATTTTTTGCGTTTTGCACACTGCGTTTGGCTATGTTCAAATAGCCGCAGACCGCCATGCTCTGTGCAGAGCAAAGCCTTTGGATCCACTTTTGACTGTTGTTGGGAATATCTTCCCTTCAAAAGGCCTATTGCTGCATAGTCTAAGGGCTAGAGCAGACGGGGAGATTCGGGGGCATTTTGTCGCCTGGCGACTTGTAGCACGACTTGTAGCCCCCGAACCTCCCCGAATATACAGGTCCTTAGGCGCACCGGCGTTACTTGAAAACGCCTGCGCCTATTCACACGCAGCGGCGCGATTTGTGGAATCGCTCCAAATTGACTCGCGAGGCAATTTGGAGCGATTTCAAAAAGCGCGCCGCTCCGTGTGAATAGGCGCAGGCGTTTTCAAGTAACGCCGGTGCGCCTAAGGACCTGTATATTCGGGGAGGTTCGGGGGCTACAAGTCGCGGCTACAAGTCGCCAGGCGACAAAATGCCCCCGAATCTCCCCGTCTGCTCTAGCCCTAAACAAGTTATGTGCAGCAGTTCTAGACTTCTCTTTGTTAAGCTTTAATTCTCCTTTAAGATTGATTGGTCTGTTTGCTGGATGATTAAAATATGCAGAAATGTGGCCCTTGTGTGGTTGGAACAAACCTATGCCAAGCAAACTTTTGTGGAATTTCAAATACCAGAGATTACTTGAGGTAAAAAAGATAATGTTTATTTGACATGAGCTCCTTGGATTCCGAACTCACAAAGAGTTAGAACCCCAAGCAAAGGAATCACAGCATTTTTAACAACTTGGGAATGTATGACATAAGAATGATAACTTGCCTTTGAGTCTTGTTCTTTTCTGGTTATCTCTAGAAAGCTTGGAGCTACACTTTTCAATATGATGTTGCTGGTAGTTTTCTTCTCAGTATGTGTTCCATCAATATATGTCTTTTCTGCAAGGTAAAATTGTGTAAAAATCTGTATAGAGTCTGTGCAAAATGTCACTATACCTGAGAGTAATATTAGTGACTCTCTCCCAAGTCTATTTATATCCAGGGCTCTTTCCCTCCACCACATTCATATGCAAATACAAGTATGGGATGTGTTATCCAGAATGCTCAAGTTTCCAGAAAATGGATCTTTACTTAATTTGGATCTTCACATCTTAGGTCTTAGGTTTACTTGAAAATAATGTAAATATTAAATAAACCCAATAGGCTGGTTTTGCTTTCAATAAGGATATAGGGGCCGATTTACTAAATTCACGTGAATTTGATCGAATCCTAATCGTAGGATTAGTTCAATTGGTTGATTATGCAAATTTGGCTTATTCGATCATCGAATAGCGAATGATCGAATAGATTAGAATGATCAAATATTTGATCGTTCGATCATTCGATCAGCGAAGGATTTAAAATTTTAAATTTATTCGACTGCCTACTTCGCCAGATTGAACCTACCAAATTGTAATAGAAGCCTATGGGAACCCTCCCGTAGGCTTCTGAGGCTAAGTCCTGATTGAATAGGATTTGTACGATCGAAGTTTTCGATCGTTCGAATCGTACGAATCGTACGAATCATTCGAATAATTCATTCGAATGATCGTTATTCGATCGTTATTCGATCGTTGAATGATCGAAGATCGAATAAAAGGCTAGCCTAAAACTATTCGATTAGCATTCGAAAATCAAATGCTAATTGAATATAGAGGAAAAAGGAATATTTTTTGGGGAATAATAGTAAATTTGCCCCTAAGTATATGCATTATATAGTATATCAGTTTGGGATCAAATACGTGTTATTTTGTTATTACAGAGAAATAGGAAATTAATATTTAAGAATTTGGATTATTTGGGTAAAATTGAGTCTGTGGGAGATGGCTTTCCTGTAATTCAGGTTTTTCTGGATAATGGGTTTCCGGATAATGGATTCTATACCAAATATCATATATGATGTAGCTTCAGAAGGACTCTCTATGTGAATATATTTATATATATTTATATATATATATATATATATATTTTTTTTTTATTTATAAAGTATATAATGCAGTTCTAATGGAAGTTCTGCCAGTCTTACCGTTCCTAGTAAGAGATGCTCTGTATCTTAGGTACTTGTAAAAGTTGTAGACTAAAATGAAGACTGCAACCAGGAACAAAAATATTGCCACCCCCAGAAGAATGTATTTAACCGTATTAGAAAAGGGGAGAAATATTTGGAACGAAGAGAGGGCGATTTGCAGCATTCTCCCTGTTGGAGAAGAGAGAAGGTAGATTAACTATACAGATAGATAGAAATAGCTATATATGTAGATGAAACATACATTACTTAAAGGCACCAGGTACTAATAACTATATGCTTTATAACTATAACTTTATTACCTGTTACATACAAAGCACTGACATATTTACAGAGAATATAACATAATTACATTAGTCCATGTCCCGGTCAGATTTAGAAGCTACTACCATGGGCATACAAACCCTATGGGCAGTTTAACTCTCATGCCTTCCTGGGCTAAATTGTTGTCTGCACCCTTTCACAGCAATAGCATGTTGACCAATGGCCCCAAACCTTGCCTGTTATATTTACAAAATATTTACAAAATGAGGCAAAATGAATTATTACCTCCCAACACACTTGGCAGCCTGTAAAACAGGTTTTTAAAAAAGCAAAACAACTCAGTTTAATTAAGTTGTAATTCTATTCATGGTTTTAAGTGTTGGATCAGCCTTCCTCCTCCTAAAGTTCTCACATGTGTTGAGGTTCCGATTATAATACATTTGTGTGAGATTGGTGTAGATATTAAGCAGTCTGGGGCCATAAACATTATGCACTAAATTATGCAAGCAAAACAAATGAATAAGAAAGAAACTATACATTACCAGACTGTCCCAGACACAAAGATCAAAACTGGATTCAGTAAAGAGTATATTCAGGGTGGCGTTCTCCAGTGTATCGAGCATTTGATTGTAGCTGAAGCCCATGGGAAACCATCTGATGGAAAAGTGAATGCACAATGTACTTATCGTAAACCTTGAATATTAACCATAGTGTGAGGACCTGCCAATGTAAAATGATCCAGCATGATTACACACACTTAGGGGCAAATTTACTATTATTCCCCAAAAATAATTTGTTTCTATTCGATATTTGATTAGCATTCAATTTTCGAATGTTAATCAAATAGTTCTAGGCTACCTTTTATTCGATCATTCGACTATCGAATAAAAACCTATTCGATCAGTCGAATAAATCATTCGACTGAACGAAGAAATCATTTGATAGTTTGAATGATTCGTACGATTCGAACGATCAAACAGTTCGATCGTAGGAATCCTATTCGATCAGGACTTAGTCTCAGAAGCCTATGGGAGTGCTCCCATATACTTCTATTGCAATTCGGTAGGTCCAATCTGCCGAAGTAGGCAATCGAATAAACCTAAAAAATTTAATCCTTCGCTGATCAAATGATCGAATGATTGAATATTCGTCCATTCGAATCTTTTCGAATGTATTCGATTGTTCGATCATATCCTTTTCAATGATCGAATATGCCAAAATTCACATATTCGACCAAAAGAAGAAATCCTATGTTCAAACCTCGATCGAACTTCGAATCCTTCACGTGAATTTAGTAAATCGGCCCCCTGATTTCTGTATAACTGAAGGTCAGTCAATATTTTAAAGTCATGCTCAGTTTTCTCTGTAGTCGGAACCCACTGCCAAGAGTATGGAGGCTAAAGTCCAGCTGAGATCAAAGAACAGAAGAAATGGGACAAAAGTAATCATGTATTCATAATGCTATAGTGCCATGAATGAATTCATTACACCCTGGAGTGTTGGAAAGGCAAGAGGAGATAATTATGCCTTTACCCCTAAGCTAAAACTTAGATAAACATTTTGGCTGTGACTCAAGGTTTGACAAGCATGTCACATGGCATAATCTAGGATTGTCCAGTTTTGTGTTCCCCATCATTCTGTATAATAATTTGACTGAAAACCACAATGAAGACTGAAATCTCTACTTTTCTATGCAATTCTATTGCATATTAAGCTCCATCTATTGAATCTGGAAGACAGTAAGTCATAGTCTACACACCAAAAAGAATATCCTTTAGTGCTGTAGTGTACAAGGGGGTTCGCTCTTCTTCAGTCTCCTAAGAAAAACAACTTTCCGTCTTGACTGTTTTATGACCTACGTGAAAAGCCATTGCTTCATGTGTTCTCTCCAAAGGTGCACATTTACTAAAGGGCAAATTGTGGGGGTTTTTTTGCAAAAAATTGCCAAAATGACAATTCCCAACAAATTCACCAAAGCGAAGAGGACAATTCTCTAGCCAAAATGTGCAGTTTCACCATTTCACCAGCAAATTATCCCCAGCAACGCATCTCTGGTGAAGTTTCTCCAGGGAAAATTCTCTAGAGAAAATCTGGTAATTTATCAAAGTGCGAATGGTGCAGTCGTTGCCAAAGTGTACTTTGCCAGGTTCAGGCTGGCAAGCTCCTATTATAAAGATAGAGCAGTCACTTTTTTTTCATCTACATTGCCCCTTCCATGTTACTTGTCTCCTTGGTGAAAATTCTCTAGCTCGTTTCCCCCACTACCATCGTATGGAGAAATATTCTGGTGAATTTTCACAAAGAATTTACGCCAGGAGAAAATTCACCACATTTCTCTTGAAAAAGTGAACTAGCGATTCTAGTAAATATGGAGTAAGTATGTGTTGTGAAAATACACCTGGCAAAGTGAGGTGAAGTCTAAACTCTAAAGTGCAGTGTGATTGCTTGAATTGAAAATAAAGTGCATCCACCCCCTGTGAGAGGGTTCTTTATTTTTTCTGGAAGAAAATGCGCCCTTTTTAAATACAGTCTAAATATCTCTGTGTCATCAAACTGCATGTGATCTGACCATTCAAAATATACTGTAGTGGGTTCATGAAGCAGAATGAGGACAGTGTTTAGAACAGAACTCGTTTGTAAATGAATAGTTTGTGTTTGTATCAGAGAGAAAGCTTAAGCTGGAACGACAAATTCCCTCATACCTTGCATAGCACTGGAACATATAACTCCAGAACCAATTCACTGAAAGAAATGAAAGTTTTAATGCTAGAGTGGAATGGATGACATACAACTATATCTATAGTTATCTATTAAAAATGCTGCTTCTAATATCTAAATATTCACTCTCTAAATCGTTTATCATACATGGAAATATTTTCCAGACGGCTAGCAGAATATGAAAAGAGTCACATGATGCACTTTTGTTGTCCGACACCCTACAAGAGCAAGCAACAAGAATATGCAAGATGTGGACAACAAACATATAACTCACAAAATAACTAGTAGTAGATGTTTTTCCTGAAGAGCTGCATGCCATCATGTAGCTCCACCTTGCTCATGCCACAGCACTATGAGTTGCACAGCCACTTCCTTGCAGTTGAATCTCAGGGCCACGACATAGGGTCATGAGCAGAAGGGTAAACCAAGCACTTACATAGACAATAAAATCAAATATGCCACTTTCAGAAGTTCACACAATTTCGACCTGTAATGAATCCAGTCCCCATTGAGGATGGAAGAGTTCTTCTCATTCAATCCACCCAAAACCTTATTCTTGGTCATACACCATGAATCAAAGATCTTTTTAACTAGGTTTGAGCTCACTGTTACAGTTACAGTCCAAAATGTTTTCCGGACTTCCTTAAATGTAATCTTCAAACAAAAACGAGGATTAGGACTCACTCTCACACTTAGATCTATCTTACTGCTTCCATCCAGAACTGGGCAGATCAAAAATGGGCAAATTCCCTCGCCTGGCATGCATTTGTTGTTACTCTCTGATTAAAGGAGATAAGTTCACCCTTTGATTAATGATAATAAACTTAAACTGAAGACTTATGCTACCTCTAAAACCGCTGGGGTAGTCTATTGGGGTAGACACAAATGGACACTTCAGTTGCACACCACTTTATTGAACAGAAACATAACCAGGTGCAATAAACCATAACCAGGTGCAATAAAAGTGTTGGTCCATAGACCACAATGAGGTGGTAATTTGATAACATTATTGCTACAAAAGGAAGCAAAATGGACGAAAAGATTTAATATCTTAAATCCAGAGGGCTTGAATGATTATTGGAGCATAAGTTGCTTTCTCTGAATTTGTGATTCATTGTGAATTTGTTGAAACATTGTTTTCTAATAATTTACTCTCTTTTCTCTAGATCAGCGGTTCTCAACCTGGGGGTCGAACGATCCTTTTACAGGGGTCTCCATTGTCTGGACAGGGTGGGTTAAGGAATAGTGTTGCGGCGGCCAGTTGTTATTAAGGGAATGAGTAGTAGCTGACAATTCCGGAAGCGTGCAGTGCTATCGGCTGCTTCCGGGTAGCAAGAGAGAGTACTCCAAGCCGAGTAGAGGGAGCTGAAGACTGAATGCAACGTCTCCTGATGGGCTTCCTCTGATTGGTGGATTTTTGCTTTTTTTTTCTTCTGCCAGACTCCTCTATATTTACATTACGATTCATAACAGTAGCAAAATTACAGTCATGAAGTAGCAATGAAAAAAATTTTTTTTTTTTTTTAAAGCAAAAATAGCCTATTGGGTTTATTTATTATTTACATGATTTTCTGTGTAGAACCAAATTATGGAAAGACCCATTATCCTGCAAGCCCAAGGTCCCAAGCATTCTGGATAATAAGGTTCCATACCAGTATTTACACATCAAAGGACTTCACAATTGGACTTTAAAGAATCAAAAATATCTAAAAATATGCATATTGCCTCTTATGGGTGGCTAGGTTTGCAAAAAGTTTCCCTCCTGGCAGTGGCTACCTTACATTACTGATTGGTGGACAGGGCTAATTGTTTAAATGCTTGTTAAAAGCATCCTTAATTTGTGGCAATTACTCGTGTTTGACCTTTTCTTACAACTATTGATTCCTTAAATTTAATTTTGGCTGCGCAACCCATCCATTGCTGTAGGTTCCATATTGAAGGAAAAGTCCATCAGTCTGAGTACCACTGTTGTAACCTGAAGGATTATGGGATTATTAAAACCATCCCACCTGCCTCCCATTGGCTGTCCTTGTGGTTTGCAGCCAGTAGTAACATGCAGGTTAGGAAAAACTCATGCCACATCCAACCCTACCTAAATAATGTTGCCTTTGTAGGACCCACACCCGACCCATACCCGTGTTTTCTTGCTCTGTACCCTACTTCTGTGCATGCCTCTGGTTCCAAGACAGGAATCTTCAGGAACAGTGGAAGACTGTTTTCCCCAGTCTGACCTGTACCCAACCCTAACCCACGATAATTGCCCAAATTTCAACTGAATCCACCCAACCTGTGGTGAATCCGCAGCTTACCACAGGTTTCGGGTCAACTTACACATCACTAGTTCCCAGCCCTTAACACCCACTTACATGTTCTAGACTAGAAACTCCAGTAATTGCACTTTCATCTAATTTTCATTTGTCAATGGAAGGTGTGAGGGGTTGTTTTGTACACTTCACTGCTACCTGCAGGGAAAACGTTGGTTCTTATTGTTATGGATCTGCTTTTAACAGCATGTTTATAACGGGAAGATCCTGATATATTTAAATATCAAAGAGATTTGAAACAAAGACCCCACAAGATCCCATTATGATTTATATGTTAGACAATTATATAGAATTTTGCAGATTCTGTTTGAAATGAATGTTGATATTGCAAATATATTCAAAGGCCCAAAGCCCTACAGCATCAAATCCTGTTTTGCCTCTTTTTTCAGTGAAGGTGTGTTGTAAACACAAGATATTTATACATTCTCACCACCTTCAGTCCCAATTATGTTTTTTTTTCTTAAAGGGATTCTGTCATTGGAAAACATGTTTTTTTTTTTCAAAATGCATGAATTAATAGTGCTGCTCCAGTAGACTTCTGCACTGAAATCCATTTCTCAAAAGATCAAACAGATTTTTTTATATTCAGTTTTGAAATCTGACATGGGGCTAGTCAATTTCCCAGCTGCCCCCGGTCATGTGACTTGTGCCAGCACTTTAGGAGGGAACTGCTGTCTGGCAGGCTGTTGTTTTTCCTTCTCAATGTAACTGAATAGTACGCAGTGGGACATGGGTGTTTACTACTGAGTGTTGTTCTTAGATCTACCAGGCAGCTGTTATTTTGTGTTAGGGAATGGTTATCTGGTAACCTTCCCATTGTTCTGTTGTTAGGCTGCTGGGTAGGGGAAAGGGAGGGGGTGATATCATTCCAACTTGCAATACAGCAGTAAAGAGTGATTGAAGTTTATCAGAGCAAAAGTCACATGACCAGGAGCAGCTGGGAAATTGACAAAATGTCTAGCCCCATGTCAGATTTCAAAATGAAATATAAAAAAATCTGTTTGCTCTTTTGAGGAATGGATTTCCATGCAGAATTTTTCTGGAACAGCACTATTAACTGATGCATTTTGCAAAAAAATATTTTTCCCATGACAGTATCCCTTTAAACTGACATGGTCTGTCTGTCAGATAAGACCTGCAAAGTATCTACTGTACAGAGAAAGAGTGATAGGCAGATCCCAGGCAGGGCCGGGCCAAGGTAGTTTGGCACCCTAGGCAAGGGGTACAATCAGCACCCCCACCCCCGTTCTGTATGACCATTTCCCACATATTCACTTTTTCTTAAATACAGAAACACATTAATGAATCAAACTGTATGTGTGCAAGCCAGCCCCTGATCTGTACCTGTGCCAGCACCCCTCAAAATATTGCTCCCAATCTGTACCTGTGCCAGCCAGTTGCACCCAAAATATTGCTCCCAATCTGTACCTGTGCTAGCAAGCCAATATATTGCAGAAATCTGTACCTGTGCTGCCAGCAGTGCCCCCTAAGTCTGTACCTGTGCCAACAGCCATGGCCCCCAAGTCTGTACCTATGCCACCAGCCATGGCCCCCAAGTCTGTACCTGTGCCACCAGCCATTGCCCCCCCCAAGTCTGTACCACTGCCACCAGCCTTTGCCCCCCAAATCTGTATCTATGCCACCAACCATTGCCCACTAAGTCTGTACTTGTGCCACCACCTGACCCCCTAAGTCTGTAACTGTGCCACCAGCATTGCCCCCTAAGTCTGTACCTGAGCCACAAGTCTGTACCATCAGTCATTGCCCCCCAAGTCTGTACCTGTGCCACCAACCTGTGCCAGAGCAGCAGCAAAATTATTGCCCCAGATCTGTGCCAGGCAAAGGGCAAGTAAGAGGGAGGTGGGGACTGAAGTAGAGCTGGAGACAGGGGCAAAGTTAAAACTTAAAGAAATAAAAAAAACATTATTCCCCTTCAAAAGAGAGCCCCCCTATGACTGCGCCCTAGGCAGCCGCCTACTCTGCCTACCCCTAGTTCCGGCCCTGATCCCAGGTGAGCCTTTAGAAACAAGACTTGTATATCCACTGGTATTAAAACAAAGGACAAGTAAGTTCCTCCAGCAACACAGTAAAGAGCAGCTCCCAGTGTTTGGGAAAAAGGCTAATTTATTGGAATTGTCATGTACCCCAATATAGGGGGTATCACTGGTGCAAGGTGTGAAATAAATAGATCTTCTAACAAATACAAGAGTAAAACTCTTTAACGCACTCTTCCACTATTAATGTCATTAATCAGAAATTGATTATGATACACTCTAAGAAAAGCTGTTTATGTTACATAATGTATTGTGAATTCATTCATTCAAATGCATAACTTAACAATACACATTTATTAAATCATTATTTAAAAAATAAAGTGCAAGTGCTCTAAAAGCCCCAAAGTGCTACAGAAGATGTGAACGCACTACAGATAGGCCACTATCTCAGAAAAAAAGGTTTTTTATAGAAATAGATAAATAAAAACGATAAAGGGGATTCAAGGTGCACAAGCTGACAGTGCTTTTTAATACCCGTAAATAGATACATATGTGCTCATTAGAAATAAAGTCTTATTGTGATCATATGAAATAAAAGAGAGATCTCATCTGTTCTATAACTGAAGTCTTACGTACTATAGCAGCTGTACAATTACCAATATCATAAAGGGATACTGTCATGGGAAAACGTATTTTTTTCAAAATGCATCAGTTGATAGTGCTGCTCCAGCAGACTTCTGTACTGAAATTAGTTTTTTGTGCATTTTGAAATCTGACATGGGGCTAGACATATTGCCAGATTCCCAGGTGCCCCCAGTCATGTGACTTGTACTCTGATAAACTTCCTTCACTCTTTACTGCTGCACTGCAAGTGCAGCCCATTCGCAGAACAATAGGAAGGTAACAAGATAGCTCCCTGGTAGATATAGGAATACCAATCAATAGTAAAAAGCCATGACCCACTGCAACTCCATCAGTTAAATTGAGTAGAATAAACAATAGCCTGTCAGAAAGCAACACTGACTCATTCTGAAAGCACATGACCAGGCAAAATGACCTGAGTTGGCTATACACCAATATTACAACTAAAAAAATACACTTGGGTTAAGAATTCAATTTTATATTGTAGGGGGAATTTATAGTGTTAACAGTGCAATTTAGGAATAAAAACGACACCATAAAAAATCATGACAGAATCCCTTTAAAGGAGAATTCAACCTGTACTAGAAAAAAACCCTACCCCTCCTACCCTGGATCGACCAACCTCCCTCCTCCCTGCCAGCCTAGCTGCCCTCCCAGGGAAATGCCCCAAATTTTTTACTTACCCCTCTATGCAAATTCTGTCCTCGGGAAATTCATGGGTGCCATCTTCTTTTTTTGGCCTTTTTCGGAATCAGACTAGCGTTTTCTGCGCATGCGCAGTTGGAGCAAAATTCCAGTCCTGAAAATTTTTTGTGACTTTCGTCACATGCACAGTTGTTCAGGACTGGAAATTTACTACAACTGTGCATGCGCTGAAACTCAGATTCTAAACAAGACCGAAAAAAGAAGATGGCGCCCATGAACTTCAGAGGCTAGACTGTGCATGGAGGGGTAAGTAAAAAATTAGGGGCATTTGGAGGGGGGTAGGGTTTTTTCTAGTAGTTGAATTCTCCTTTAATATCATCTGACCCTTGAACAAGTGGTATTACAAATAATCTGCCCACCATGCTTTGCTGACTATTTTAGGGAAAATAAACCCAACTTAAAACTTAAAAATATGGCATATTGCTGCATTAAACAGAAATATTTTTAGAGCCAAGTCCAACCTTTGTATAATCAACTCTACCTCTGTTCAGATCCATAGGATTGTGTATTTAGCTTGATCCAATAATAATTTTGGAAAAACAAAAACTTCCATCCTCCCAAAAAAAAAAAAAACACACACAGCAAGCAATGCTCCATAAATGTGGTCAAGAACAATCAACAGTTAACTACAGTGTGTCAAGCTTTTGAATATGGATGCATGGATCTCTGGATTCATATAATAGCATTTCCAGCGCATTTAAAGGGCAAGGAACGTGTAAAATAGAATAAGGCTAGAAATGGTGTATTTTGTATACTAAACACAAACATGAACTTACTGCACCACAAACCTAATCAAACAAATGATTTAAGCTTTCAAAGTTGGCCACAGGGGGCTGTCATTTTGTAACTTTGTTATACATCTTTGTCTGACACTGGCACTGCACATGCTCAGTATGGTCTGCTTGAGTTCTGCATGGCTGGTGAGTAAGGCAGGGGCTCCCCCTGCTGTTCATAAGTGACTGTTTCCCTGCCAGAAGCACTAAATGAAGGGAAAATTTCACTGCATACAGTCAGGTTTCTTATAAAAATGGTACAGATTTTAAAATTAAAGTATATTGGAGATAGATTTCTTTTTCATTAAAGAAAGTAAAAATTGAATTTTATTTCTTTGCCTTTCCTTGCCCTTTAAGTGCACTTCCAACATTAGTAAAATGAATGGGATAAGACTGGAAGTAGGATTTGGCAATTATCTTTGGGTGCATTCAGGTGTAGATAAATGCTGGTACGGGTAAGGGACCCGTTATCCGGAAACCCGTTATCCAGAAAGTTCCGAATTACGGAAAGGCCATCTTCAATAGAGTCCATTATAATAATATAATGCAAAATTTTAAAAATGATTTCCTTTTTCTCTGTAATAATAAAACAGTAGCTTGTACTTGATCAAAACTAAGATATAATTTATCCTTATTGGAAGCAAAACCAGCCTATTGGGTTTATTTAACATTTACATGAATTTTTAGTAGTCTTGAATGAACAGTAACATCAAAAAAGGAAAGTGCTTTAAAGTAAAGAAAATATCATGTAGTGTTGCCCTGCGCTGTTAAAACCGATCTGTTTGCTTTAGAAACACTACTATAGTTCATATAAGCAAGCTGCTAAGTAGCAATGGCGGAAATTGAAAAAAAGCAACATGGTACAGGATAAGTAATGGATAACAGATAACATTATGTTCTACAGAGATTATCTGATATCTGCTGTGTAACTTGAGTCTTTTCTCCTTTGAATGGCTGCCCCCATGGCTACACAGCAGCTTATTTATATAAACAATAGTAGTGTTTCTGAACTAAATACAGCAGTTTTACCAATGTAGGCAACACTGCATTATATTTTTATTACTTTAAAACAATGTTTTGATGTTACTGGTCCTTTAAATGATAGTGTATGTAGGGCCCTTGAACATACTGGGGACCACAGAAATTCTTTGGTGGGTCACATCTGGTCCAAAGGCCTCCAACTGGATAGCAATGCCATAGCTTACTGTATGCACTGACAATTTACACATGGAATGTAACACTTCTTGTTCTAAAGAAACAACACCTAAGGTTGGAGAACCTTATTATACATAAAAGAACATGTGCTACCCCCTTGAGCGTAAATATCAATTAGATGGCTAAATGTGAGCCTCAGGCCTTTAGTTGGACAGCCTTGCTTTATTCCATCAGGTACAACAAGTTTACTTCTGATCTCCTGGTTTAGAGGGAATAGTTCAATACCTGTATCTGCTGCATTTCTTGTCTCAGGCCAGTGTTTACTTTTTGCTTTGTCTTAGATCTCTTGCAAACAAGATCAGCTACATACCATATGTGTTCCCCAAAGCTAATCTTTAATCCTTGTTTGCAGATTATGACATATCTAAAAAAGGGATGAACGAATACGCCTTTTGTACACAGAATTCAGTAAAGACATTTTCTTGCTATAACAAACCCTTTCACTGCTAAAATATAGTTGGCGGCTGTATGCTACTAGTGGGTCAACTTGCCCTTAATCTCATTTATCTTATATTAAGTGATATGACATGGATGGCATTTTGGCCACTAAAGTTGCTTGTCACTGATTGTTGGCAATAATGGGAAATATCACACCCTTGGCAGAAGCAGGTAGTGACACCTCTACCTCAGGCAAAGTGTTTTCAATGGAAACAATGACAATCGATCAAAGTCAATCATGACCCATAATCCTTAAGGGCAGTGGCCCGACAGGATATTTGTTGCGAAAGTGCTTCGTCATTGGAAATAACTGAAATGCTGGCAGTAAAACCAACAAATCACAAAGTTGCCAGAAGTTGCCACTGGAGGAAACTTTGGTTGGCTTCATGTTGGTTTTGCCGCCAATGATTAGATTGGTTGACCGCAGTTGCCTACAAATAATTGCAAGCGACAAATCTCCCCGTCAGATTTAATTATTTGTTATTATTTGTGTTGCACACAATCAATTGTAGCTATTATTTATAAACTTGGTATTATTTCTGAAGGTATTTCGAAAATGGAAAGTGATTAGGATTGCCACCTGGCCGGTATTTTACCGGCCTGGCCAGTATTTTTGATGGCTGATCCCAATGTTATTAATAGGAAAAAAAAAATTTATAGGAAGGCCGGTATTTTTTTCAAGAAAAGGTGGCAACCCTAAAAGCAATATGTGACTTCCTATACAACTACAGAATGAAATCTGGGAAAAATGTAAAATCAGCAAAATGTCTTCTACATGATTCACATTAATACATCCCGGTTTATACACTCTTTATACACACAGGGTTTGCAGCAACTAACATATTTTTGGTGTTTAAAGCAGTTATTTATAACAGTTACAGACTAATAGTAAGGGCTGTGTTTACAGGAAAGTCCCATTTTTTGTTTGTACCCCCCCATTTTACGGTTTCCCTGATGTTACATCAACTAGATGTATATTAAACAATGTATTTGCTTTTGGCTAAATAATGCTTTAGATTATTTTTGATACTGTACACAATGTTATCATTCTGAAAGATTAAAAGACCAGTAACAGTAAGTTTTTTTTTTTTAATTTGTTTTTTTTTAATGAAATAAAAACGCCAACACAGTTTAAACTATAAATTTGCGAAGCTTTTACTAAGAAATTACTTACTGAGTCTCTGTATGCGCACCTCTTCTGAAAAGGCAACAGGGAGACTATCCATCGTGTGGCGCTCCATTTCTCCTGCCTTCTATAGGAGATAGCCAGGGAGGAGAAATCGAGCGCTGCACGATGGATCGTTGCCTTGTTGCCGTTTCAGAAATGGAGCGCATGCAAAGAATCAGCAAGTTAAGCTGGCCATAGACACAATGATCCGATCGTAAGACTCATCGATATGTGGAGTGTTCCGACATTTGTTGTGCCATGCCGATCGGTCGTTTGGTCGTTTGGCCAGGTTAGAAAATTTCTGTCGACTGGCGATCATATCTTTGCGTCTATTGCAGATCGTACGACTTTCAGTGGGAGACCGTCACTAGGTTTTTAATCGTAAAACTTTTGTACGATCCCTGTCAGGGGCAGAACGTCGGCTGATCTGTGCTTTTGCTACTTTATTTGATCTGAAGTTTAGTGGCAGGTCGGGAGATGGGGAAGTCCGATCGTTCGATGATTCGAACGATCGGATCTTTGCGTCTATGGCCAGCATAATTTCTTAACAAAAGCTGTGCGAATTTAAAGTTTAAACTGTTTTGGTGTTTTTATTTCATTAAAAAAGAAACAAATTAAAAAAATTACTTTTACTGGTCCTTTAATGGTCTGTGGGTGAAAGTTGGAATGTCCTCCTGGCCACCTACCCCTCTGGCATGTTACATTTACAGCATGTGTAAGGTTCCAACAGAAAAATAAAAGTTCTACTTTTAGAGAAATACTACTTTTAGACTGAGCAGAGGCAGCTTATTGCTTTACCATGTGAGACTTCTCAATATTGCCCCCCAGAAGAACCACGAATAATGAATTCTAGTAGGTGGTTGATAACATTTGGCAAGATTGCAAGTGAAAATGTCAATGTAACGATCGGCAACGTAATCCAGAACCCAAGTTAAGCACCTTGTTCTAGGCTCTTGCTTCTGCCTATAACAGCCGCCTTTCGCCTCGGGGGAATCCCTCGGCTAATCGGATGGTCTTAGTAAGAGAGGTGCAAAGCAAAAGGTTCTGGACAAGCAAAGGGGCACGAACGTAAATGCAAAGTCTTTGGGCAGAAGGTGTGGTACAAGGTGTCATAGTCAGATCAGGCCGGATCGGGGAAGGCAGAGAGTAACATAGGTGCAAATTCACTAAAGCGTGAATCATGTAATGCTAGCACTAATTCGCCAGCGTGATGTCAATTCGTAACTCCGCCGATTCACTAATAGTGTCCTTGGCGAAAATTCACTAGTGAAGTAGATAGACTAGCGCAACTTTGCACCCTTACGCCAGGCGAAGTTGCGCTCTGACAAAGGGACGTAACTACGCTAATTCACTAAGATGAAAATTTTTGTGAACGTTACCTCTTACGCTAGACGTTACTTCCCCAGGTCAGACCTGGCGAAGTTCAATACAACTGATGGAAGATTAGATAGGAGTTTGAAAAAAAAAACATGAAATTTTTTATGTCCCAAAAAACGCTGGCGTCTTTTACTTTTTTTGGGTGATAGTCTGAAAAAAAATTTTTGGGTTACCCTCATTACCCCCCTACATTTCCTAACATATGGCAACACAACTATACAGTGGGCACATGTTTAGGGCAATAGGACAAATTTATTTTATTTATTAAAGGTTTCCTGGGCTTGTGTAGTGGAATATAGTGGCTGTAACGTATACTTCTATTATACACTTAAGTTTGTGCCATATGCAAATTAGGCATCGCTTGCGTAAATGCGCTTTGCCTGGCGAAGTAACAGTAGCGCAACTTCGCTAACGTTAGCCGCCCATGAGCACAAATTTGCATCTTAGTGAATTTGCGTATCGCTGGCGAAAATTCACCTGGCAAAGTGTGGCGAACGTCGGCAAAGGCAACGCTAGCGCATTTTCGTGATTTAATGAATTTGCCCCATAGTCAGGCAGGCAAGGGTCAAACCAGGAAGTCAATCAGAGGGTTAAGTAGAATGGTAGTTAGTAATCAGGCAAGGGTCAGGATTCAGAATTCAGGATTGTCAAAATAGCCAGGCAGCGTCACAACAGGAATTCAAAACAGATCAGGAAACAATTAGCACAAGGCTCAGGAGCACCAGGAAACAAGATTCCATAATGGGCAATGAAAAAAAACACTGAAATCCCTTTAATTAGTTCAAATTCCGGGCCATTGCGCGCTGATGTCACCGCGCCAGCGCGCATGCGACTATAAAATCCTTATTGGAGACAAATAATCATATTGGATTCATTTAATATTTAAATCATTTTCAGCAGACTATTATGACAAAAATCATAGAAAGATCCTTTATCCCAGAAACCCCATGTCCAGAGCATTCCAGATAAAAAATCCCATACCTGTACAGTCATAACAGTAACACTACTATAGTTCCTTGAATAGCCAGGGTAGCAATTCAGCTTGCACCCTGTATCTCACCCTTCCGTCTGGGTACCTCTAAACACAGCTTGGAACCCCTTGTGGGGGAAGAGTGAGTTCCATAATTTGGAAGCCTCCAAGTTGCAGTAATGGATCTTAAACATTTGAAAAATGAAATATTCTAATTCCCTTAATGCTATCCTTAAACCTGCAATTAGCGAAAGGAATTACAGCGTATCTGCCCCACGACAGCTGTGCATTACATAACTTCTTTCCAGGCACTTAAATTCAGAGAGGAACCTGATCTATTCATTATTTAATGAAACATTCTTCCACAGACAAATAATTATCTGCATGTACATTAAAGATTAAAAAAAAAAAACGAGTATTTTGCTCAGTTCACAATAATGTTATTCTATGTCGTCACGTCGAAAAAGCATAGAGTTTGCGTTAAAACAAATGCAACGTGGTTAGAAAACAAAGATCTATTTATCTATTAAATGCATAGCATACAATGTTGCAAATAATGTACGCTTTAAAAATCGTACCTTTGCGTGGATTCCTCTGCAAACCGCCAGCAGTATGTTCTCAGCTCAGCTGCATGTTAGATATGCACAGTGATCTTGGCATGTTATACTAGAACAACAAGTTTAACCTGCCCTGTATTATTCAAAGTACTTTAACTTAGCTGTACACCCTTCCCTGCCTGGGAGACCGGAGCTACTTTCCTGTTAGCTCATGTGCTATTTAGCTTTGATCTCACACATAACATGAGATACTGATAAGACCTATAAAAAGAATAAAGCAAACCAACAAGGGCTGGATTTATATTTCATTTGTTTTGTTTTTAAGGCTGGGGACAGACAGGGAGACTCAGGGAGATTTTGTCGCCTGGCGTTTTTAGCAGGCGACAGAATCTCCCCGAATCTCCATGTCTGTCCCTACCCTAAAGAGGTAAGGTTAACTTTTAGCATGTTGTGTGATGGACAGTTCTAAACATCTTTTCAACTGGTCTTCATTTTTTTAATGTTTTTTTTTTAATTATAATCTTTCTACTTCTGATTCCTTTCAGCTTTCAAATGGGGCTCACTGACCCCATCTAGAAAACAAATGGTCTTTAAAGGGATCCTGTCAGGGAAAACATGTTTTTTTCAAAACACATCAGTTAATAGTGCTGCTCCAGGAGACTTCTGCACTGAAATCCATTTCTCAAAAGAGAAAACAGATTTTTTTAATATTCAGTTTTGAAATCTGACATGGGGCTAGACATTTTGTCAATTTCCCAGCTGCCCCTGGTCATGTGACTTGTGCCAGCACTTTAAGAGGGAACTGCTCTCTGGCAGGCTGATTTTTTTCCTTCTCAATGTAACTGAATAGTACGCAGTGGGACATGGGTTTTTACTATTGAGTGCTGTTCTTAGATCTACCAGGCAGCTGTTATCTTGTGTTAGGGAGCTGTTATCTGTTTACCTTCCCATTGTTCTGTTGTTAGGCTGCTGGGGGGAAAAGGGAGGGGTGATATCACTCCAACTTGCAGTACAGCAGTAAAAAGTAACTGAAGTTTATCAGAGCACAAGTCACATGACTTGGGGCAGCTGGGAAATTGAAAATATGTCTAGTCACGTCATATTTCAAAATGAAATATAAAAAAAATCTGTGTGCTCTTTTGAGAAATGGATTTCAATACAGAATTCTGCTTGGGCAGCACTATTAACGGATGCATTTTGAATTTTTTTTTCCATGACCGTATTCCTTTAAGGCTACAAACGTATTGTTGTTGCAAACAGTAAAAAAAAAAAATTTAAATCAATGGTAAATTGCATCAGTGTATCAATATATATATGTTTAACTCAAAGGTAGCAATATATTTAAGTTAAAGATGAACAACCCTTTTAAGAGACAGTATAACCTAGGGGAGCCCAAAAGGAGATTGGGATCTACCAGTAGACCTGGTAGCTGGTGATCAGTAGATCTCAAGTCTCATGTCAACAAACAGCTTGTCTAAATCACCGTCCTGTTTCATGCCTGTCCAATTCAGTGCTGGACAACAAGGACAGGATGGCCTAAAATCTAAAGGAAACAAAGTGATGGTTTCATCCAAGAACAGGTAACAATAAGGGCAGGAGCAGTCTGACACATGCTGTGCGTCACACAACTGAAGCATAAACAATTACAACAAACCCTAGACCTTTGGTTTAAGCATTGTACGAATAAAGTATATTTACTGTTTTAGAATTTAACCTGTTAAGGAAATGCACATTATTATAAACACAAGAGTACATTTGAGAAAAATAGATTTCTGCAATGTGCAATTCTTAACATCACACTTATAACATGAGTGCCCCATCTGCAATCTGAATACAAGCCAAGCAACTAACAGTGGGCTTGTAGTGACAACTTCTGACTAGGGATGTAGCGAATGTCGGAAAAAAAGTTCGCGAACATATTCGCGAACTTGCGGCAAAAAATGCGAACTGTTCGCGAAGTTCGCGAACCCCATAGACTTCAATGGGAAGGCGAACTTTAAAAGCTAAAAAAGACATTTCTGGCCAGAAAAATGATTTTAAAGTTGTTTAAAGGGTGCAACGACCTGGACAGTGGCATGCCAGAGGGGGATCAAGGGCAAAAATGTTTGTGAAAAATCTGCCTGTGTGTGCTTGGAAGAGCTAGTGTAGGGAGAGAGCTGTTAGTGATTTGAGGGACAGTGGATAGTAAGTTTGCTGGCTAGTAATCTGCTTGATACTGCTCTGTATTGGAGGGACAGAAGTCTGCAGGGATTTGAGGGACATTTTAGGTTAGGTAGCTTTGCTGGCTAGTAATCTACTGTTCTTCAAACAACTGCCATACGTTGACCTTGTAGGCATTGTTTGCCCAGTTTTTTTGTCGCAGCCACTGCAGCACAGAGGCCAGAAAAAATATGCCATATAAATGATGAAAATAGTCATTTTTTTTCTCGCAGCCACTGCAGCACAGAGGCCAGAAAAATTATGCCATATAAATGCTGAAAATAGTCATTTTTTTTGTCGCAGCCACTGCAGCACAGAGGTCCCTCAAATCCCTGCAGACTTCTGTCCCTCCAATACAGAGCAGTATCAAGCAGATTACTAGCCAGCAAACTTACTATCCACTGTCCCTGAAATCACTAACAGCTCTCTCCCTACACTTGCTCTTCCAAGCACACACAGGCAGAATGAAAAAACGCTGCAGGGCTTCGGTTTTTATAGGGAAGGGGAGTGGTCCAGGCGGTGTAGGGGTGGTCCAGGAGGGAGAGCTTCCTGATTGGCTGCCATGTATCTGCTGGTCTGGGGTGAGAGGTAAAAAAAAAGCGCCAACTAACGCGAACCCAAAATGGCGAACGTCGCGCGACGTTCGCGAACTTCCGGCGAGCGCGAACAGCCGATGTTCGTGCGAACAAGTTCGCCGGCGAACAGTCCGCTCCATCCCTACTTCTGACACAATATTGTGCTATGCTATGAATGTGTGGAGAGAATCAACAGTGAGGGAACATACAAACCATACACAACAGTACACATTAAAGAAATAAGTGCTTAGTTTTAGACCCTCCTCTGTCCCACCAGTGCACTAATGCAGGTATTACCTCCCCATGGGGGCCAGGTGACCTGCAAAACCTTTTAGCTTCACTGAAAGTGGTTCCAAATTTGATGGTATAAACATTGCTATAAACCCTAAGCCACAGCTGCCACTTTAAAATTGAAATTAAATTGATACAACCAACTAGTACAATACCTTTAGTACAAAAACCTTTTTTCACCCAACCCGCTCATTTCATTTCAAGTGATATCACGTCTTGGCCTTAAACCAAAGGCCAGTATTAGGGAAAAAATTGTGGGAACCCTACCTGGCAGTAAGCAAGGGTAGTTCTTCTTATATCTAAAAACGTCCTGTTGCTTTATAAGACTCATATAAGAGGAAAGTCCAAAGTGCAAAATTCACAGGTTTTTTTTACCCATAATTGTGCTGATTTTAAGTTTTCCCTCATTTTACATTGTTGTTTTGTGATCCCACCTATACATTATGCATAATACATTTCCCAGATTTGAGTTTTTCCTGGATTTTACACCATTTTTTTCTGGTCCCCTGAAAACTCTAAAATGGGGGTTGTACTGTATGTGAAATGCACCATTTGCAGTATGGATCAGCAAGGGTGTTAGCATGCGAATCATTTGTTGCATTAGATTCAAGGGGTAAGTATATAGAATATATAGAATGTGCATAAACACTAGTACCTTTGTGAGCAGGCCTGGACTGGCAATCTGTGGGTTCTGGCAAATGCCAGAGGGGCTGCTATAAGGTCCCATAGAAAATCAGTATTTAGTGGGCTGGTGGGGGCTGTTTGGGCCTCTTTGTGGGCTGATTGGGCCTCTGTGTACCTGAAATGCCAGCGCCTATTTTAATTCTCAGTCCGGTCCTGTTTGTGAGCAGTGTTTTAATGCAGGGGTGACCAAAAGGTAGATTGGGATCTACCAGTAGACCTGGTGATGAGTAGATCTCAAGACACTGTCAACAAACAGCCTGACTTAATTAGTTTCCTGATTAGATATTTTCATATTTTTTATTTATGAAAGTAACATAATCAGTGATTGTTCCTTAAACTTAAAAATATACATTTACTCATACATCGATACAATATTTAAGTAATGTTTTACAGAATGCTTAGAATGTTTTTATGGATGTAGATCATAATGGGACAACATTACTAAAAGTAGACCCCTAATGGATGTGCTTTGGCCCTTTGGGTTGAACATTTGTAAATGAGCCCTTGTGTGTTAATGTGTTGTATTCATTTGGTACTATATCTCTGCTATCATCTTTTATGTTGGCACTCTTTTCTCTAATGGCCCAATAATCCAATAAACAGCATATTAGGGAGACAGATATGGCATACAAAGAAATTTGTAGAACCCATGGGCAGGCAGAGGGTTATAATAAAAGAAAAACTGCAGCCATAAAGTTTAGCGTGCAACAACCACAGTGTAAGGGGTTAAATTCTCAGTACATAGCTATGATGAGCTCACTTTGCTGTCAGGCTGGTTTGTGATTTAATGGTGTGATGCAAGGAATACATATCTCAAGGGGTTATTGAGGTCACTAGCTGACTCTGTAATTCCTGGCCCTTTCTGGACATGGGTTCTCATCCATTTGCTTTAGGGATGCTCCAAATAAATTATTTGGAATTTGGCCGAAACCCCATATCCTTCTTGAAAGATTCTCCGAATACCAAACTGAATCCAAATCCTAACTTGCGAATGAAAATTATGGGTGGGAAAGTAAAAAGTGGATTAAAAAACTATCATTGTTTTGTTACAAAAAGTCACAGGATTTCCCTTCTGTCCCATAATTTACATATGCAAATTAGGATTCGGATTTGGTTCAGCCAGGCACAAGGATTTGGCTGAATCCAAATCCTGCTGAAAAAGGCAGAATCAGAAACAAAATCATGGATTTGATGAATCCATAATTAACTTTAGCCCAGATCACTGCCATCCTCTATTCTTAACACTAAATAATTGTGTCAACTACCAACCTAGCACCAAGCACCAGTTATTGTTTTAATTATACTGTGTTTATGACGCTTTCTTCTCTCGCTAGTACTTTACACAGCTGCTATTTGTGCACTTAATACTAGAGAGTAAACTTCGTAATTATGTTTTAGTTTATATTAGATACAGACAAGAACTAAATGAACTTACTTGCATTTTGGTCAATGCAAGTTTTTTTTTTTTCTTACAGAGAAAAGGAATATTTTTTTTATTAGCGGAAAACACCTCAATTGTAGCTTTTATGATATTGAAAAACCTTTAAGCAAAAGCCACAGGAACACTGTATATTGATTTAGCTGTGTCACATGAATAACAATCCATTTATGCTGCCTGGAAAATTGAAATCCTCTAGACTGGTTTGGTTAATATTTAAACTCAGCGAATGAAAGAAAGTCTTTCAGCTACTAGCAGGGAAAAGAAGACTGTTCACCTTTAGGTTTAACTTTTAGTCTGTTACTATTAATTCAGGTCCTCTCCTATTCATATTCCAATCTCTTATTCATATTAATGCTAGGGTAGTTTGGAAACAAATAACCTTATCTAAAACCAGGTCTGCATTTATCCATGGGCCTGTGGTTAGGTGTCAGCTTTATGAGGGAAGACCACAAAAACCTGTATGGTAGAGTCCTCTATTAGGCAAGGTAGCTATGGATTAATTGAGTGGAAATAAAATCATGGATGGTAGACTGTGCAGTTGCCAGGGATGCATCGAATTCAGGATTTGAATTTGAATCCTAATTTGCATATGTAAATTAGGCATGGGAAGGGAACTCACATAACTTTTCGTCTCAAAACAAGGAAGTCATAGTTTTTCAACGTTTTCCTATCCCTCTTCTAATTTGCATATGCAAATTAGGATTTGGTTTCGTTCGGTATTCAGACGGATCTTGCACAAAGGATTTGGGGAGTCGGCCAAATCCCAAATAGTGGATTCGGTGCATCTCTAATAGCAGCAAATATTCACTTTAATTTTCCAATTTGCAGTAACCTGTTCTAATCTAATCGGTTACTGATTGGTTGTTATTGCAATCTAGTACCTAATTAGCTAGGATGCACTGATGCTGAATAATGTTCTTATCATGTGAATATCAATAAAATTGGACAATTTTTTAAAGGACCATAACGCTGCCTGGTGCTCCGTGAATTTGGCATATATTGATAGAGACTCCAGTCTTCCGGAGGCGCGTGCACGTGTCAGCACTGACGGTTTGGTCGGAATACAACGCTGTGTGGGGGAGTGCTATCCTTTTGTTTGTACCTAATTAGCTAAAGAAACAAAAAAAGATGCCACAAAGGAATCCACTTGACGTATTTGTGCACGAAACTCCCCAGGATATGTATTCATTTTAGTGAAGAAAACTCGACCATGCATTTTGAGTTTAAAAGTATGACACGACGAATGAGTGCAGAGAACATGTAAAACCAGAAAATAAAGTCTCTGCCCCTAATTATTCCTAGAATGTGGAATAAAAACTAGTTTTTTTTAGTCATCTTACAACTAAATGATTGTTGATTCTTGTTGGATATGTAATTGAGTATATTTCTTTAGAACTTCTTTAGAAAAAGAGAACTTCTTTAGAAAAACATTTAGTACAGGCCTGTTGCTTCCCTTAAAAAATGTCAAATAATTCCCATGCTATTCATTCACTTGGTTGCATCCCTAGAAACATTCATTCTAAACCAAGTGTTGAAATTGGCCTTCAAAGAATCTTCAGATATTCACACAGATATATGGACCCACTCCCCCAACAACTAGATGTAGGCACATGGGGATTTCCTTAGGGCCTTAGTCCACAGGGAAATGTTCCGGTGATCTAGCAGGTCAGTCTGACACTGTCCCAGTTAACAGCATTACAACAGTTGTTCAGCAGGTACTACAGCTTCACAATGTTTGTCTTACTTATTCCCCTAAACCCGATGCAAATTTAGTTTGGTATGGAGGAACAGATCGCTGTCTCACAACATGAAATGATACAGTTCCAAAATTATATTCAAAAATTATATAAAATTATATGGAAGCATTATAGCTTCCTATAGAATCCTGCTTTTTTACTTTGGGCCCCTACACATATTTAGGGGCATTTAAAACCCTTGTGCCATACTGAACAGTGCCAAGGTTTCATTTTCTGGGGATTTCTGAGCCTCCTTTCCACAATGCTGACGCCTCTTGTAGTTCTGGCAAACTAGAAAAGGCATATAATACACAGTATCCTTGCACACAGGGCTGCCATCAGGGGGGCACAGCACACAGGTGAAAAGTCGTCCCAGGAATTGCTGTGCTGTACTTTCAGATTATCTGGACCCCCTTAAGAGTGTGCAAGCCTAAGTCCAGAAAACCATAGTGCTGAAGTCCTGAAGAGACGAAACTGACGAGGAGCCGAAGTGCCATGAAAAGGGCCTAAAGTCAAAGGAGCCAAAGAAGCTGCCATCACCAAGGACAAGGAAGAAGAACCTGAGGTAAGTTTCACTTATCTATGTATCTATCCTATCTATGGGGTACCTGACCGCCATTTTTTAACTAATAGGTGGGGCCTGGCAATCAGTGAAGTTTTTTTTTACTTTTATGGGGGGACTCTGACCACCAATTTTTCTTTTTTATTTGTAGAGGGGACAAGGATTGTCACCTGGCCGGGTAAAAATGATGGTTGATGCCAATGTTATTAATAGGGTAAAAATTTAAAAATATAGGAAGGCCGGTATTTTTTTCCAGAAAAGGTGGTAACCATAGGGGAGACCCTGGCCACCAATGGGTTTTCAGTGTTCATGATTTAGCACCCATGTATGTGGGTCTTTTTACTGTGGTGTGGGGGTGTGGGAAGGGCCCAGGGAGCCCAGAAAATGTTGTAAAGGGCCCTGTGAATTCTGATGGTCCCCCTGCTTGCACAAGCAAGTAAACCTAGAGGTTGCCCAAAATGGATCAGAATCTGAGGACTCTGTGGTTTATCATTTGGCAGTTGTATGTATTGTATACTTGTCTTGGGTTCTTTAAATACAAATATGTCAGATAGGAAATAATATTTTATAAATCATGGAAAACTCTTTCCGATATATATACTTATCTTTTTCCCCTATTAATAACATTGGGCTCAACCAT
Organism: Xenopus borealis; assembly: GCA_024363595.1. NCBI lineage: Eukaryota > Metazoa > Chordata > Amphibia > Anura > Pipidae > Xenopus > Xenopus borealis. The sequence continues at coordinate 21,606,152 of CM044437.1, read as the reverse complement.
CGTTTTTACCAAACAGGCCGGTAAAATACCGGGCAGGTGGCATCCCTAGAGTCTACATGAGCAGATTCGGGGAGATTAGTTGCCCCAGCAACAAATCACCTCTTCTTTGGGGCTACAATCTCCCAAACATTTCTTTTCGTTCACTCTGTTTTATTTTTTGCTAATCATTTCTCTTCTTGATATATCACATGGTAAAATGAATAATACATCCAAGGTTTACAACCTATTAATAATTAATGATATTATATTGTTTTCTAGTCTAACTGGTAGCAACTAAAGACATAACAAAATCTACTTGTGGAGTAGCTGCCTTTGCTATAAGTTTTGTCTAGGGTGCTGTGGCTTAGTTGGTTAAAGCGCCTGTCTAGTAAACAGGAGATCCTGAGTTCAAATCTCAGCAGTGCCTATTTTTAGCATCTGTTTTTGGACAAGGAAAATCATGATTTCCTTGAGTTTATTCCAGTTCAGTGGATCCCAACATGTAGGGCCACTCCTTAAAATATTTCAGCAGCATTTCTCCCTAGGCTGGCTGACTGCTTAACACGTTTCGTGGCTTCCTGCCACTTCCTCAGAAGGTCCAATCATGGCCGAATCCCAGACCGAATCCTGGATTCGGTGCATCCATAGTTAAGGGTTTCCCCTGCCCAGGGCTGGAACTTCTAGAGATCTTGCAATAAAGCAGTTCTCTGGTCTCTAATTCCTGCATCAAAATCACTAGCCTAGGCATTAATGGCTACTTAGTTCAAGTAAACACTTTGTATCTTTCATGCAAAGAAGCAAAATTCAATGCAGAAAGTTTTCTTCTACATCCCTCCATGTCAGTACAAACGTGCAGTATTGGCCTCTCCCAGACTGGGAGGCAGGACCTATAACATTAGCCAAATGACATGATTGAATTCCTCCTCACCACTGTTACTTTTTATCTTACTGGACATGGAGGTAGAAGTAATGTGTGGGCTGACCGGATACCCCAGGTTTACCCACCAGTCGTGTGGTTTGGGCAGAATTATTGGGATCCATGGTGGGTGCAGTTCAGACATGGGTCATAAAGAGGTACTTACAGTAGTGGCTGTGTAGTGCTATATGGTTTTTTTAGATTCGCACCGCTGATCTGCAGGTGCGGATCCTACAATGTAAAGATTTTGCGGGTTAGGGTTGAGTTATGGTTTTGCGGGTTAGGATCAGGTGTGGGTTGAGTTTTTCCAGACCACTGGGAGGTAGGAATTCCCTCCTCACTCTTTTGGTAAATCTTGATAGCTTTATGTTTCTGTGTGGACACAGAGGAATAATTCCCGGTTAGCAGAGAAGAATTTACCCGATGCCCCAAAATGCATAATATGCAATTTTTTGCTTATTGGGAAGAAATGCAGATGTGGGCATAACCATGGTCCTTCCACTGTGCTAAAATAGCCCCCTTGCTATATGGTTAACCATGCACACAATTCTGTCTTTTTAATCTATATACTGTATATAGCACCTAAAGTGGCTAGAAGTAGAAGCATGTTTTGTATTTAAGATAAAATATGATATAACCTTTCCTGTAACATGGTATGGAAATGTATTAATTTATTAGGTGAAGCATGAATGGTGACAAAAAAAGTGTTGAAAAGTAACAAAAAGTAGTAAAAAAACCAATTCTATTGTTATGTGGTCCCATTTTAATATGGTGCCATAGCTTGGGTGTTAGCAAACTAAACTTATAAACCAGGGGCTGCAGGATTGAATCTTGTTAGGGCCTAGTGACAATTTTCAAACTTTGACCTGAATTTCTATCAGCTGAAATTTTTGGGAATTTGTTGCCATTTCTACTTAAAGAACATAGGAATTCTTGTGCAGCATAGGGCAGTAAGACTTTAGAACTAATTGTTATGAATATGTGCCCTCTTCTGCTACCTCTTTGTCACCGCTCACTTTTTTTTTACTTTATTGTATGGGTACAGATTTTTTTATATAAAAGAGATTAAAAAGCATGCAATGAAAAGTTCTTCAAAACCACCAGTGATAAGAATACTCCACAACTTAAGCATAAAGGAATAGAGTAGAAAGACAAAAATCCCATTAGAAATATATTTCAAAGAAACAATGCAATATTATAAATTGCACAAAGGAAAAGTGACCCCGACGTGATTTGAACACGCAACCTTCTGATCTGGAGTCAGACGCGCTACCGTTGCGCCACGAGGTCTCAGTGGCTTTAGCTTCTACACAGGTGTGGTCATTTTCACAAAATATTAGTTGATGTGCAATAGTCACCATAAAGTTCCCACAAGAAAACCATGCCTTGATCAAAGGACATTTCAGAAGAGATTAAAAAGGCAGATGCAGAAATATATTGGTGTAAAAATCACCTGCAGCAGCCATGAGTTAAACGGGATTTAGCCCAGTGGTAGAATGCATTCTCCTTCCTTGTTTTGCCACAAAAAGTCATGTGATTTCACTTCCCAACCTTAATTTGCAACCCATGTTTTTGAAGTCTATAGTAAGTCAATAAAAATCACTATTTTCATTCAATAATGAATAGTATGCTACAGTGTTTTGGATTTTGTCATCCTCTATTGTTAACACTTTAATTGTGTGTAAACTACAAACTAGCACCAAGCACCAGTTTTTGTTTTTATTATTCTGTGTTTATGATGCTTTCTTCTCTTGCCAGTACTTTACTCAGCTGCTGTTTGTGCATTTAATAATAGAGAGTAAACTTTATAATAATGTTTGAGTTAATATTCGATGGGATAGATACAGACAGGGAATTTTTATGACATTCAGGGAAGACATTCACAAAGTCACTGCTTGCTCCTTTGATATAAATGCCCCCTTATGTTATATGTTTCTAAAGAGATTTGTTTATTGGCATAGTTTCAATTCAAGTAAACGACACAAACACCTCTGAGTGTGGATATCATTTTCAAGTTATAGTAGTGATACATCTATATTAATTGGACATTTGGAGATGTGAAAACAATCACATAAACATATAATTGTATAATATATTTGCACATGCACACTTGAACACAAACTCCCATTCATTCTGATATTTATTCATTTGCCCTGTATGCTGTTCAAAATTCTAAAACATGGATAATTCAGAGAATTTAGATAAGTTGCATTTCTGGGGAACTATCTCATTTGTGATTCTTTCATTATATAAGATGAGAATGATATACTTCACTGGACACAACTGAAGGCTCCACCAAGATTTAAACTTAAACTGCAGATTTCAAATTCAAGAGTGCTAACCATTACACCATGGAATCAACCATTATTACAGATTTCAGAAGTAATAGCCATAACTCTGAACCAGTCCTCTGTCACTAGCAATTAGTGTAAAAATAGGTTTTTGTTTATACATCATTCCTAATAAACTTCTTGGCAATCACTACACCTAGTAACAGAAGTCAACAAATACAACTTTTTGCATCCTTTACACATTAAATATGACACTTTTATTCTCACCATAACCTCATTTACATTAAAGGGGTAGTTCACCTTTGCTTGGAACAGGGCATTAATTTAAAGGTAAATCCCCCCCCCTTAAATTGAATTGACCTATGAACACAACTGTGAAGGGTCATAGAGGCTGCTGTAACAATAAGACCTCGTGGCGCAACGGTAGCGCGTCTGACTCCAGATCAGAAGGTTGCGTGTTCAAATCACGTCGGGGTCACTTTTTACTTGACTTTATTAAGTCAATTTATAAAGTTGGATTGTTTCTTTCAAATATATTTCTAATGGGGTCCTTATCCTTCTGCAGAATTCTACTTTATTCCTGTATAGAAATGGGTAATAATTATATGCAAAGTAATGGCTTAAAGTGTGGAGTATTCTTATCACTGGGGTTTTTCTATTGCATGGAACAGATGCCATGTATAGGTGATACACCAAACGGGATCAGATTTCTTTTTCAAAATATGTCAGTCTAATTATAAAGACCAATATTATAACATATTAATTTGGGTTCATTTAAGTTAACTATGACTATAGCTACTTCTAAATGGTATTAACCATGAGAGATACTACTTTGGGTTATCAAGCTGGTAAACTGTTCAAGTATGTCCCTTTTTTTTTAATGTCTTTATTTGCACCAAACAAAACAATACTGATAAGCAAAATTAAACATGCCAATACCCCCAAGAGTAGGGCAGGATAAAATGGCAGGGGATGGTCTACACACATTCTTCGACCACCCCAGCAAACAAGAACATACAGAACTTGCTCCCTTGCCCTTGACAATGAATAAGTTACAATACAAGCCATCCCTGGACCCCCTCATCATTCCACCCACAAGCTTTCAGGGAAAAGATTATCAGGGTCATCCCAAGTGTTTCCCTATAATTGCATGAACCTTAAGGGATTCCTCCCTGCTAGCTCCTTGGACATATACCAGGTGGTGAGCTGAAACACGTAGGAGATTTCTAACTGTCTGTTAGGGGATAGTGTTTGTATATATTTGGTCCAGGTCACCCTACCTTCCCAATTGAGAGTGGCTTCCAGCCAATTTTAAGGGAGGCAAAATCAAGTTTGACAAGCATCATATTCAATGAAGGATGTACGTTGGAGATCCAGCAGTGTAATGTAGATTTTTCTGCTAACCACTGAAGCAATATCTGCTAGTTTCTTGTCTATCCTTGAAACTTTTGTTGGGTCACCAAAAATAGCCCAGAGTGGCGTGAGGCTTATATTGATATGCGGTGTGAGTTTACAGTAGAAGATAACCTCATTCCAAAACTGTTTAATCTGAGGACAGGACCAGAGGCAATGATAAATGTCTGCTTTCGTGGCCTGGATCTTTGGACACGAATCTGACTGCAACCAACCCACTTGTTTTCGTAGCTCAGACAAATGCATCTATGCAGTACATTCAAAAACATTACATGGAAATGGCTTGAATTAAGCACGTCTATCTCACGTGAGGCCTGGAATTTGCTGTAACCTTTTCCCTATACTCTCAAAGTCTCTGTTTGACAATGGAGCTTTTAAAGTTCTATACTGCAGGGAAATAGGGTTGTATCGTATCAGATCGAACTATACTATCAATAGCATTGTCTACTTCCTGAACTGGAATGGCATGACTCACTACTTGTGCATAGTGCCTAGCCATCAGGGGATATCGTTCTTTGAGTTCTGCCAATGAATGAGGAATTAATGAGAGCCACATAAAATTTCTGATTTGCGTGAGCCCCTGTTCTGCCCAAGCTTGAAATGGAAATCCATTGTAATTGTTCAAGAATTGTGGATTGCCTAGAAAAGGTAGGAAAGGGGACAATGAGGGTGAAAGAGACAGTCTATGGTGTGCTTAGGGTTGCCACCTTTTCTTGAAAAAAATACTGGCCATCAAAAATACCGGCCAGGCTGCTTAAATACCGGCCACGGCCAGGTGGCAACCCTAGTAGTGCTGCACGCCAGGCTCTAATTGTGGTATATAGCAGTGGATTAGCCTTTATAGTCTGTGATAAATGTCCCTCCTTTAAGTGCAAAAGAGAGGCTAGGGAAATGTTTGGTTACGAAAGTCAGTTCTAAAGAAGGCAATGCACAAAACTCTCTATTGTTGACCCAGTCTAAGTATCCCCTTTCTGTGCATAAAATAGGGTACTGTCTGCCACCGTATATGCTCTTCCATAGAGCATTTCCAACTGAAGAACAAATCAAGGAATACATAGCAGGAGTAGGGAGGTAAAGACTTTCAAAACTAAAAAAAAAAAAAAGTTTTTTTTGCAGTGGCAAAAGTCGAAGAGCTAAAGGCTCCTTTGCTTGGGGATTCGAGCATGACCGACCTTGCAAACTATTGGTCAAATCTTGCTGAAATCTGTGTTTAATCTTCTTTGTCACTGGTCTTTAATAACTTAGATACAAGAGGATAATTTTATAGCAACTGATTAGTCAATTATTATTATGTAGTTGTTAGCTGAATATCAAAGGGGTATAAACATGTGATCCAGTAACAATGGTACCATAAATCTCATTGAGGTTTCAAGTGATGTGACTGAAAGTGGTGTAATGTGTTGTGAAACAGCATTGTGATTGGCTTTTTTTTTTACCTCCTAGGTATTGAATTTGACCTTAGGGACTCCAAATAGGGGGATATTATGGAAAGTGTGAGGGCTAATGTAAAGCATGTCTTGAAATAACCCAAATATTGGGAAGTATGGGTTTGGTGTATCACTTATACTTGGAATCTGTAGCATGCAATGAAAAGTTCTTCAAAACCACCAGTGATAAGAATACTCCACAACTTAAGCATAAAGGAATAAAGTAGAAAGAAAAGAACCCCATTAGAAATATATTTCAAAGAAACAATGCGATATTATAAATTGTCAAGATAAATGAAAAGTGACCCCGACGTGATTTGAACACGCAACCTTCTGATCACGAGGTCTCAGTGGCTTTAGCTTCTACACAGGTGTGGTAGTTGATGTTGATGTGCAATAGTCACCATAAAGTTCCCACAAGAAAGCCATGCCTTGATCAAAGGACATTTCAGAAGAGATAAAAAGGCAGATGCAGAAATATATTGGTGTAAAAATCACCTGCAGCAGCCATGAGTTAAACGGGATGTAGCCCAGTGGTAGAATGCATTCTCCTTCCTTGTTTTGCCACAAAAAGTCATGTGATTTCACTTCCCAACCTTAATTTGCATTTGCAAATCAAAATTCGGATTCAGCCATGTTTTGAAGTCTATTGTGAGACAATAAAAATCACTATTTTCATTCTCTAATAGTGTGCTACAGTGTTTTGGATTTTGTCATCCTCTATTGTTAACACTTTAATTGTGTGTAAACTACAAACTAGCACCAAGCACCAAGCACCAGTTATTGTTTTTATTATTCTGTGTTTATGATGCTTTCTTCTCTTGCCAGTACTTTACTCAGCTGCTGTGCATTTAATAATAGAGAGTAATATTATAATAATGTTTGAGTTAATATTCGATGGGATAGATACAGACAGGGAATTTTGTTTGCTTTTTGTCTGTCTTTGCACCACCTTTCTGAACCCAAGAACTAAATGAACTTGCTTGTGTTTTGGTCAATGCAAGTTTTATACAGAAAAAAAGGTTTTTTTCATTAGTGGAAAATACCTAAATTATAGCTTTTATGATACTGAAAAGGCTTTAAAGGTTTCATATTAATGTACTGTAATGTACAGTTGATCTGCACTGGTAAAACTGGTGTATTTGCTTCAAAAACACTAGTATAGTTTATATAAACAAGCTGCTGTGTTGCCATGGGGGCAGCCATTGAAAGCTGAAAAGGGACAGGCTACACAGCAGATAATGAAGTTCAAAAGAAAGAGGGGGGATGGTGGTCAGCACAATTTGTTTTCTTCCAAACGCTTCAATCCTATTCCTTGAAGGTTGCTCTGTGCTGCTGAACTGCCAACTGCAATCCAAATATTTGTGAAGGAGCAACCTTTAAGTTGTTAAAAGTTGTCATCAGCCTGTGAGTTCTCCCAATTGGCCATATAAGCGCACAAGAAGAATAGCTGGTAATGATTTTCTTTACAGAGAGGCAGCTCATGACCTTACAGTGTGGTTTGCAGAGAGAGGTTATTCCAAAGGCAAACTACAACATATTGCTAATGAGGTTGAAAAACTGCCCCACGAGCAATTGCTCCAGCCTAAAAATCATAACACGGAAAGGGATAGAATGATGTTTGTTGGAAGATTTGACAAAAAGAGCCATAAAATAGAAGGTATCATTAAAAAGTTTTGGCCCATCCTGCAATCAGATAGCAAACACGTTGGTTTATTCAAACCATATCTCAGTTTTGCATACAAACGAGGATCTTCACTTAAAGACCTACTATGTCCAACTCAGTTTACTCCTCAAAAAAATCTGTTTGACAGAACACCAAAAATAGTTATATTTCCATGCATGGAATGCAATTGCTGCAATGTCCTTATTAATGGGCACAATATAAATCATCCTTTGAGCGGGGCCACTATACGATTAAACACCTATGCCACATGTAAAAGTAAATATGTGATTTATATATCCATATGCCCATGCGGAATGCTCTGTGTAGGTAAAACAATACATTCAGTCAATACCCACATAAGGGAGCATAAGGGCAATATTCGCAATTTCAAGAAAGACACTTACACTGATACACCAGCATCAAGACATTTTTTTCAATAGCAATCACGTTTGTCAATTGAAATGGAAGGTTTTGGAGGTAATCTGAAACCAATAAGGGGAGGCGACTGGAATAAGAAACTACTCCAAAGGGAGCTTAGGTGGATCAGGCTCTTAGATAGTGCCATACCAAATGGGATGAATGATCAGTATAATTTGCGTTGCTTTTTGTAATAAAAACTTTGCTAATTTTGTTGCCTATTGCCTTTGTTTGCCAGTACTAAGGTTATAAAGATTCACGCCAGCAATTTGCAGTTTACACGGATCTCCTGCCGTAAATGTAATATGGGAGAGTTACAGAAGATAAATTTTCATTATATACGTTGATGTAGATCAGTGATCCCCAACCAGTAGCTCGTGAGCAACATGTTGCTCTCCAACCCCTTGTATGTTGCTCTCAGTGGCCTCAGAGCTTATTTTTGAATTCCTGGCTTGAAAGTAAGTTTTGGTTGTATAAAAACCAGTTGTACTGCCAAACAGAGCCTCAGTGTAGGTTGACAATCCACATAGGGGCTACCAAATGGCCAATCAAAGCCATTATTTGGCCCCCCAACTCCTTTTACTTCTAAATGTTGCTCACTGGTTCAAAAGGTTGGGGATCCCTGATGTAGATAATACAATACAATATACATACTTGGGGGCCAATTTACTAAATTCACATGAAGGATTCGAAATTCAATCGAATTCAAAAAATTTGATCGAAGGCTTAAAATCGTTCGAATCGCTCGATTCAAACGATTTATTCGTTCGAATTATTTAATCGATCGATCGAATTTATTTTAGTAAATCTGCCTCTAGGTGTATTCCAGGGTTGTTGAAATTAGGTTATATGGAATTCCCTTGTTACTCTATTAATAATTTGACAATATATGATGTCTTGCTTCTACATAATATATTCAGGTATCTTTATGTGGGATTAGTGTTGCCACCTGGCCGGTATTTTACTGGCCTGGCCAGTATTTTTAGTGGTTGATCCCAATGTTGTTAATAGGAAAAAAAGATAAATATATTGAAAGTCCAGTATTTTTTTCAAGAAAAAGTGGCAACCCTATCTGGGATAGGCCCTGATGTGCAGTTTCCCATCACCAGGAAGGTCAGGTTTTGGATATAACAGTGGTATAAAGTGATTTTTTTTTTTTTGTTCCGTAGAAAATTGGACTTTGTTTCATTTTGTTTCATCTTTGTTTCATCATATTGTACACTTTTAAAATATTGGACACTGTGTTTCACAACTACTTTGGACTCAAAGAATCAATGGTTATAGCATTGATACATGTTTGGGATTTCATACTGTTTTAAACTTTGTATTTTGCAATGTTCACTATTTCTACACATTGGTTTCATTTCCACCATTTGCATATGGGGCTTTTTACTTATTAATGTGTTCATATATTACACTGTTTTAATAACATGAATAGGTTGCAATTGAACCTTTATACACAGTGACGCTTGTAAATGTGTCAGGAGTGTATATCTCTTTAAATAGATTACCCAGCCTGCATTAGGTTGAAGTTCGTATAAATGGGTGCACTTGTTAACAGTCCTTATTCACTTGATAAAGGGTATTGAAACCGAAACATGTGTTTACCACTACTCGGAATAAAAGTTTGTTTGCAGTAAATCTGCTGGATTTCCTTTTTCCTTCACATATATTTGGATTACACAGCAGATTACAGATACAATGGGATTCTTCATAATTTAGCTGCTATATACTTTGTATCCTGTACTTGAATGGCTGCCCCCATGGATACACAGTAGCTTGTTTAAATAAACTATACTTTTGTCTGTGACACAAGCACACCAGTTTTTACAAGTGCAGAGCAAGAGTTCATTATGTTGTCATTCCTCTAAAACACTTAAATTTTTTGGTGTTACTGTTCCTTTAAGCAAAAGCCACAGGAACACTGTATATTGATTTAGCTGTGTCACATGAATAACAATCCATTTATGTTTTAACTCAGCAAATGAAAGGAAGTCTTTCAGCTACCAGCAGGGAAAAGAAGAGAAAAGGGGATGTTCACCTTTAGGTTTAACTTTTAGTATGATACAGAATGGATAATTCTAAACAATTTTTGGTCTTCACTTTTATAGTTTTTTATAGACTTTGAATTTGTTGCCTTCCTCTTCTGGCCAGTTTTTAAATGGGGGTCACTGACTACATATTAATTGTTATTGCTACTTTTTATTAGACATCTTTCTATTCAGGCCTATTCATATTCCAGTCTCTTATTCATATCAGTGCATGGTTACTAGGGTAGTTTGAAAACAATTAACCTTATCTAAAACCAGGGCTGTTTTTATCACATAGGCAGCCATGGGCCTGTAGGTAGACGGCAGCTTGTAAAAACCTTACCGGTAGGCAACGGGTTCCTCTGCATTTTTTCGCCGCATCTTCTCCGGGATCCAAGATGGCGCATTAGGAAATTGAGCAGGCGCAAATACGCAGTATTCGCAAACACGCTCCGTTCAGACGCTGGCGTTTCTGCGCATGCGCAGTGGCTTTAAAAGGACGCCAGGGATCTCCATCTTTGCAAAGTGATCATTGCTTATCCTTGGTGTGACACTTACCGTTGTATCCTGCCTGCTTATCCTGTGTTTGACCCGGCCTGTTCCTCGACTTCCTGAATTCTTGCTGCCTGAACTCGACCTTGCCTGATTGACCACGCTCCTGTCTCCTGCCTACCTGTGTTGATTACCTGTGTATGACCCGGCCTGTTCACGGACTTGTTGGTAGCCGCCTGGACCGACTTCTGCTTGCCTGACCACTCTCCTGCCTATTGTGGTGTCGGATACTACTGAGAACCGGCACTCCTACCACTCCTCCACTAGAGTACAGTCCTGTTTCCTAATTCCAGTGTCTGTGTCTGGGAGGTGTAGGAGAGGTCAACCTTCATCAAATCTCCTCCTCTGAAGACGCACCCTGACACAGCTATATGAGAGCAGACCAAAAAATTCTGTATGGTACAGTCCTCTGTTGGACAAGGTACCTATGGGTTAATTGAATGGAGTCAAAATCATGGGTGCTAAATTGTATAAGTGCAGTTGCCATCGCAACCAATAAAAGACTTGCTTTCATTTCCAAATTTGAAGTAACCTGTTCTAATCTCATTACTGATTGGTTGCTATTGCAACTTAGTACCTAAGCAGCAAAAGAAGCAAAGAAAAAAACAGGCACAATGGAATATGCTGGACATGTGAAGCAACAATCTCCCAGAACTGCCTTCCCGTGCCCTACAGGTGTCTTGAGTGTAAAATCGGTAGCGGTATGGCACTCACTTCATTTTCCGAAGTCAACTACAGTTGCCTCACTAGGAAAAAGTTCAGAGAGATTGTCGCCCAGACGAAGAGGTGACTAGTCACCAGGCAACTAAATCTCCCTGAATCTTGCCGTGTGCCCTTACCCTCAAGTTTGGAACTGCAAATGTGATATGGGCCCTAATGCTTAATTCTCCTCAAAAACAAGCACTAGGTTTAAACCAAGATTGGAAGATCGGTAGGAGAGGGTCTGATAAAAATATAAGCAATTTTTTCCATATATGTTGGTATAGTACACAGTGAAGCAAAATAATGTTCCTAGGACCATGTTGCTACACACAACATAGAAGTACTGCAGTCCAGTAGTGAGGGCCCTAATGCTTCGGTACCTTTTTGCAGATGCCAGGAGTGTGAACAGTGAGTGTGAGGGGTGTGGTGGATCAGCTGCAATGCTGGTGGCTTTACGGATGCAGCAAGTGGTGTAAATGTCCTTGATGGAAGGTAGATAGACACCTATGATCTTCTCTGCTGTTTTCACTATCCTCTGTAAGGTCTTGTGCTCCATGACAGTGCAGTTCCCAGCCCAGACAGTGATACAGCTGCTCAGGATGCTCTCAATAGTCCCTCTGTAGAAGGTTGTGAGCAGGCCTGGATTTGTGGAGAGGCTACCTAGGCCCAGGCCCAGGGTGGCAGGATTTTAGGCGGCTGCATGCTGCCCAACCACACCCATATTGGTAAATTTCCTGTGTGACAAATCCCATTGTTCTATCCCGATGATGAAAATTTGAGCAAATAAAAATGAGGGGACAACAGTGGGCCTAGGGACACCTGGTTGTGAGCATGGATGGTGGGAGATGGGATTTCCTCTGCTTGTGCAGTAAGTAGAGGTGCTTTTGGGCTCTCTTGGCTAAGTAGCGTTGGTGTTGTGTGACCAGGTGAAGTACTCCACCAGGTGGACGCCAAGGAATTTGGTGCTTTTGACAATCTACATTAGAGCCATTGATGTACAGGGGCAGGTGGTCACTCCTAGTCTTCCTAAAGTCAACAAACATCTCCTTTGTTTTGTCTACATTGAGAGACAGGTTGTTGGCTCTGCACCAGGCTTTTAACCGCTGCATCCCCTCTCTATGGTGACATTATAATTGCTGATTTGACCCACCATGGTCGTGTTATTCGAGAACTTTATGATGTGATTTTTGCTGTGTGTGGCTGCACAGTCATGCCTCAGCAGAGTGAAAAGTAGAGGACTAAGCACACAGCCTTGAGGGGCTCTTGTACTCAGTGCGGTGGTTCTGGAGATGATGTTTCCAATCCTGACAGACTCCAGAACCCAACTGCAGAGGATGGTGTTCAGTCCAAGCAGGCTCAGCTTTTCTATCAGATTAATATCCATTTCAAATGGGCAGTAAACCTTTGGTTTAACATGTGTTTAATGAATAGGGCTTGTGTTTTACATAATTTGGTGGTTTTGTTATTTCCTGAGCCACACACTGCAAAATGGGAAACTGAAGATACTCCATATTGTTCCTTTTAAGGCAGTGCTCCCTGTTTAGTGCAAAAAATTACACAAAAAAATGACTTTTCATGAATTAAATAATAAGCATAAAGTATGTTCAGTACACCTTCACTGAAATTAAGTTGGCCCTGCCCCTTTAACTGTGTACTAGACGTAATTAGGAAACTCTGGAAAATGGCAGACATGCTTGCTGGTGCTTATTACAGGCCATGTGCTTGGGCCTTTGTGTACATGAAATGCCAGGGTCTATTTTGCATCTTAATCCATGCATGACTGTGTAATGATTGATAATTTTAAATGTAAAGGTATTTCTACTAATTTATATGAAACCAGAGGATATATATGAGTTGATTGCCTATCATTTTATTATCTACTGGTGTTTAGTAAGTACTGAAATGTAATGTGTACTTATGGGTGTACAGCTTATTTTATACAGGTACTAATGGTATTATATTATTATTAAGACATAACTAAATCTACTAGTTCGGTAGAAAACCAACCTATCTAGGGCGCTGTGGCTTAGTTGGTTAAAGCGCCTGTCTAGTAAACAGGAGATCCTGAGTTCGAATCTCAGCAGTGCCTAGATTTAACATTTGTTTTTGGACAAGGAAAATTAAGATTTGCTTTGGTTTTCTACTTCAGTGGATCCCAACATACAGGGCTACCTCAATTAAGGGTTTCACCTGCCAAGGGCTGGAGCATCAAGAGTTCTTGCAATAAAGAAGTTCTCTGGGCTCTAATACCTGCATCAAAATCACTGGCTTAGGCCCTGGGCATTAAAGGCTACTTAGTTCAAGTAAACACATTCTTTCTTTCATGCAAAGAAGCAAAATTCAATTCAGAAAGTTTTCTTCTGAGTCTCTCCATGTCAGTAAAAATGGGCAGTATTAGCCTCTCCTAGACTTGGAGGCAGGACCTATAACATTAGCCAATCAAAATGACCTATGTGAACACCTGAATTCCTCCTCAATGCTTACTTTTTGTCTTACTTGACATGGAGTATTAGTGATGTGTGGGCAGACGTTATACCCCAGGGTTTACTCCCTGGTCGTGGGGGTTCAGGCAGAATTTTGGCCACCCATGGCGGATTCGTGTCAGGTAGGGGTCATACTGACGTACTACAATACAGTAGTGGCTGTGTTGTTTATGTTTTTTGGGGACTCACACTTCTGATCTGCGGGTGCGGATCCTACAATGGAAAGATTTTGTGTGTGTTGAGTTTTTCCTGACCACTGGGAAGTAGGAATTGCCTCCTCACTCTTCTGGCAAATCTTGATATATTTATTTTTTACTTGTATGTGGACACAGAGGGATGATTCCCTGTTAAAGGAAAAGTAAATGTTTTTCTTTCTGTAAATTTGCTCTAAACAGCCCCCCAGATTAATGTACCTTAGTCCCTGCTGCAAGTCTGCTCTGGTTTCTGTGTTATCAGCAGCTTGTTTCCCCTTCTTCCTGGTGCAGAGTGAAGCCCAGCCCCTTAGTTTACTGAGCAGTCCATTTGCTGCTGTTCCACAATAGAGAGGAAGAGGGAGCCAGTGTGTGCATTAGTAAGCTAGTTTCCCCAAGCAAAAGCTGCTACACACACTGGTCTCTGCTATGTCATAGTATGCAAATGATCTCCAGGACTAGTCACAGAGATAAGGTCAGCTCAGTAAGCTATGGGGCGGGGCTTCACTCTGCACCAGGAAGAAGAGGAAACAAGCTGCTGATAACACAGAAAACAGAGCAGACTTGCAGCAGGGACTAAGGTACATTAATCTGGGGGGCTGTTTAGAGCAAATTTACAGATAGAAAAAAAAAAGGTTTACTTGTTCTTTAATAGAGATAATTTACCAGATGCCCCAAGATGCACATTATGCAATTTTTTACTCATTGGAAAGAAATGCAGATGTGGCATAACCATGGTCTTAAAGGAGAAGTCAAACCTCCTGGTGCAAAACCCCTCCCCCCATAGGCCCCCCTCTGCCTGGCCTACCTTCCCCCCGGGCAAATACCCCTATGTTGCTACTTACAACTCAGTGCTGGTCCTGTCCACAGAGTTTGCAGGTGCCATCTTCTCTCGTGCGGTCTTCTTCCTGGATACATCGGCGTTTGGTGGCGCATGCGCAGTAAGGAGCATTTACCAGTTCCAATTGAAACTTTGTGATTTTTGGCACATGCTCAGTAGAGCTGAACCTGAAAAGATCTTTCCTAGAAAGATTGTTCATTTCATTACACATATGTAGAGCTGAATTGTCCGATAAACAGGTAGAAACAATAGAATTTTACATGTATCTGACAATTCAGCACTAAATAGTGGCTGATGTTCAGGTGCCTTCAAAGGCACCCAATCAAAATTTTCCATTCAGCCTGATCAACCAGCCGACCGATAAACAAGTCTTCTTCCAATATCAGTCGGCTCCTTTCCCACCATTCACACATTTAATATCTTATGAAAATTAATTTTGTACGATATTATCTGTGCATTTATGGCAACCTCTAGCCCTGTGCTAAACTAGCCCCCTTGCTATATTATCCACGATGCACAAGACTGTGTCTGTTTAATCTAAAGTGGCTAGAATTGGAAGTATGTTTTGTATTTAAGATAAAATATGATATAACTTTTTCTGTAACATGGTTTCGAAATTTCCATTAGGTGTGGCATGACTGGTGACAAAAAATAGTGTCGAAAAGTAACAAAAAGCAGTAAAAAAACTTTCTATTGTTATATGTTTTCCTGTTAGTGTGGCTTCATAGCTTGGGGGTTAGAGCTCTGATCTTATAAACCAGGGGCTGCAAGTTCAAATCTTGTTGGGGGCCTAGTGATAATTTTCTAAATTTGACCTGAATTTCTATCGGCTGAAATCTTTAGTCAAGTCAAGTGGGATTTTATTTGTACATATAGTACATAGCAATTCTTGTGCAGCATATGGCAGTAAGACTTTAGAACAAATTGTTATGATTACCTGAAATGAATCTTAATTATAGGTAAACAGATTCCAGTCCAGGTCTGCCCTACACTTTCAGCCACCTTTTTGTTACCGCTCACGGTTTTTATTTTATGGGTATAGATTTATATATAGATTTTTTATTTAAAATGTTTTTTATGGCAAATTCCCTTCACAAAATCGCTGTTTGCTCCTTTGATAAAGATGCCTCCTTATGTTATATGTTTCTAAAGAGACCTGTTTATGGGTATAGTTTCAATGTAAGGAAATTACAAATGATGTGGATATCATTTTCAAGTTATATTTTTGATAAACTTCTGTGAATTCCTAGAAACTTCATTACAAAGATAATGATTGGATAAAATCTGGAGATGCCGGGGATTGAACCCGGGGCCTCATACATGCAAAGCATGCGCTCTACCACTGAGTTACATCCCCTGTGCTGTTATTTTGGAAACTAAGAAATGATGTGCCAATATATATATATATTTTTTTTTTCTCTCTTCTGAAATGTCCATGGGTCATGATAACATTTTTATAGAAACTTTAAAGTGACTACTCCGCTCAAGTAATATTTTGTGGAAAAAGTCAACTGCTGTGCATGGGCATAAAAGCATTGAACTACCCAGGACACAGCCAGTTGGGCCAAGACATTTTCCTGATTCACATTAACCCCACACACTTTGCTCAATTTCCTCTTTATTCAGGGTCCTCAGTTTAGAAATGAGTACAGTTATAAGATGTGGAGTCTATAGTGGTGCTAAATGTAAATCAGTTGGACATTAGGAGATATGAAAACAATCATATGAACATAATATTTTATAATATATGCACACACGCACACTTGAACAGAAACTCCCATTCCTTCTGATATTTAGTAATTTACCCTGAATTCTAAAACATCTATAATTCATGATTTTAGAAAGGTAGCATTTCTGGGGAACTATATCATGTGCAAAGAATTCTTTCATTGTGTTGAGAACGAGAGACTCCTCACTGCTGAAGGTTCCACCAAGATTTGAACTCAAATCACTGGATTCAAAGTCCAGAGTGCTAACCATTAAAACATAGAACCAACCATTTTAATAGTTTTAAAGTAATAGCCATACCTCTGAACCACTTCTCTGTCACTAGCCATCTTCTTGAAAATAGGTTTTTGTTTATAAATGATCTAATAAACTTCTTGGCAAGTATTACAGGCCTTAGTTGCAGAAGTCAACAAATACAACTTTTGGCATCCTTTTCACATTAAATATTTTATCTTCACTTTTATTCTCACCATAACTTATCTCATTTATATTAAAGGGGTAGTTCACCTTTGCTTAGAACAGGGCATTAACTTAAAGGTAAAACACCCCTTTAACTGAATTGGCCTATGAACACAACTGTAAAGGGTCCACAAATGGCATAAAATGGTAAGACCTTCTGGCGGAACGGTAGCATGTCTAACTTCAGATGAAAAGGTTGCGTGTTTAAATCACATCAGTGTCACTTTTATTTTATAAAGTCAATGTGAGCAGTAGTGATGGGCGAATTTATTCGCCAGGGGCGAATTCGCAGCGAATTCCCGCGATTCGCGGCTGGCGAATAAATTTGCGAATCGCCAGCGAAATTTTGCTTTGCGAAAATTTGGCAGAAAAACAAATCGCGTGTTGTTTTTGAAGCGACGCGCCGAAAATGACGCGCCGGAAACGACGCGACGCGCGCCGGAAACGACGCGACTCGCGTCGGAAACGACACAACGCGCCAAAGTTGACGCGACATGCGTCAAAAGCGTCCCGCGACTCGTTTCGCTAATTTTTCGCCAATTCGCGAATTTCTCTGGAAATTCGCAAATTTTTCGGCGAAGCGAATCTCGGGAGATTCGCCCATCACTAGTGAGCAGTGACATAGGCGGAAGGGGCACACACGTGCAGTGGATCATGAGGGGCGCCGAGGATACCTCTAGATACAAGGCGGATAAACAACCACCAAAGAGGATCACATTGCGGATACTTTACCACACACTGCAGGGACTTTCAGCTCTGAGGAGAGAAATGCTGTTTTGTTTTTACAGTGATTTTATAACTGAATAATTGTGAGTGCAATACAAAAGTATTGAAAAACGCTTCCTGCACATGCCACTGTTTTGTTGTCCAAAGGAACAAGTCGGAGAATGGTTGACACCTTTACTTCGTGTAATTCTCATATGTCTGTAAGTATAATATACTACCAAAGTGGCACCACAGTCGTGTGGGTATTTACCTCTGCTTCTGAATACCTCTTTTCATATCTGAGCTAGGGATGCACCAAATCCACTATTTTGGATTCGGCCAAACCCCCAAACCAATTGTTAAAGATTCGACCAAATACCGAACACGAACCCTAATTTGCATATGCAAATTACCAAGTGGGAGGGTAAAAGCATGCAAAAAAAAATTTCTACTTCCTTGTTTTGTGACGAAAAGTCACATGATTTTTTGGATTCAGATTCGGTTTGGCCAGGCACAATGATTCGGCCGAATCCGAATCCAGCTGAAAATGGCTGAATCCTGGCAGAATACTGAACCGAATGCTGGATTCAGGGAATCCCTGATCTGAGCACATAGGCACTTTATTTGATGGTGTTGTGAGTACATGTGAGTTATAGTTCACCTGCACTTGAGAGTTAACAGCACTGATAAATGTGTGAATGCAAGCACATGTGATTTTACAAAGAATTCTACACTATATTATCTTGTTTTTCTCCTTTTCTTCTTTTTGAGGAATAACTAGTGACACCTGTTTTGGATTTTAATGTGATTTGGAGGTTGAAGAGAGCCTTTGCTGTTGCTGGACTGGGTTGCCTTTTGTTTCTGAAGCTTGGTATTCATGGGTTTATTATAAAAATGGTAGATGTTTTTTAATTAATGTATATTACAGATAGATTTCTTTCTTAGATCTTTCTAGATTTTTTCTTAAAAATTGGATTTTATTTTTTGCCTTTATGTCCCCTTTAACCCCACCCACTTTGCGCAATATCCTCCGTATTCAGGGTCTTCAGTTGATAAGTTAGTACAATTATAAGCTATGCAGTCTGTAGTAGTGCTAAATCTAAAACAACTGGACTTTAGGAAACATGAAAACAATCACATAAACATTGTATAATATACTCAGGAAAAAGGGAAACCGAACCTGGTTAGGGTGAGAAGGACTGAAAGGAGCCAAAAAGCCCTTCACAAGCAATAGCATGCAAAGTGAAGCCTTCTGAAATAAGAAGGTATTTACATGTCTCATGAGTGATTTACATGTCTCCGCCCATGATGCATTATGGGAGTAAAAAAACTCTCATTTTTGATATCTAGGCAGTGCTATATGTATGGCATGAGACATGTAAATACCTTCTGATTTCAGAAGGCTTCACTTTGCATAATATACTCACACACTTGAACACAAACTCCCATTCCTTCTGATATTTAGTGGTTTAGCCTGTTTGCTGTTCAACATTCTAAAACATGTAGAATTCATGATTTCAAAAAAGTAGCATTTTTGGGGAACTCTCTCATTTGTGATGAATTCTTTCATAGTTGTGTAAAAAATGTAAAGTTTGGTGATACCTTTTATTGGCTAACTGAATAAGTAACAATTGCAAGCTTTCGGAGCACACAGGCCCCTTCGTCAGGCAAAAAAAAAAAAAAAAAGTTTAAGATGAGAACAAAACAAGTAACTGACATAGAAGGTTCCACCGAGATTTGAACTCGGATCGCTGGATTCAAAGTCCAGAGTGCTAACCATTACACCATGGAACCAAACACATGTGGGGCATTTAAAGTCATAGCTATACCTCATAACCAGTACTCTATCATAGACATTTTGGAAATAGATCATCATCTTGGAAATAGATTTTTGTTTGTAAACGATTCCTAACAAACTTCCTGACAAACACTATAGCCCTTAACAGAACAGTCAACAAATATAACTTTTTGCATCCTTTACACATCAGATATGACACTTTTATTATCACCATATCTTATCACCTTTGCATTAAAGAGGTAGTTCACCTTTACTAAAAACCAATTGCAGCGATGATTGGAAAAGGGCATTAACATAGAGGTAAATCGAAATAACCTATAAACAAATGCTCTGTAAGGCTACAAATGTATTGTTATTGCCACTTTTTGTTACTTATCATTCTATTCAGTCCATCTCCTATTCATATTCCAGTCTCTTATTCAAATCAATGCAGGGTTGCTAGGGTAATTTGTACCCTAGAAACCAAATTGCTGACACTGCAAACTAGAGAGCTGCCGAATAAAAAGCTAAATAACTCAAAAACCACAAACAATAAAAAATGAGAACCAATTGCAAATTGTCTCAGAATATCACTCTCTACATCATACTAAAAGTTAACTCAAAGGTGAACAACCCCTTTAAGACCAAGATTATAACTTACCTCAAGTTAATTATGACTATAGCTACTAAAAGCTGAGAAATATCACTATGAGATATCAAGATGGGAAACTGTTGATCTATCCCCTTTCTTTGCATGGAATATGGTACTGTCTGCCACTAGGGATGGCGCGAACCGCCGAAAAAAAGTTCGCGAACATGTTCGCAAACTTCCG
>CM044437.1:21558977-21577542 GCA_024363595.1 Xenopus borealis | reverse complement strand
AACAATGGCCGATGTTCAGGGAGATTTCAAAGGCATCCGATCAAAATTTTCCGTCCAGCCAGATCAACCAGCCGACCCATATCTTAATCTTCTGACTCATTAGTTTCGTACGATATTATCTGTGCGTCTATGGCCACCTTAAGGGGGGGGTCAAGCCATGCTTTCACTTACTTGATTAGCCTGGCCCCCTCCTTTCAGTGTGCTGCCAGCTTAATAGGACATAGCAGTGGACAGAGCTTTTCTCCTATTTTATCTGTACACTTGTGATCCTTTCAGAATAAGTCCTGGTAAAGCTGGATAAGGGGATCCAACCCCAATGCAGATTTACGGTGACTGATTCTTAAAGGACCAATAGAGCCCGCATTCCGGTTGGGGGTACTGGTACTTTTTTTTTTTTTTTAAATGCCCCGGCCAGCTCCAGCAAGCTCGCACCAAGACGGAGCTCCCGGTGCGAGCCGCCATCACAGTAACTGCGCACGCGCGAGCGTGACGTCATGCACATGCGCATTAAGAAAAGTGGCCTCAACAGTGACCATTTTCACATGCACACAAACGCGCATGCGCAGGTAACAGTGACCGCTTTCTTAATGCACATGACGTCACGCGCAAACGCGAGCTTGCTGGCGCTGGTTGAGGGCATTTAAGAAAAAGTACCAGTACCCCCAACCGGAATGCAGGCTCTATCAGCCCGCACATTTGGTTGGGGGAAACTTTTTTTTGTACCATAGGTGCCCTTTAAGCTGACAGCACGCTGAAAGCAGAGGGGGCCCAGCTAATCAAAACCCTGTGGGCCCAGTGATGGCGGCCCTGTCCATAGGCACAGAACGCTGAAGCCATGCTGTTTGAGATCAAATGACCCACTAGAGACGTCACTTCTGGTATGCGACTGCAGGTGGCACCAAAGCACCAAATAGGTATGTATACACACAAGCCTGCCCCGAATGCAGGAGCCTCTGCACAGTAATAAAATAATGCTTGATGCCAATGTTATTCATAGGAAAAAACATCAAGAATATAGGCTGGTATTTGCTTTCCAGAAAAGGTAGCAACCCTAACACACAGGGAGGAAGGGACACACACAGGGAGGGAGATGGAGGGAGGAAACACAGAAAGGGAGGGGAGGTGGAACCGGTTCTGAAAATTTTTCTAGCGCACGGCAGGGTTATGGAGTGCCCACTAGTTGGCTCTTTGCCCAGGGCCCACCAAGGCCTTAAAATGGCCCTGGCAACACTTAGATCACATGCAACACAATCACTTAGCAGCCCCCACACTCGCTTTGCTGTCAGAGATAGGGTTTCAAACCACATTCCTTAATATATAATTATCAACCCTATAAATACAAGAATAATAGAATATTGTAGGAGGTTGAGAACCCCATTAGAAATACATTTTCAACTTGACTATATAAATTGTGTCTAAAATGGTAGTGACCCCGACGTGATTTGAACACGCAACCTTCTGATCTGGAGTCAGACGCGCTACCGTTGCGCCACGAGGTCCCTTTTGCTGTATGCCACCTATTCCCCTTGACAACAGTAATCATTTTGACAAAATATTAGTAACATATGTGCTGGGGGTACTGTGTTATCCACATGGGAGGAGGGTATGATTGATGAGTGAGCACCAACTATTAGTTTTTTTGGTATGCTACCACTATAATATGTACATGGTTTTAAGAGTTCTTGCAGTAACATGGGTGTGGTTTAAAGTGGGTGTGGTTTAAAAACAGAGAGTGTTCAACACTTCTATTATCGACCCTCCACCACATAGGTGGACATTTATTGTGAATAGTCGGGTGAACAGTTAACAGTACTAATCAAACAATACTATGAAATTCACTACACAAACAGATTATGTGAAAGCAGTTTGCTTTAAATTATCGGGAACATTTAAAAAAAGTTGCACAATCACAGCTTTTCCATTGTGGATTTCCTGCATATAGAACGTAGTGGATAAAACACTATATATAAGGTAATTTTCTCAGAGTTTTGCTTATAAAATCCATTACTTTGCAATTCAGCTATTAATTTATATACAATTTGATGAATCATGGTTTAAGAATTAATTTAATCATTGCCTCATGTTAATCACTAATGAATTAATATAGGGTTTAATCAATTAATGAATTGAAAAAGTATATTTAAGACCGCACTTTTAAGCACTTTACTTAAGGAGTAGTTTTTATATATCATTAATTATGAATTGTTAGAATTGTTAATTTAATTAACACACAGCTCTTGCACTTTAAATAACCCTGGTCTTAATCTTATTAGGTGAAGCAATCAGGGGTACTATTTATTTATTAACATTTTAGGATATTAAATTAATATTTATACAAACTATTTATAAAATTAATTGCACAGCACTTTATGTATGAATTTTGTCACCTCTCTCTAAAGGTGTGGTAGGATATTGATAATCAATTGGTATTGTGTGATACCCCAATTTAGGAATATTGTAATATTGTAACTTTGTAAAAAGGTTAGCGTGGGGGTTCTTTTCTTTCTTCTTATTGAACGTGAATCGATCTGATAAAATCAGACCTCCAACACAATCTAAAGAAATCAATAGTGTTTAAAGGGCACCTATGGGCTAAAAAAAATTCCCAAACCGAAGGTGCGGGCTGATAGAGCCTGCATTCCGGTTTGGGGTTCTAGTAGTAGCAAATAATCTACCTTTATATTTCTACTTAATTTTATCTCTTCTGAAATGTACTTTGCTCTTGGCCAAATTTTTTGTAGAAGCTTTATTGAGACTATTCTACATCTACTAATATTTTGTCAAAATTATTTCTGTTGTAAAGGGGCATAGGTGACAATCAAGATAGGTGACCTTGTGGTGCAATGGTAGCGCTTCTGACTCTAGATCAAAAGGTTGTGTTTTCTAATCATGTTGGGGTCATTTAGTCTCAATTTATATAGTCATGTTGAAAATTTATTTATAATGGGGCTTTCATTCTCCTACAATATTCTATTATTCTTGTATTTAAATGGTTGATAAATATATATTAAGGAATGGCAATGGGTGCTGAACAATGTGATCAATGGGCTTTAGGAGATCTTTTCATTGGATGGAACAGACTCCAAGTATGGGTGATACCCCCCTCATATTTGGGTTTTTAAAAATGGATCTACCTAGAACCCAGGCAGCAATGCCAAGATATTCTCCTTGTTGTAGCCCCCACCCTTCCCAGCTATAGTCAGGTGATCCCACTGGTGTCTAATAAAAGGACAACCAAATTTGGGAGTTTTACTTTGAAAGCAGCAAGTAAGTTGCATGTAAAACTTAGTCCCTTTGTAAAATGCACAATGAAGCAATAGAATTCTTAATGAATCAGATGAAATTGAGCGTAGGACTGGACAGATATGGGATGACTTTGACGTAGTTGGCCAGCTTAAATATATTGCAATATATGGACAAACAATCCCTGTTGTTTAAAGGGTAAGGCATTTTTTAGTAGCTGTATGCACAAAATGTCTCAATGTCTTAAATATATTGATAATGGGTTGAGTGCAGATGACCTCTTGTATTTGTCCAGACTGCATCTAAACCATGTTTGTCTAAACAGAAAAGCTATCTTATTTTTGAGAAAAGAAGGCTTATTTACTATGGTGTGGTAAAGTGCAATAAACCAGGCGCAAAGAATTTCTTGTCATGCCCACAGTGTTTCTACAACTTTCTATTATACCAGGTTGCGGTTTGCAAGTTGCACCCTATTCTGTGATTTTCTTCTGCCGACACATATAATTTTTTTTAAATCTAAAGATTTATACATCTCTATAGCTGGCCATAGACGCAACGACTTGGTCGTACGAATCGAGGATTCGTACGACTATCGTACGACTTTCGGATCGTATGTGGAGTGCTCCGACATTTGTTGTGCCATGCCGATCGGTCGTTTGGTCGATCGGCCAGGTTAGAAAATTTTTGTCGGCTGGCGATAATATCTTTGTGTCTATTGCAGATCGTACGATTTTCAGTGGGAGATCGTCACTAGGTTTTTAATCGTACAACTTTCGTACGATCCTTGTCAGGGGCAGAACGTCAGCTATCTGTGCTTTTTACTACTTATAGTTGATCTGAAGGTTAGTGACAGGTCGGGAGCAGGTCGGGAGATGCAAAGATCCGATCGTGGAATCATCTTATGATCGGATCTTTGCGTCTATGGCCAGCTTAAGAGATAATCATGACATCTCAAAGTATCTAAAACAATACGACAACAGAAAAATCTGGAGATGCCGGGGATTGAACCCGGGGCCTCATACATGCAAAGCATGCGCTCTACCACTGAGCTACATCCCCCTTGGTTAAGGTTTCAAAAGAAACATATTGAAATAAATATAATTACATTACACGGTATATAATCATTTCCAAAAACTATGAATTCATACATATACAAGAAAAAACAAATTTATAACGTTTACTATAATATGCAGTATACTCAAAAAAACACAATTATGAAAAAAAATTATTGAAATGGAGAACAAACTTTTTTCAATTCAATACAGCATGCTTTGGTCTTTTGTTTAAGCTAGAAAAATGTTTCTTCATTTTCAAAGGAGTCACACATGGACCATGTTTTTATTCCATTTTATTCCATTTCAGGATTTCCACAATTTCAGGCATTCATAAATACGGCTTGTGTTTTAAAGGAGTTGCTCACCTTCCAGACACCTTCTTCAGTTGAGTTGTTCTCAGATCGAAAATTAAGATAGCTTTGCATTGTTTGTTTTTGACTGATTTTCCAAAATTGAAGTCACACTTTGACATTCCATTACACAAGGACAGAATGTAATTAATGTATTTACCTTGAATATTTAATAGCACAAAGAAACATGAACACTCTCTGTCTTCTATGAAGGGTGCTGTGGCTTAGTTGGTTAAAGCGCCTGTCTAGTAAACAGGAGATCCTGAGTTCGAATCTCAGCAGTGCCTTCAAACTTTTAAAAAACAACAGCCCTCCATATATACACATTACAATTATTATTACATTCTCCAGTCTGGTGTTTCTGCTTTCATAATTTTGTTTATGTTGTTCATTGCAGAACCATTTGACTACTACTCAAACAGGTAAGTTGCACTGGTATTTTATTCAGGCAAGATAAATGTTTGTAGTACTTTGTGCACCTTTAAAAACAATGTTTGGATCCGCACATATACCATGTTTGATTCAACGGGAAAAGAACCCGTGCTGTTCATCTGTACCACCAGTTTTGAATGTGATACAAAGTGTGAGAGGAGTGGAAATATGTAGTGACTTCACTACTTGGAATTTACTGAATGCTTTGTGCCTTGCATTGTTTCATAAAACTTAATTTCACACCTCTTTCAGTTACACACAGTATATGAACATTGTTAACATGTTAATTGGGATTTGCAGCCTATTGTCAGTGTAAAAGCTCCAGTTTTGGTTTCACCCTTCAATAACAGTAGGTGTAAAATGTTAGCTTTTCTTGTGTACATAAAACACAGAAGTTATCATGCTGTGCACAATTATTTACAATGGAAACGGTGCAAAAAAGCATACACACAGAATAACTCATCTTTATTACTTGGGTGGGAAACAATTTGTGCTGCTGTTTGAACCTGAAGAAAAAAGACATTATGGCAATACATTTTCTCACTTTCCTTCAAGTCCTATACTGTGACATAGCAAGTAATAGGGTGGATGACAATCAATTTCTTCTGATACACTGACTGAAGGGTTGCTCTTCCAAAGGCCGCCTCCTGCAAAATATCAATGTCCAGCTAGTAATGCTAATAGTAAGGCTTGACCATGTAGTGGCATTGCAAATCTGGTTTGGCAGAACCAGAAGACGTTCTACCCAGGATGTTGCCATTGTCAGGGAGAGAATAGCCCCCTGCTCTCCTGCTGATCTTTCTGACTACTTTGCTGAGCTGGCTGACTACTGTAACTTTGTATCAGCAGCTAGCTGTCGGCCTGCATCCTCCAAACCCCTCAATTCCCTGCACATGTGATTTCAATAAGGAAATGAACATCACAATTAATTGTGGGTTGTATAGTCCCTGTATGCTGCCTGTAAGCTGCAGAGAAGTTGTTAAAATTGTGTACATCAGTGTTTAGTCCCTCCTTCCCTGCCAGGATTTCAAATGATGCAGAAAGAAAATAACTGTTAAACAGCTGAATTTCAGCATAGAAAATGGGATATGTTCATAGTTGTGAAGAAACAGGTAATTGTGATGGATATATTAGGGGTTTCTGTGTTATGTGGGCCTCTTTATCAAATTTGGTTTGGAAGTTGGAGTTCCCCTTTAACCTCTTAACCGGGACACCAGACTTAAGGGTAAGAGAGTAATGTATTGAAGACACCTGATGATCCCTACAACTGGTTGAACATGTGCACTTGAAACGTTATAGGGATTAAACATACTTGCTTGCTGTTAGAGGAATCCACAAACATCAAGATATTCCACTAGGTGGCAGGACCTGCACACTCAATTGGAGTGTTAACTCTTTATGGAGATACTTAAACAAACTCTCACTGGCTGTATATGCAGAAGATTCATTACAATGAAGTTGTGGTTAAAAAACTGTTTTTTTCACAACTTTTTACCCTTCCAATACTTTTGTATCTGCACAAATGATTGCATGAGCTGTATAAAAAAAGTTTTTTGGAATGTAATAATGGAAAATTCAGTGAAGTGACAATAAAAATCAAAAAGCTTTATATGTTGTTTTGGCATGTCCACAGCATTAGCATTTATCTTGCATAAACATGTCCCCAGAATGAGGTTCTTAGCATTTGTACTTCTGGTTTGTGAGATATACTAGAATAAACGATATACATATATTTGTTCTGATGACAAGAAACAATTTTTAATGTGGTTGATTCCCTGCTCCGCACATTTGACTATATAATGTATGTGAATTGTAAAATGTATTACTAGTTATTTTTTAAAGGTCTTGACAGAGCTGGCGCTGTGGCTTAGTTGGTTAAAGCGCCTGTCTAGTAAACAGGAGATCCTGAGTTCGAATCTCAGCAGTGCCTGACTTTATTTTGTCTTGTTTCAACCAAGCATTTGCTAAGGAACCCATTATAGAGATTGTAGAGAGCTTGTCCTATTCACATTTCTTTGCTCTGATTATGACAGCTTGATAATTATTAAAGAGAGTAAAATGTTTTCGTAGTCGGCAGGATTCGAACCTGCGCGGGGAAACCCCAATGGATTTCAAGTCCATCGCCTTAACCACTCGGCCACGACTACACAATGCATGAGCTCATTCTAAAGGCAATTGTATATTGCGTATTGTTATTCACATGAACTGTAGCTCATCGATAAAATACACGTCAGTAAGGCAGTGGAAAAATAGAATTCCGCACTGTGATGAAGAACATGTCATTCTGCAGGAAACATCTGCTGATACGTAAATAAAGGCTAGCAATTATTGAAACAATGGCTCCATAGCTCAGGGGTTAGAGCACTGGTCTTGTAAACCAGGGGTCGCGAGTTCAAATCTCGCTGGGGCCTTTCTTATGTTTTAGCCCAACCCCCCACCTTGACACATCATGCAGAAACAAAGCGGCTGGTCCTCGATGCTGGCTTTATATAGCAATTGTTCGCTTTCTAGTTAACCATTTAAAAGACCAACATTTATGCAAATGGGTTCTTTTTGTTACATTTTGTACAAAAGTATGTTGTTTTTTTTGCATGTAATGGCTAATGGCATTGCTAAATTGTCACTTTGCCAGATATATCCCCTATGGGTTTAACGTATTCATGTTTTTCAGTAAATAAACATTATAGATATTAAGTAATACTGCAAGGAGAAAACAATAACAATGTGTACAAAACACTTTGGAATCTATTTGTAAAGTTAAAAGCAAAACATGTTTCTGCCCGGTTTCGAACCGGGGACCTTTCGCGTGTGAGGCGAACGTGATAACCACTACACTACAGAAACCAGCTGGCTGCTGGATGTTTCAATTTGTTCTGAAGTAGGTACCAACAACATACTAATGCTTTATCTTAGAATACATTTATTGTGATTTAATCCTTGAAAATGTAAAAGAAAGTATTTCTTTCCAATAAAGAAATATAACCATAATTAAATCACATTTACATAGTCACCATCAGTGGCATTATGGCCAGAAAAGTTTATAGGACCTCGTGGCGCAACGGTAGCGCGTCTGACTCCAGATCAGAAGGTTGCGTGTTCAAATCACGTCGGGGTCATAAGTTTTGGAAAATATGCGAATGCCAGCAGCTGTAGCACAGACCTCAACACCAAAGCATCCAGGATAAATTCCTAGGTTTCTAGAACATTTGTCTTGAATTTTCTTAGATTTCTTTGATGTTTTTTTCTTTCTTATTTGATGAAATATTTTTTTCTGATATTTGGTAGATTAATTGTTTTTGATGGATTTTTGCTGATGAATTTTTCTTGATGAATCCTTTCTGACGAAATTATGTTTCTATGTAGTTTGTGCTCTATTTATTGATCTAGTTGTAGGAACAGGTGTGTATATCTATTATAAAGGGTTAATATGATTTCCTTAAGGGGAATACATATGAGAACAGTGTAATGAAATATAAGAAATGCATTTAAAAGTGTACATTGAGATAGGCTGTGCAAAATAAAAAATGTTTGTAATATAGTTAGTTAGCCAAAAATGTAATGTATAAAGGCAGAAAAGGCAACCGGCGTTTCATTGTGCGCTGCTCGATTTCTCCTCCTTGCCTTCCTTATAGGAGTGCCGCACGATAGAGTCCTGCGTGGGTCCATTTTTTGG
The DNA here is from genome assembly GCA_024363595.1 of Xenopus borealis. Classification (NCBI taxonomy): domain Eukaryota; kingdom Metazoa; phylum Chordata; class Amphibia; order Anura; family Pipidae; genus Xenopus; species Xenopus borealis. The sequence goes on along the minus strand of CM044437.1, from coordinate 21,568,789 downwards.
GACCCGTACCCGACCCCTACCCGCAACCCACAATCCGCAACCCGGACCCGCGACCCGCATTCTTACCCGCTTGGACCCGCGACGCGACCCGGACCCGCGACCCGAGATCCGCAACCCGGACCCGCGACCTGCTGACCATCAAGAATCAGGAAGTGCTGTCATTGTAAACCAGAAGTGACATCATCGGAAGTAGCCGTGACCAGAAAAAATGGAGTAAAACAGGAAGTGCTGTCAATTTAAACTGGATGTGACATCATCAGAAGTAGAAATGCTGAGAAAAAGGAGCAAAAATCGCTATATCGAGGATCCGTGACCCGACCCTCAACCCGCCAACCTGCAGAACCACCGGCCCGCTTCTATACCCGCACCCAAAAAAACTACGAGCAACCCGCAGGGTACCGCCGCATTTTGCGGGTAACCTGCGGGTACCCGACCCGCTGCAGGACTCTACCGCACGATGGATTGTCTCCCTGTCGACTTTTCTGAAGAGGAGGCGGAACGGAGTTTCTGTAAGTTATTTCTTAATAAAGACTTAGCGATTCCAAAGTTTCATTTGTCTTTGTGTTTTATTTTCATTCTATACTGACACATTTTGTTTTTTAAAAATTGATGTTATTGGTCCTTTAAGGTCGATCACAGAGCACTGACTAAAGGTGTCCAAAAATCCACTCCCCTGCTGTGGAGGCGGACAGTGTTTCCGGGTGCAGGCAGACACGGAGGATTTTGTTGTGCAATGCAATATTTTGCGCCAAGATCTGTATTGCCTCCAGAAAACAAAGGGAGCAGCCCTAAGCCTTAAAGGAACAGTAACATCAAGTTTTAAAAAAAAAAATTGTTAGTATAGAACGAAAAATAAACACCAAGACAAATTAAACTTTTAAATAGCAAAGCCTTTATTAAGAAATAACTTACTGAAACTCCACTTCCTGTCCTCGTCAGAAATGGCGCCCATCGATGCTGCAGCGCTCGATTTCTCCTACCGGGCTCCTCGCAGACAGACCCCGTACCTGTTGCCAAGCAACATTGGTGCTCAGTTTGTGTGCAGCGCAGTTTTCTTATATTAGGGATTTATACAGGATGATATGGGAAGGTGCAGCGTCTCCGTTACAGCTGCTGGTAATGACATTTATATTTGTAAGTATTTTTCAAAATTTTGTGACCCCGACGTGATTTGAACACGCAACCTTCTGATCTGGAGTCAGACGCGCTACCGTTGCGCCACGAGGTCCTATATCAGCTGTTCTAGGAAATGCCATTGATGGTAACTATGTAAATGAAGTTCTGTTATGAATAGATTTCTAATGGTTGCCTTAATTGGCCTGCAATCCATTCTTTTCATTTCAAGGGTAGTGGCAGAATGCTGCAAGTTTCACTAGCAGTGATCATAATGTTACTCAATGGCAAGTCATTTTCAGGAAATGTGTTTAAGGCTAAGGCCAGACGGGGAGATTCGGGGGCATTTTGTCGCCTGGCGACTTCTCGCCGCGACTTGTAGCCCCCGAACCTCCCCGAACAGCCACTTCACTAAGCGCACCGGCGTTGCTTGAAAACGCCGGCGCGTATCCACACGGAGCGGCGCGCTTTTTAAAATTGCTCCAAATTGCCTCGCCAGGCAATTTGGAGCAATTTTAAAAAGCGCGCCGCTCCGTGTGGATACGCGCCGGCGTTTTCAAGCAACGCCGGTGCGCTTAGTGAAGTGGCTGTTCGGGGAGGTTCGGGGGCTACAAGTCGCGGCGAGAAGTCGCCAGGCGACAAAATGCCCCCGAATCTCCCCGTCTGGCCTAGCCCTTACAATTAAAGCTGTACCACAAAAGCTTTCGCACACCCTTTACAAAGGAATAAACAGATTCACCTGGTGCCAGGTGTTTGGAGGATGCAGCACCCTCCCAACTCCACCGTAGCAATAAATCACACAGGAATTGTAGATGCAGGGAAACCCTTGCAAAAACTTTTTACTGCGGAAGTGCAACGTTTCGGAGGACACGCCCCATTTGCAGCTGGAATCGGCGTCAATCACACACACGGACTCGGGGGGGGGGGGGCGGCCGCACGGCCTGCACCAGGGCCCGCCCCCACCTAGTTCCGTTACTGGGGATTTGAGTAAAAACCACTGGAGAAGGGGGTCACCAACACTCTCCTTCTTTACAAAGAAACAGAAACTCCTCAGAAGGGAGAGAATTGTATCACATCAGGAATGTCCGTTCCCGGTTGCTTTGTCATTCCTCTGTTTAATATTAATCAATTAAAGGGGTTGTTCACCTTTGAGTTAACTTTTAGTATAATGTAGAGAGTGATATTCTGAGACAATTTGCAATTGGTTTTCATTTTTTTATTGTTTGTGGTTTATGAGTTATTTAGCTTTTTATTCAGCAGCTCTCTAGTTTGCAGTGTCAGCAATTTGGTTTCTAGGGTACAAATTACCCAAGCAACCCTGCAATGATTTGATTAAGAGACTGGAATATGAATAGGAGATGGAGTGAATAGAATGATAAGTAATAAAAAGCGGCAATAACAATACATTTGTAGCCTTACAGAGCATTTGTTTTTAGATGGTGTCAGTGACCCCCATTTGAAAGCTGCAAAGAAACAGAAGAAAATTGCAAATCATTAAAAAACTATGAAAAATAAATAATGAAGACCAATTGAAAAGTTTCTTAGAATTGGCCCTTCTACAATATACAAAATTTAATTTGAAGGTGAACCACCCCTTTAAAGGGGATGTTCACCTTTTGCCACAACTTTCCAGGATGGTAGGATTTTGCAAATTAAGAACTTTACCAATTACAATCAATTAAAAAAAAAAGCTTCCTTTATATTATTTAAGTCAGTGATTTTCAACCTTGTGCCTCCAGCTGTTAAGGAACTACAAGTCCCACAATGCAATGAAGGAGTCTGACAGCCACAGTCAGGCAAATGCATTGTGGGACTTGTAGTTCCTTAACAGCTGGAGGCACAAGGTTGAAAATCACGGATTTAAGTAGTTAAAAAGATGAGCATTTGCATGTGCACAGCTGCTCTAGGAAACTATTTTGCTCTCTCCCTGCTGCTACTATACTACAGAAACTAGCTGGCAGCACAAGCCTTCAAGGTAATCTGAAACAGATAGGGACAGCAGGGAGTACAACAATGCTTTAGTTTAGTACACATGCATTTATAACATATCCAGAAAGTATTACAGCAGGCCAAAAAAAAGGTTGCCACAAAAAAACACATGTATATAGTTACCATGAATAGCATAATGGTGTCACCCCATGCAGGACCTCGTGGCGCAACGGTAGCGCGTCTGACTCCAGATCAGAAGGTTGCGTGTTCAAATCACGTCGGGGTCATGAAACTTATGAAAAAAATTGCTTTAATAAAAAGTCACCATATTCATATGAAAAGGTTGGGAAGGTAGCTAGGTTCCCATTATGAAACATTTTTTTTGTTGTTCTCATAAAAATTAAGTAATTGCTAGTCCCTAATATCTGCCCAAAATGGTTCCCAACACACGAAATACACAAGCTTCTGTATCTAGTGTACTAAACCCTAACTTAAGACGATTTATATGGAGCAAAGGTATGATTCTCGTTTGGCCTGTAGCTTTTGCAATACTGCCTGCATTCACTCAGCTGGGAAAATATTTGTATTTGGCAAAATTTTCACTCTCTGCCTACAGATTCAAACACCTCGGAGTTCTTTATCTTTCTTATTAACATTTAAAACTTTTTCCCCCTGGATTTTAAGTTTCTGCAGCAGAAAAAACAAACACAATTTTGAGTTTCTAATTGGAATTTTTAATCAAGTGAATTTATCAAGTGAAAGCTAGAGTAAAATAAAATATGGCTGCTAATAGCTGACAAGCTTCTGTGGAAGTCAATGTATACTGACAATATACATTCTGAAAATTCAATATCCCACCGGCCCAGAGTATAGTTGAGCCAGCATCACCTTCAAAAGGTTCAAGCAGTTTGAGGACCAAGTGCATGCACAGATCACAGAGTCCTTTCAAAACATTGTGGAACTTGCAGAAATATATCTCAAGCCGGTGCCACATTCAGTGAAGAGGAGGGTTAAGGTTAGGGGGGTCCCTAAAATATTGCCAAACCTCCACCACCCGTAATTTACACTTTCATTGTCCATTAATAAAACGCATCATGTGCAAATCTAACAGTAAGCAATAACTATCTGTGACTATTTTACATCTCTGTACAGCAGGGCCGGACTGGGAGAAAAAAAGCAGCCCTGGCAAAAAAATCAAAGCAGCCCAGGTATGGGATTGGTTATCCGGATCCCCATTATCCAGAAAGCTCCAAATTACAGATTTTCTCTGTAATAATAAAACAGAACCTTGTACTTGAGCCAAACTAAGATATAATTAGTCTTTATTGGGAGCAAAATCAGATTGTTGGGCTCATCTAATGTTTACATGATTTTCTAGTAGACAAAGTCAGGGGTGCCTGGACTTTGTTGCCCTTAGATCTACTCTGACACCTGGCCCCCATCAGGAGATCTACCTTGATATTAATAGTGGGCTGTCCACTGTATGGCACAAGCCCAAGTATCCCAAGCTCATAAAATGGTTATAATAAAAGGTTAATTTAGGGCTAGAGCAGACGGGGAGATTCGGGGGCATTTTGTCGCCTGGCGACTTGTAGCCGCGACTTGTAGCCCCCGAACCTCCCCGAATAGACAGGTCCTGGGGCTCACCGGCGTTACTTAAAAACGCCTGCGCCTATTCACACGCAGTGGCGCGATTTGTGGAATCGCTCCAAATTGACTTGCGAGTCCTTAAAGGTGAGCAATCCCCCTTTACAATCAATTAGGATAGTTAAGTAATCTGCATTGTAAAACACTCTCCAGGGTAGTATCCACAGGCGGCAACTGTTTCAATGCTTATACATAAGACATGTAAGTGGCATGCGGCGGAGCTCTCTAAGACTTATTGGGTTTGGTGGGTGCCAGTGGTGTCATTAGTGTGCGTAGATCTTGGGCCTAGGCTCAGCAGCATAGATAATAATAAATATAGAAGATAATACAAATAATAATTGAAAAAAATATATAATGGGTACACCAGTGACCCTGATTAATTGTATATTTGGGAGTAGGATTAACCTAAAAGGGATCCTGTGGATAGTGTAGCGTAGGGGCCTCACACCCTATTAATTCACCCAAGGTAGATTTATTCTTAAAGTGAACATACACGGTGAGATCCGCTCGTTTGGCAATGTTGCCAAATGAGCGGATCTCTCCCCGATATGCCCACCTTGAGGTTGGCGATATCGGGGTGATCTGATCGTGGGCCCTAGGGCCCAACAATCGTATCAGAATAGCGCAGATATGGGCGGTTGGATCCCTGGGCCGCATCAACGAATAGACGGGATATTGATCGGGGAAGCCGTTGGTGGGCCCTGCGCACGGGCCGATAAGCTGCCAACTCAGTCTGTCTGCAGCCTGTAACGTTCCCATGCATGGCCACCATTACAACTGTGAAACTTTGCAGACTACACAGGACTCTGTGCTTTCACCAAAACTGGATACCCAAGATAACCCAAGGATCAAATCTACCAAAAATGCTCAAGACATGGTACTGAATATATACTGACTATAATAATATTACAAAGCAATCTCCAAAGAGGAATTTTTCTACTAACTTGGCTGGGCATGGAATTAGGCCTGACAGGATGCTGAAAAGCTCCCCTAAAGGGATCTGTACAGTAAGTGACATGCATGGCCAGTACAGTAGGTTGGAGCAGGAAACCTATAAGGGTAGGGACAGACAGGGAGATTCGGGGAGATTCTGTCGCCTGGCGTTTTTAGCAGGTGACAATCTCCCCGAATTTCCTTCTCCCTGTCTGCCGCTAGTATAAGGGACAAAGCGCCAGCGCCTGTGCACACGCTGCGCGGCGATTCCCGGAATCGCCAGAAGTTTCCTCACGCCAGGCGACAGAATCTCCCTGTCTGTCCCTACCCTTAAGAGGCAAGCAGCTATTTGAACAAGAGAAGGAGTCTGGTTTGTCAGTTGCCACAAGACCACCCAATAAATCACTGAGCAGAGCCTGAAACAGCACCTTGATAATTACTTCTCTCACCTTAGCAGAAGTCCAGCAGGGAGGAAGGGTAGAAAAGGCAATTGTGAGCTTGTCCCTTGCCAAATTGTGCCCAGAGGCAGCTGACTTGATTGGGATCTGGGTGCAAGAGTGGCGGAGCTGCACTAATAAGCAAGGGAATGGTTGTGGGCAGCTACTTTCAGGGCAGGATGGGGTGGGGGGGCAGGAGTCGCTGGCTGACAGAGTCCTGAGAGGAGCGAGGCAGATGGTTGTGTAGGCAGCACATCTCTCCTGTCTGGGCAATGTGTGCACCCTAGCAGCCACCTAATCCTCCCAGGATTCAGCCTTTAATGTTAGCTTATTACGCTCATTAACAGCAAAACCCTGCAAAAACAAAAGCGATCCTGGGAAATCCAAAAACCAATAGGAAGTTTGTAGCCAACCTGTCTGGCCCGCTGAGACACTCACACAGCACACGAGAACAGAGAGGAGTGGGAGGGGCAGGGCCACGGAGGGAGCTAGGATGAAGGAGCGGTCCTAGTGCCCACTGGATTGAGTGAAAGAGCTTGTGAGTAGCAATTTGATTGCGGCCCAAGGGGCATTTGCCCGAATTTATAGATGTTCAGTCCGGGCCTGCTTTACAGTGTATGGTGCCCAAACACGCTATTTTAATATGGAGCTTTGACATACATTTTTGGATTCAACTCTGAATCCTTTGTGAAAGTCAGGCAAATACCAAACAAGATCTAATTTGCATATGCAAATAGGACGGGGAAGGGTGAAAGAACCAGGTGCTTTTATTTCCCGTTTGTGTAACAAAAAGTCACGTGGTATTAAGAATTCCATTCAGACAGGCACAAGGATTTGTACAAAGTCCTGCTGAAAAAGGTTGAATCCTTACTAAATACAGAAACAAATCTTGGATTCGGTGTATCCCTTGAAAATGACAGTACAATAGACTTAGTAATGAAGGACATAGTTGGGGAATGTTACTGTACCATTAAAGGGTACCTGTTGGGCAAAATATTATCCCCAACCAAAGGGGCAGGCTAATAGAACCTGCACTACGGTTGGGGGTAACATAGTTATAATGACAAAACATATTTTACAGTATATATTCAGTGTACTGGTATCACACACACAAACATCTATACATAATACTAGTGCAGAAAAACCCTTAATTAAACAGATGAATCATAATAAACATTATAAAGTAGTAATAGACCCCCAGACGCTTATACTCATAAAAACTAAATAAATAATTGATGCTTACCACACTTGGCTGAGATTCAGAAAGAGTTCATTCGCCAATTCATTAAAATACAAATACAATCAATCATTAAATATAACGCTACCACAAACCTTGGTGATTAATGAATTATTATTAAAAATTTAAAAATTATATAGTTAATTATTAAAGTGCTGTGTGCTTAGTTCCCAACAATCATGTTAAATAAGTATATTTATATAAAAAGGACCAAAAATGGTTATTAGGTGAACAATATAAATAGTTAAGTTTACTGTGCCATTTAAGGTCAGTTCATGTGATTGTAGGTTATAATCATTACATATATTTATGGTGAGGTAAATATATGTATTAGTAATTTATATAACTAATTTATTGCACATCTACCTCACCATAAATATATGTAATGATTATAAGATTATAAGATTTTATTAGGGATTTATACAGGATGAAATGGGAAGGTGCAGTGTCTCTGTTACAGCTGCTGGTAATAACATTTATATTCGTGAGTATTTTTCAAAAATTTGTGACCCCGACGTGATTTGAACATGCAACCTTCTGATCTGGAGTCAGACGTGCCACAAGGTCCTATATAAGCACTGCTTCATAAGTCCATTGATGGTAACTATGTAAATGAGGTTATGAATAGATTTCTACTGGTAGCCTTAAACTGGCCATAGATGCAAAGATCCGCTCATTTGGCGACATTGCCAAACGAGCGGATCATTCTCAGATATGCCACTAACCTGGCAGAGCTATATCAGGGTAATCCGAACAATGGACTTCTGACGGGTCGGTCGGAAGAAAATCCAACCTTCCAGATCAATATCATGTGCAGATATTGGAAGGGAAGACCCGTCGGAAGCCTAGTTGAAGCCAATTGGACAATAGATAGATTTCTATGACTGATAACATTTTCTAACCTGTCCGATCAATTTTCTGACCAATGTCAGATGAAAACCCGTTAGATGCTCGATCGATCAATTCCCACTAACCTCACAATAATTTGATGGATTGGTTGGATTGAACTGAAACTGGTTGTTCATCAAATAAAAATAATTGTGTCTATGGGGACCTTAACAGTGGGTGACAAATCTTATCATGTGCCATTGCCTTAAAAAGTGGATAGTCTGTAGTAAGTGAAGGGAATTAGAGGCATGATCTGTAATTTCAAAAGTGGCTTTGAGACCATTGTCTAATGTTCCACTACATTTCCTAGGGAAATCTGAAATGCAGTACAGATGTCAACAAATTGTGTTACACAAAGTTGCAGGAAGATTTTGTAAACATCCATAAACTCAAACAAGTTGCACTTGGCATCTAGAGAACATTGGAGGGATTTTTTTTATATACAGTGTTTGGCCAGTTTTGTAAATTGCTCTTTTGTATTTGCTGTTTACAGTAAAGTGCTTTCCCAATTCCTGGGTACAGCGCTTACACAGAGAATGTGAGGGAGGAAGTCAGAGTTAAGAGATAATTCATTTGCATAATTGATTCCCTGTCACTAAGGATTCATTGATTAATATTAAGCAAAGGAATGACAAAGCAACCAGGAAAGGGCATTCCTGAAGTTCTCTCCCTGCTGAGGAGTTTCTGTTTCTTTTAAAGGAGGAGAGTGTTGGTGACCCCCTTCTCAAGTGGTTTTTACTCAAATCCCTGTGATTGGTAGACACGCTTTTTTTATTACATAAAAAGATGTATTTAAAGGGGATGTTTACCTTTTGCCACAACTTTCCAGGATGGTAGGATTTTGCAAATTTAGAACTTTACCAATTACAATCAATTTTTTTTTTTTAAAAAAAAGCTTCCTTTATATTATTTAAGTAGTTAAAATGAGCATTTGAATGTGCACAGCTGCTCTAGGAAACTATTTTGCTCTCTCCCTGCTGCTACTATACTACAGAAACTAGCTGGCAGCACAAGCCTTCAAGGTAATCTGAAACAGATAGGGACAGCAGGAAGTACAACAATGCTTTAGTTTAGTACACATGCATTTATAACATATCGTTGAAAATCAAAAAGTATTATAGCAGGCCAAAAAAAGGTCACCACAAAGAATAAAAAGAAACATGTATATAGTTACCAACTATAGCATGGTCATCAATCTCCAATCAGGACCTCGTGGCGCAACGGTAGCGCGTCTGACTCCAGATCAGAAGGTTGCGTGTTCAAATCACGTCGGGGTCATGTCATTTTTGAAAAAAAAATTTTTTAATAAAATGACAACATATTCATATGAAAGGATTGGGAATGTAACTCGAGTCCCATTCCCACTTTAAGATTTTTCAAGTGAAAGAAAGCTAGAATAAAATAAAATATGGCAGCTAATAGCTGACAAGTTTCTGTAGAAGTCAATGTATACTGACAATATACATTCTGAAAATTCAAGTTATTTTAAAATTCTATTTAGTATAGTTGAGTATAGTTGAGCCAGCGCCACCTTCAAAAGGTTCAAGCAGTTTGGGGACCAAGTGCATGCACAGTACTGTATAATTTAGGCAGAGGGCCAGAGTCCTTTCAAAACATTGTGGAACTTG
>CM044437.1:21539340-21558877 GCA_024363595.1 Xenopus borealis | reverse complement strand
TTTCAGTGTACTGGTATCACACAGACAAAAACATTTATACATAATACTGGTGCAGAAAAAACCTTAGAATAATCAAATATTTGCACAAACACACACAAATACAGGTTTAGGACCTGTTATCCAGAATGCTCAGGATCTGGTGTTTTCAAGATAATGGATGTTTCTGTAATTTGGATCTTCATCTAAATTCTATTAGAAAATCATGTAGACATTAAATAAACCCAATAGGCTGGCTTTGCTTCCAATAAGGATTAAGTATATCCTAGTTTAAATAAAGTACAATAAACAGTTTTATTATTACAGAAAAAAAGGAAATCATTTTGAAAAATTTGCGTTATTTGGATAAAATGGACTCTCTGGGGCAGATTCACTAAAGCGTGAAGCGTTTAACGCTAGTGCTAATTCGCCAGCGTGATGTCATTTCACAACTTCGCAAATTCACTAACACAGACTCTGGCGAATTTTCGCTAGCGAAGTAGATAGACTTGTGCAACTTCGCACCCTTACTCCAAGCGAAGTTGCGCACTGATGAAGGATCGTAAATTCGCAAATTCACTAAGATGAGCATTTTCCTCTACGTTAGCACTTACGCTAGTAGATGTTACTTCGCCTGGTCAGACCAGGCGAAGTTCAATACAATAGATAGGAGGTTTAGCATAGGAGGGTGATAGTCTGAAAAAGATCGATTTTTTTGGGGGGGTTACCCTCCTTCTCCCCCTACATTTCCTAACATATGGCAACACAACTATACAGGGGGCACATGTAGGGCAATAGGACAACTTTATTTAATTTATTAAAGGTTTCCTGGGCTTGTATAGTGGAATGTAGTGGCTGTAACATATACTTCTATTATTAGTCAAAGTTCCGGCTGTATGCAAATTAGGCTTCGCTAGCGTAACACCGCTCTGCCTAGCGAAGTAATGCTGGCGCAACTACGCTACCGTTCGCCGACCTGAGCGTAAGTTCACACTTTAGTGAATTTGCGTAGTGCTGGCAAAAATTTGCCTGGCGAAGTGCGGCGAACGCTAGCGAAGCCAATGCTAGCAGATTTGCGCATCTTAGTGAATTGACCCCTATGTGAGACATTCCATAATTCTGAGCTTTCTGGATAATGGGTTTCCAGATAACGGATCCCATACCTGTACATCATTTAACATGTTTTGCGGAAACTCATCCAGTTCAGGGCATCAATCACACATGGACTGGGAACCATCCAGTTCAGGGCATCAATCACACATGGACTGGGAATTCTGCCTGCAGCCCAGTAAAGTGTTTGCCCCATAAAACAGATGATGACATTTTGTGATGGTCTGTGTGCTGCCTCAGAGATCACCTGACCAGAAATATTTCAACTCTAACTGTAACAGGAAGAAGCGTGGAAGCAAAAGACACAACTCTGTCTGTTAATTGGCTCTTGTAACCTAACTGTATAGTTTGTTTGGCATGTTTGTGTGCACCACTGAATCATACGATCCCAGGAGGCTGTCATTTTTTAAAATGGCAATTTTCTATTTAGGATTACCCAATGGCACATGCTACTAAAAAGTATATTATTATGAAAATGGTTTATTTACATGAAGCAGGGTTTTACATTTGAGTTGTTTTATGCAATATCTTTTTATAGAGACCTACATTGTCCGGGTGGTATAGTTTTCCTTTAAGGGATAACCCTCTTTGCACAGTTACAAATGGCCAGGCCCACCACCAGTTACCATATTTAGCCATTTAGACTTTTTTAGGGCTTCTCTTGTAGGTGTACTCTTTGACCCAAAAGCAAAACCAGTGTCAGTGAGCCCCTCAGTGGTTGCCATTAGAATGGGCTTTGTCTGGTTTACCCACAAGGCTGGAAAGCAGGATCAGTGCCAGGTGGATTCCCAGTAGTTGCCTGTTCCATGGCCTGCCAACCACCACATAGGACCAGCATTGCTGCCACTCTAAACAGATTCTCAGTTTCAATACATTTACAGGCTTGTCAAACCTAGAAAAAAACTTAGGGTGGGAAAAAAAAATCACATTTTAGTAATGCTGCCGCTCTGTTTACTACCACTGTGTAACCACTCTAAATACCCTTGTTATGCTAATCCCACCCCTAGAGTTTCCCTCTACGTTAGCAGCCTATTGTTTTCCAACAGAAAACCCCCCCAGACTGGTTTTACCACCTCCCCCAGCAGTAGGGTTGCCACCTATTCCTGAAAAAAATCCCAGCCTTCCTATACATTTATCTTTTTTTCCTATTGATAACATTGGGATCAAGCATCAAAAATGTGAATGTCTAAATATGGGTTTTAATTAGAAAACGTGCCATCTTATTTCATTTCAGCTTGTTTACCAATTCCAGCGGGACAGTTAAATAGCATTATTTGGATTTTTCCTTTTGTCCCCACACTGAGGTGTTTTATTGCTGAGGCCCAGCATGGCTTCTGACATTGTGGAAAGACCTTTGAAAAGGTATAAAGGAGACCATGTGTAAAAAGTAGTTTAAATGCGCATACGGAAGGCATTTTAAGACATCATCAGGAGAATTTACGCTCCTGTATGCGGTCTCCTAAAGAAGACGTATGCAGACTCTGTCTGTTATTAAACTCAGTTATCCAAAGAAAAGGCAGTCATGCCTCCGTGCTGCTCATATTTGCTGTTGCAATCTCCCCCCTCATAACTCATTCCTCAGCCCTCTCTCCTCGGTCTACAGACCTCCCTCCTCAGGCCTCATTACAAAATCCCTCTGTCCTCAGCCCTCCCTTCTAAGCTCTTAGCCCTCCCTTATCAGCTTTCAGCCTGTCTTACAAGCTGAGGTCTGAGCACAGATGGCTGAAGTGGGAGGGCTAAGGAGGGAGGTCCGAGACCTGAGGAGGGAGGGCTGACAACGGAGAGCGTTTGTAATGAGGGGGGAGGGCTGAGGAATGAGTCACGAGGGGGGGGGGATTGCAAATGTGGGAAGCACGGAGGCATGACTGCAGTTTCTTTGGATAACTGAGTTTAAAGAGGACCTGTCACCTTGAGACATGAGTAAAATATTTCTTTTCCATCCTTAGTTAAACCCTTTAGTCAGCTGTTTTTGTCTATATCTGAAACGGATTAGAAAATATCCTTCATGTAAAAAGGGCTTCATAGGCGCTGCCCTTTGTTTTCCGTGTGTGGGCTGTGCCAAACTGCCAAATCTCATTCATGCTTAGTCAGAGTAAACTCTATGATAGACAAGCTCTGTATAACTCATGTCACACCAGGACTTGATATTCTATGAGGATTATTTGAAACACAATTCAGATTGTGTGGGCTACTCCAGCCACTAACAACTGCACAAACTGGTGATATCGTGAGAGGAGTCTGCAGTACTGATTCTACCCATGATGCTTTGCTCCAGAAAGTCAGGGCTTCAGTTAGTGTCTCATGAACATTTTGAAAAGTAGTTATAAATTGAGAATTAGTGAGATTTGAGCATAATAAATAGGGGTATGTGGTTTGTTTTAAAAGTTTTATTTCCTTCCTAGTGTTAACTCAATCATGACAGGTTTCCTTTAATAACTGACTAGTCTGCATACTTCTCCTATAAGAGACCGCATACAGGAGCGTAAGTGGAAGATGTCATAAAATGCCTTCCGTACGCCCAACACAAACCACAAGTGCTGCAGAGCTGAATTTTGTTGTGAAAAAATATTGTATCAGAAAAAAAAACAATTTATGGCTTGTTGTGTCCAAACTATAACAGTTACATGAGCCTTACGTATTGCAGAGCAGATTATCAAACTAATGCTTAACACCGACCATAATTGGACAAATTATCCCATGCCATAAACAAGCAACTTATTTTTTAATTTGTTATATTGAAAGTCCGGGATCATGCACAGTTCAAGGTGCGGGTGTCCTCAGTGAGTGCTTCCACAAGGACTTGGGCTGAAAAATACCTAAGACCCCCAGGCCAAAGGCACTGATGGCGTCTTAAGTCTGTGGTCATCGAAGCTAAGGTAAGCCCTGCCATGCCCGACCCCCAGCACAAAAGGCACAGGCAGGGGGCAAGGGGACATATAAAAATAAGTGCTCAAATAAAAACAAGCACTTAGAGTGCAGTAAGGCAGCACTTGCCAGTCAGTGAGCCTAAAAGTAAGATCATGTCTAAGGCTGCATAACTTTAAGGCTTGGGCCACAGGTAGGGTTGCCCCTTTTAAATATATATATCTATTGCAAGTGTATAGATTTTCAAAAACATGTTTTTAGTTGCAAGTAATCATAACGTTGCAAATGCAGGAGACACTTGTGCATCCAAGCAGCAGATACCAGAAGTACACCCTGTATATTGGAACATTCCTCTGAGTACCCTTATGACAGGCTTAGTGGCTGCTGCTTTGGATAGTTCCCTTTCCTGACCACAATCTATTTCTTTAGCCTGTACAATCTGCAAACTCTTTGGAAAATGACGTGTGAACATGTCAACTGCTTTTACCAATGTTAAGTGACATCTAAACAAAGGGCTAGAAAAGGAAAGAGGACATAGCATAGCGTGGAAGATGGTGAGAAGATACAAAAAGAAAGAGTGTCATCATGGATTCATGGATTGCAACACTGGATATATATATATATATATATATATATATATATATATATATATATATATATATATATATATACACAAAATGAAGATGTTTGCAAAAACATAACATTTCTGCTAATAATCAAAAAATTAAAGGAAGGTTAAAACCCCAAAATATGAATTTAATTGAAGGACTTTTTATTTGAGTAGTACTTTCACTTTTGTGTTCCATTTAACCCAATGTACATCGTTTTTATACTCATTTTGAACAGTAATCCTTTCACATAGAGATATCAAATGATTCTGTCATACAAATGTATTTGTACAATGTGTTGTATCTTCATAGTTTGTTTTTCTGTTTTTTGTCACCAGAAAGCTCAAGATGGCAAAAAGTGTTTTCAAGGTCCAAAAGTTATTTGTCAGTTTGAATTTGTCCAAGTATTGGTGTAGTTCACCTGAAGACCTTTAGAAGCATCTCATAGCTGAGAAAAGTTACTGCATTAACAGGAAAAGCTCGAAGGCTGTTGATAGTAAGACCTTTCAAGAACACTTTCACACCTTCCTGTCTGATACTTTTCCTGATACAGTCCAACATTCCTAGATACTGCACCCCATGCATTCCATTCATCTGGAGACGAGCCTTAATTACATCCATTGGATTGGCAAAAGCCCACCCAACTGTCCCTGCACAGCCTCCAGCAAAGAGCATTGTCCAAGCACCTGTAATCAGAAGAGAGAAAATGCAGATCATTATTATTTTAGGCTTTGCAGATAAAGGAAACAATATTCTATTCTAAGTGGATACTTAAGAACTACTTAAGTACTAATGAGCATGTTGACCTTTTTAAACATGAGAGAACATGATTCACTTGAATTTGTGTTTTGTAAAAAAATTAATATATCATATACTTGTGTCCTGCAAGCAACACATTTCACAATCTCTATGAGCTGGTAGTCTCAACTTCCTCCCACAGAGTTAAAGGAACAGTTCAGTGTACAAATAAAACCTGGATAAACAGATTGGCTGTGCAAAATAAAAAATGTTTCTAATATAGTTATTTAGCCAAATATGTAATGAATAAAGGCTGCAGTAACTGGATGTCTAACAGAATAGCCAAAACCCAGTAGTCAGCGACTTTAAGTGGGCCATATGGGACATAACTGTTCAGTGAGTTTGTAATTGATCTTCAGCTCAGATTCAAAAGCAACAGTTATGACCCATGTAACCAATCAGTGGAAACCAAGAGAGCTGAAAAGAAGAAAGTGGTGTTCTGGCTATTATGTTTGACATCCAGTCACTCCAGCCTTTATACATTACATTTTTGGATAACTAACTATAGTAGAAATGGGGGCGCTCAGCCAATGATGCGAGTTGAGACACTCGCTTCAGGCGGCAGTGCCCCCTGGTTGCCGCTCCTGGTAACTATGAGCCGAATTTCCAGTTTTGAACCCGGAACTTAGGCTCGTCTAGTGCACGTGGACTCCTTGACCCCTGTCTGGCGCTGAAGGTAAGTGTCGTGGGGAGGCGGCAAAAACTAAGGCCGCCTTGGGTGGCAAATTGGGCGGGATCACCCCTGAGTAGAAACATCTTTTATTTTGCATAGCCTATCCATTTACCCAGTTTTTATTTTCATACTGCACAATTCCTTTAATTCAGTATTCAGATAAATTACCTGTTTCTTAAACTTATTTTAATATTGCTCATCAAACATGTGTCTCTTTGCCTTATTTTTACCCCTTGTTTTCCTACAACAGGTGAAGGATTTTGCAAAACTCACTTGGTTCGCCATCAGTTTTGGTCATCCATTTGCAAAGAACTTCATAGGTTAGAAAATAAAGACCCATGGTAGGTATATCTCTTATTGCCAATGCTAAAGATCCTCTGTAGAGGCCAAAAATGCCTTCCTCTCGAAAGATAGATAGAGCACAGTGAACAGGACCTTGGTATCGAGCTTGTAAATGGCCAGATCTTGCTACGCTCCCAAATGATTCAGTCTGGTTCTGAAGCCTCACTTTTACAAGGTCAACTGGAGCCGAAAAAGAAAGCTGCATAGGTAAACATAAACGGATATGAGAATGTATCTGAAATTCATTTGCTGTTATTACATATCAAACTAAGAACCTTGTTTTTTCAATGACTCACTTTGTTCTCCACCTTTAACAATGAGGAACCCTGCAAATAAGTCACCAAGGCACAAAGCAACAATTGTGGCATCATTAAGGGTGAAGACACACAGAGCTACTAGTAGCAGCTACTTGCCACCACTAAAAAATAGGCAATAGTGATAATTGGCTTATCTAAGACACTACATGTGTTTTAGCTGAGACAATTCTCAGTATTGTCCATGGCAGGGTATTTCTGTCTATTTTGTTGATGTGACAAGTACCTCTGTGAGTCTTCGCCCTAACACGCAACTAGTGATGTTAATTGTGTGCTAGTGCTACCTTTGTAGATATTAAAGAGTGGAGACCGACATACTTCTTAGAGAGGAAGTATATATATCACCTAACAGTATCTTGCAAGATTATGTCAAAAAACGGAATCAGATTTAGTAGTTTTTTTTACAAGAGTGAAAGTGCCAGAAACTGCAACTGCAACTCCAGTTTATTTGTGGTACTGCCTCCCAGTTACCTGTATTCTGGTGCCTGATAAGTGATTAAGAAGTAGAAAATGTTAGCTAGGTCTTAACTTTAAGCACGACTATTTGCATGTAAAATAATGTAAAATTAGTTTTACCCTAAAAGCTTTATTCCACAAGGGCTGGTACACATAAAAAAATACAAGAGCATGCTAATACCTTGACAGAACTGAATATATGTAAGCAGGTCTTTAGGGCTAGGCCACACCAGAAGATTCAGATTCGCCTGGTGACTAAGCGCCGCTTCTTTGGGGAGACCAATCTCCCTGAATTGCTTACCTGTGTCTGGCGCCCGCAAAAAATGAAAAGTCGCTGGAAATTGCCTCGTGAGGCATCAAGCAATTCAGGGAGATTAGTCGCCAGGCGACAAATCTCCTTGAAACTTCTGGTGTGGCCTTGCCCTAAAGCATGACAGGATCTCAAAAACCTTCCTTTACATATGGTGTGGGAAAGTTAGGTCATCAGACAGGAAATACAAGTCCACCTGGACTTCTGTTTAGCCAGTCTGGAGTTCTGTTTTTGGGAACAGACCTCTGGGTACAGGGGTCCATCTCTGAACAGGAGCTCTGCAGGCCCAGAGACTGACATGCTGTCCAAGGACTGTTAACTTTCTCAGTATCTCTTTTTCATTGATAATTGTTACTTTTTGTGCGGCTATAGGTATAGGGGGCTTATAGCATATTTTCTGTTCTTCTTGTTTGCATACTGTGGACATTGATTCTTGTCTAGTGAGAGTTGTTGATTTCTCTCACTGGTTGTTGTGTTGTACATTGCAAACTATTATTCTGCATTATAGATTGTTGATTTGTCTTTGTACCTTTCCCCATATTATGTCTTATTATTTTCTTTAATTGTGTTAGTGTGTTGTGATTGTCTACATAAATTATCTTACAGTAATACAGTTGGTTGTATATCATTTCTTTGCCAAACCTCCCTATTAGAACCTACAGTTATATTATTATTATAGAATAATGTTAATATTTCTTATTAATGTTGATATTGTCCATAATAATATCTTACAAGAAAATGCAATAAATTAAAATTTGCATACATTGTCTGTATGAATGGAGATGGGCATGGCATTGCTTGGCAAAGTCATAGAACCTACCTCATAAAAAGAGGACACCTTCATGACTGAATTGGAATGGTTTAAAAGTATACAACCTGGATATTTGGCTGACTTTTTTTTTTTGTGGAGAACCCATTTCTGGCCAAATCCAAAAATGATGGATGTTTCAGCACTACTGCCAGATCTGACAAAAGACTGAAGAGCTGTAAAATAACTAGTAGGGGTGCATCTAGGGCTGGTGCAGAGAACTACAGGGGTCTTTAGAAAAGAAGAGCCAACTGTCTGGTTAAGAAGATGAAATTTGTCTTTTAAAATTTGCTGTCCTTGATAAAGTGCCATATAAAGCAAGGTGTTTGAAATGATTATGAAAATTGGTTAGTTAAAGGACATGTCAACCCTTTTCACAAAAATGTAATCAATGAACAGCGTCTCTGAAATCTTTAGATAACTGCCACTCTGGTTGTTAAAAGGTTAACAAAGGTAATCAGCTAAAAATCCTTCTACTACATTAAACCACTCTGCCCCCTCCCTCAGGAATTTCCTTTGGCTCTTGGCTCAGTGAGCATGCTCAGTTACTCTCAGCTCAGATTACATAACACACCCTCCAGACTAACAGCCAATGAAGAGAGAGCATCACTGGTTCCCACAGAAACTGTCTGATGCTATTTTTTTCCCCTAACCACCTCTCCGGAGCTCAGCGTAATAATTACAGTGCTCAAACCCAGCAGAACTTTTTTTTTTATCAAAGTATCTTGTGCCTGTGTAAACCTGCATTCTGCATTACATGGACTTTACAGCATACATGTCTTATTTCAGATGATAATGTATCAGAGGGAAAATGGCCGCCAGGTGAAAGCTGCTATTTGTTTTAGGAAGAGGTGATGGCGCTGGCAAACAGAGGGGGTATATGCAGTACAAATGATGCAGTTTGGGTGCAGAAGATATGCCGACCTTATATACAGGGTAGGAAAATGTAGGCTTTACATGTCCTTTAACTAGAAGATAAATAATGTTCTAACAGTTATAGCAGGTTAACCAACAATAGTTACCATACCTACATAGTATAGCAGCCTGGTGTTGTGAATTCTACAATATAAAAACAAGAAATAAACTAGGGCAATGGCCTGCAATCCAATGTTTTTCATTTAAAACACTCTTATCCAAATGACCAGTTACATAAAATGAAAGGTAAATAAGGAAAAGAGAAAATAACACAATAGTGAAACAAAAGCCTATATCAAAGCATTTTGCCTTAACTCTTCTTTTTCTATATGGCCATAAAAGGGCACTGGCTGATGGGGAGATTTGTCACCTGCAATTATTTATGAGCGACTGTGGGCAACAAATCTCCCAAAATGCATCTCCATTGGAAATAACTGAAATTGCTGGCGGTAAAACCATCATAAAGCTAAGTTGCCCGAAGTTGCCTCTGGAGGTAACTTTGGGCTACTTAGCAATATATAGGTTTTGCCACCAAATCTCCCCATTGGTCACTGCCCTTATATGGCCATATAGAAAACAGAAGACTTCAGGCCAAATGCTTTAATACAGGCGTTTTCTTCACTATTGTATTCTGTTCGCTTTTCCTTATTTACCTTTCATTTTATGTAAATGGTCAACAAGACAAATCTCCCTGTTGGCCACTGCCCTTAGTCCTCAGTGTTATTTTACTCTGTAATTGTAGTCCTTAGCCGCTAATCAGCCAAATGTACATAAGGAGAATGGTTAGCAGGTAAACAGGGCAATGGATCCAATTCATGAGCAGTGATAATATAATAATGCAAAACATCATTATCTGCAAGGTCCAGGAAGTACAAAACAAGGGGATATATAACTTCTAATTAAAGGGGTGGTTCACCTTCAGGTTAACTTTTAGTATCTTATAGAATGACCAATTCTAAGCAACCTTTCAATTGGTCTTCATTATTTATTTTTTATAGTTTATTCATTATTTGTCTTCTTCTCCTGACTCTTTCTAGCTTTCAAAAGGGGGTCACTGACACCCTCAAAAAACAAATCCTCTCTAAAGCTGCACATTTATTGTTGTTGCTACTTTTTATTATTCATCTTGATTTCCTGACCCTATCCTATTAATATTCCATATTCTCATTCAAATCAATGCATAGTTACTAGGGTAAATTGCACCCTAGCAACCAGATTGCTGACACTGCAAACTGGAAAGCTGCGAAATAAAAAGCTGAATAACTCAAAAACCACAAATAATAAAAAATGAAAACCAATTACAAATTGTCTCAGAATATCACTCTCTACATCATACTAAAAGTCAACTCAAAGGTGAACAACCCCTTTAACTAGTCTCCAAAAGCAAATTCAGCATAGTTCAATGTATACTTACTTGTACCATTCCAGAAAAGCATCCAGCCATAAAAATATGGAAATTAAGAGGTGGGTTCTTCCAGTCTTTATAAGCTTTATCACTTAGGTACAGCAAAGCATTACTATAAGATCCAAAAGCTAATGAGTTACTAATTGCTACACTCCCTACTGGAAAACTCATACCTTTAAAAAATCCAAAAATCTGAAATGGAAAAAAAAATATATATATATATTGGAGAAGTCATACATGACATATACAGTGATGTAATTTGAGTAGAATAAAAGGGAAAATTAACCACAAAGCTTTACCTTCAGAGTAAATGCTAAATCTAGCAACATAGGTTTTTTTTTTTTTTTTAAAGGAATACCAAAAAATAAGGATTCCATCAGGCCCCAAATACATGATTGAATAAGATCAGCACACAACCCTCTCCCCCCAAAACAATTAATCAGCTGGTGTCAGACCAAAAAAGCAGCATTTAAGGGCTAGGCCAGACGGGGAGATTTGGGGGAAATGTGTCGCCTGGCGACTTCTCGCCGCGACTTCTCACCCCCTAACCTCCCCGAATAGCCAGGCACCGAAGCGCACCGGCGTAGCTTGAAAACGCCGGCGCGTGTTCACACGGAGCGGCGCGATTTTTGAAATCGCTCCAAGTTGCCTCAGGGCAACCTAAAACCTAAACCTAATACTAGCTACACTCCAGTCCATTAAGATAAACTGGCCTTCAATTGATCTTGAATAAGCAAGTCAAATCATATTTACCCACACACAGGCTGATGTTGATCAACTAAATAAAACAAAAGTAAAAATATATTCTCTTTACAGTTTTACTTTACAATTATATCTTGTGTAAATGCGTAGAAACCCAGTGACAGAAAGGTTATATAAACTCTCACTTATGAGTATATAGAATTTACATTGGCTTTTCAATCTGCCTTTCAACTAGTATTATAATAAAATGCATCTAACCTTTTCATTCCTGTATGTTTGAAAGACACAGTCCAGAATTCCTTGGTACCTTGATTGGGTCTGCAGGCGTACCTTTAGCAGAAAGGGGAATATACATGGGGTTGTTCACTGATGCCGTATAGTCCTCTTTCATTCTAACATACAGGTATGGTACCCGTTATCCAGAATGGTCAGGATCTGGGGTTTTCTTGATAATGGATCTATACGAAATTTGGATCTTCATACCTTAAGTCTACTAGAAAATCACATGAATATTAAATGAACCCAATAGGCTGGTTTTGCTTTGAATAAGGATTAATGGTATCTTAGTTTGGATCAAGTACAAACTATTGTTTTATTATTACAGAGAAAAAGAAAATCATTTTTAAACATTTGGATTATTTGGATAAAATGGAGTCCAGGACTGTATTTATATTATTTGGTAAAAAAAATTTTTAATTTCCCTCACCCTGCCACAGATATCCTATTGAAATCCGGTGACGGAGCTGGGGGGGTGAGGGGCCGAGTCAGTGCCCAAAGTGACATCACTCGCATAGTGCGCTGATGTCACTTCTGCAATGGGGTCAAACTTGGTGAACGCGCACTGCACGCTGACGTCACTTCCACGACGTAGGGGGCGTATTTAGGTCCGCTGCCTAGGGCAGCATCAAACCTAAATACAACCCTATGGGAGATGGCCTTGTTGTAATTTGGAACTTTCTGGATAATGGGTTTCTGGACAACGGATCCTGTTCGGATATCTGTACATGTTTTACTGTCTCAAAAAGTTATATACCAGTAGATCTTGAGCTGATCACAGCAGCTCAGAATTGTCAATCAACTATTCCATTAGTGCACTTTTGAGTAATTCATTTCAATTATTTAGGGCTGTATTAGGTACCTAAAGGACAATGCTTAGGGTGGCAGGTATTAGGTCCAGTGCCACCTTAGGCACCAGACCTTACAGCGCCCCCAATGTATGTCAAATCCATCATATGTCATTTTCACCCCCTGATCTGCCAGTGGATTTATGCAATAAGTGTCCTGCTTGGGGGAATTTTTCATTTAAAAATGTATTCAATCTGACAGGTACCTCCAGGCCACCTTAAGTCTTCATAATATAGTTGCTTAGAATTAGACATTGTTAGCTATAATTAGCCTTGGTTTGGGCCTATAGATGCCTAGATAAATATAAATATGGCCCTGGGTGCATAAATGGGTCTTGGCTCTGTTGCAACTGGCACATACACCGTACAGTAGGAACATCTCTACTTCCAATCAGTTCAATCAATTCTAGATAATTAGTCAGGTCACACAGGGTACTGTAAATATGATCTACCTCTTCCGTGTGCTGAATTGCACCAGATCAGTTGTCAGGGGTAGATTAATGCACAGGCTTCCCTACACTATAACCTAGGGGTCCAGTGTGATTAGGGGCCCATCAAGCTTTTTTTTAGCTCAGGTTCATGCATGCCTGGATCTGGACATCGGAGGCCTGTGGATGTGGACTGGGGGCCCAATATGTAATTGATCTGCCACTGACAGTTGCTAACAGCAACCTATCAGATCTTTACTTTCATTTTCTAACTTGTAGTAACTGTTAAAAGCTAATTGCTCATTAGCTGCTACTGACAGCTACACTGCTGCAATTTAGCTTCTATGATTGCAAATATGCTCCATTATCATTTCCACCACTGAAGTCACCTTAACCGTGTCTACTGGGTGTCCAACAACCAGGCCGAGTGCTCCTAAGGGAATAAAGAGAAAAAGAAACATGTTTACTACTACAAATAGCAAAACCTGTGTATGTAACTATTTTTATCTTATCTCAATGACCAAGGCTACAAGGAAACTACTAGTTAAAGCAGGGGATCCCCAACCTTTTTTACCAGTGAGCCACATTCAAATGTAAAAAGAGTTGGGGAGCAACACAAGCATGAAAAAGTCCCTGGGGTTGCCAAATAAGGGCTGTGATTGGCTATTTGGTAGCCCCTTTGGGACTGCTTTGTACTATACTTAGTTTTTATGCAATTAAAACTTGCTTCCAAGCCTGGAATTCAAAAATAAGCACCTGCTATGAGGACAATGAGAGCAAATCCAAGAGGTTGGAGAGCAACATGTTGCTCGCAAGCTACTGGTTGGGGATCATTGAGTTAAAGCAACTGTAACACCAAAAAATGAAATTGTCCTACAGTAATAAAAATATAATGCACTGCTGTGTTTGCTTCAGAAACACATAGATTATATAAACAAGAATAAGAGACTGGAATATGAACAGGCGAGGGACTGAATAGAAAGATTAGTAATAAAAAGTACCAATAACAATACATTAGTACCCTTACAGAGCATTTGTTTTAAGATGGGGTCAGTGACCACCACTTGAAAGCGGAAACAATCGGAAGAAGAAGGCAATAATTAAAAAAGTAGAGAAAATAAAGAATTAGACATTATTAGCTATAATTAACCACTACTAGTTATAACATAATAAAAGTTAACTTATAGGTGAACCACACCTTTAATTCCCCATACACGGGCAGATATAAGCTGCCGACAGATTAAGTCAGTAGTGTATTCCCCAGTGTATTGTGCCCTCTGACGGACTTCCCCAATTGTTGGCCAGATGTAGATCAGGCAGAGTTATAAATCGACTGCCAGTATGCTCAACGTTGTGATCCGATTGCTGGACTCTAATTAACTTTAACATTAACTTTACAATTGGTGTTCGATTAGTTGCATTCACTATACTATTTAAAGGCAATCATGAATATCATGGGAGTATAAAGCATATGTGTTTCATGCATACACTGTTGATATATGAACTGCCTGGCTGTTTGACCTAATTAATTAAAGTTTTCACTTTTTTGCAACAAAGAGGTGCTGCAGCTGTATTTTTTTTCCTGTATGTCTCTGCAAACCCCTGGCAAGGGTTTCCGAACTGCCTGGCACCCAACCTACAAGGTTAAATAAGGTGGTTGAAGCACACACAATATTGTCTATTTAGGAACAATGTGACATATTCTGTGATAGATACAGTATATATGTGACTTTATGACATTTGCATAAATGATATGGAGCATGATAGAAAATACAGGCAGCTATGATCCTGTCCAGGATGTCAGCAGGGATATATTAAGTTAAAATTTGTCACTTGTTCAGATTTCTCACACCAGCTATTCACAATTACCAACATGAGACCACTAGGTACAGGGACCTGTTTTCCAGAATGCTTAGGACCTAGGGTTTTCTGTATAAGGGTTCTTTCTGTAATTTGGATGTCCATATCTTAAGTCTACTAAAAAAGAAAAAGCTTTAAAACATTAATTAAATGCAATAGAATTGTTTTGCTCCCAATAAGGATTAATTATATCCAAGTTTTGATCAAGTACAAGATACTGCCCCTTATTACAGGGAAAAAGGAAATCATTTTTAGCATTTTGAATTATTTGATTACAATGAAGTCTATGGGAGATTGCCTTCCTGTAGTTTGGAGATTTCTGGATAATGGGTTTCTGGCTAACAGATACCATATCTGTTCCATAGAATCATTAGTATCTAAATGCAGAGGAAGTGGTTGCCAGGGAGAAAGACTGTCTCAAGGGTCCATGAGCTTTGGTGACATGTTAAAAATGTGGCCCCTAAGGACCCTTACCACTTGGTCCCTCTGTGCCTCCTACTGGTATACCCATGAACCAAGTCCTGTTGCAAACACTGAAAAAACAATTCCAGGTGTTTTAACAATCTGTTTTTCACATAGATCCAGCACTATTATATTCAGACCATTCCTAGCAGTGAAAAATAATACATTGTGGAATACTCCATTACCTGAAATCCATCCTGCTATGAATTCAGCAACAGGCATCTCTGAAAATCCATAAAGTAAAAGAAATACATTTAGAGACTGTACATTTGAACTTTGAGTCACTACAAGAACTGGACAAGCTGTGTGCGAAGTTAATAAAACACCAGCTTCAATCTCTTTGTAACTACCGAAGTGTTGTAGAGCAGGCACTCCGTGTCCACGTTCCTGGACTTTATTGTATCATAGATGGTAAAGCCTTACGCGTTTCATGTTCACAACACTTAATCATAGGCTATGATTAAGTACTGTGAACATGAAACGCGTAAGGCTGTACCATCTGTGATACAATAAAGACACCTTTTACTGAAACAATTTTGCCTGGTGGAGGATTGCTCATTTGAGTGCCTGCTCTACAACACTTTTGTTTGAATCCGCTCCCTTTGCTGAGGGCTCAGGGCGGTGCACCTGGGCCTCTTTCTGTACTTGGTGAGTAATCACAAAGCTTTGAGGACTACCATGTTTCTTTGTAACTACTGCTTATTAGTCAGTCCTATATGGAGCTGTGAAACTTTATCTCTTCTTAATCTGTAAGTAATGCAGTGGCATGAACATATACAATCTGGCATTTAGAAGTGACACCAGGGCCAGAACTAGGGGAAACCAGAAGGGGCACTTGTCTACAGCACAACAGTTTGCATCTCCCTGCCTTAATATATCACAAAGTGACAGCATGCTGAGGAATGTGGTTCCTTCATTAGTCCAAAGTGCATTCCCTATCTTAGTTGGCTACATTGTTCATTTCTTAGCATGTGCAGCGAGTTCATTCTGCCTGTAGAATACTAGTATAAAGAACTGCAAACATATCTGCTCTGCACTGATGGGTCCCAACATGTGCAAAACAAGTCTGTAGGTGAGATCCAATCAGCACCTACCCTGACTGCACCTGCTCTGCCATGAAGGGTTCCAACTTGGGCAAAAACTGGTTTGTAGCTGTGATATGGTCCAAACAAGGACAAAACCAGTACTTGTAGTTGAAAAAGTTAAAAAGCTCAATGTCAGACTGGACCTCCTAGGGCCCACCTGAGAAAGTGATCTCCAGAGCCCTATCTCATAACAATTAGATGGAAAACACAATATACATATGAAAATGACTAATTAGTGATCAGTTACAAAGCACACGACTGCTTAGATATCAATGCAGCCTGCAGTATTCATCTGAACGGACTACTAATCAGCATTGCAGAAAGTAGATTTTGTCTTGTTTTTAAATACTGTGAAGAATGACAATTCTTCAACTATTTCTTACACCATAGCCTACCAAATTACAGAATCCAAAGGAGCAGAATGAACTGAAAAACTAAATCAGGGCTGATTTAAGCAAACTTGGAGCCCCTTTCAAGCAGTCAGGGGAGGACAGATGGACCCATATGGTCTCACAAGAGAAAAGTGTCCCAATTTGTATAATTACTACCTACTATTCAGAACAGCAACATCATGTAATACAAATAGAAGGATGGGTCTTGTAAATAGAGTTTAATCCATGGTTAGTGTGGTTTAGTAAGAGCAGTGGTGGAGGCATGTGTATATATTCCCCTACCCTCCCGCAAATGTGCATGTCTATTAGAGGCACAAGTTAGGGAGCATCCAGAGATGCAGCACACATTTGGCCCCTGTCATTACTGGCTGGATTTATGAGTTTATCTCTTTTTAAACAAACAACTGCATCCATGGGTTATTAGCTATGGCTCTGTAACAGTGCCATCTTGCAATGAGTTCTGGGGGTATTTATACATGGAATTGCCACCATGCCATCTTGATATATGTTCTAGGGGTATTTATACTTGGAACTGCCACCATGCCATCCTGAAATGAATTCTGGGGGTATTTATACATGGAATTGCTATGGTCCCATCTTGATATAAGTTCTGGGGTATTTATATATGGAATAGCTACGTGCCAGGGGGTATTTATACATGGGATTGCCACAGTGTCATCTTGAAATACGTTCTGGGGATATTTATACATAGAATAGCCACTGTGCCATCCTACTATGAATTCTTTATGGTATTTTACATGAAATTGCCACTGCATTCATTCTGCTATGTGTTTTATGTGCATTTTAAATTGCTTTAGTGGATTTTTTTAAGGACAGTGCAATTTTTTACTTTAGAAAGAGCTAAAATAGATGCTTAGCTATCTATATGTTCACATGGATTTATGAGTTTATCTCTTTTCGTCACACATGGTCTAACTTCTGTAGTAACAGCCCTTAAGTTTGCTCATAGTCTGCATAGAGAGATACCATAAAAGTATAGCAGCATAAGTATTTCCCTGTACATGTTAATAGGGGGTGTGGCCACAAACATGGGCTTGGTGAAAAATGTTTTACATGGCAACTTTTTTACCCCTCTTTCTGTTTCCTAAATGTTGGAAGGTATTTGCTAGCATAACAATGCTTCTTTTACAACTGTAACTTTAGGTGGTTCTTGGTGGGGGGCAGAAACGCTACCTTGCCCAGGGCCCTGTTTAGTCTTAATCCGTCTCTGAGCCCTGCTGCTACCTTCTTCAGCCTCATTTACAGCAACACTACACACTGACAAAGATAACACACTGTTTTAGCATGTTCTGTCTGAGAACATTGCTATATCTGTAATATAGTCCCTGTGGGTGCCAAATAAGGTCTGTATTTGGTTATTATTATATATTATAATGGTAGCCCCTATGTGGACCGGCAGCCAACATGATGCTTTATTTGGCAGTGCATATGGTTTTTGTGCAACAAAAACATGCCTCCAAGCCAGGAAATAAAAAATAAGCACCTGCTTTAAAGGAGAAGTAAAGGCTAAAATTAAGTAAGCT
Source organism: Xenopus borealis (assembly GCA_024363595.1). Classification (NCBI taxonomy): domain Eukaryota; kingdom Metazoa; phylum Chordata; class Amphibia; order Anura; family Pipidae; genus Xenopus; species Xenopus borealis. The sequence continues at coordinate 21,540,700 of CM044437.1, read as the reverse complement.
TTATCAGAAAGGTCTGTATAAATAGACCAGTAATCCCTCAAAGTAATGCTGGGTCCTCTGTCAAAAGAAACACTGTATTTCTTTCCTTCTATTGTGTATACATGGGCTTCTGTGTTAGACTTCCTGTTTTCAGCATAAAATTCCAGGCCTAGCCCTTGAGCATGCTCAGTTTGCTCCTCTCTCCCTCTCCCTTTCCCCACTCCCTCCTCTCCTCCCTGCTGTAATCTAAGTCCAGAGCTATTATGAGTGAGCAGGGGGAGACTCAGGCAGGAAATTATGTCACACCAAGCTTATTTGGCAGCTGCTATCTTAAACAGAGTGAGCTTCAAGAGCAGTTTACTCATGTATGGTAAAACATCCAAGGGATTCATATTGCGTACGTACTGGCAGTTTAGGGCTCAGACTGCCAAGCACATACAATGTACATTTTCTGCAGCTGAGCCCTACTCTCTGCATCGGCAGCTTTTGCCACGGGGAGTTAGGAGGGATGACAACCCCATGGGCAACGAGGCTGGGGGGGCTGTCACGTCAGATCTGTGACGCAATTGTTGCACATCTAACTTCAAAGTAGCAGATGCGCCATGCATGGTGCCTCTGCTACTTCCCTTTCTTCCTCCTCCCTGCATAGCCACCCACTCACTTCCTGCTGCGCAACAACTCTGCACGATGGATCTTCAGGGCTTCAAAAAAGCTGATGGTGTGTTACTTTTTAAATTAAATTAGCCATTCCAAGTCATTCCATAGTCCCTACTGCCATCAGGGCCGCCATTAGAAATCACAAGGCCCCGTACACCCAGGCCGCACCCCAGATCCCGCCCACTCCACACCACAGTTAAAAGACCACACAGACATCAGCGCTAAAAAATGCACACAAAAAGCTATTGATGGTCAAGGCCCCTTTATAAGCAAAAAAAAAAAAACTGTGGTGCCAGGTCCCCCTATAAAAGTTTTTTTAAAAGGGATTCTTTTAATAGTGCTGCTCCAGTAGACTTCTGCACTGAAATCCATTTCTCAAAAGAGCAAACAGATTTTTTATATTCAGTTTTGAAATCTGACATGGGGCTAGCCATTTTGTCAGTTTCCCAGCTGCCCCATCATGTGATTTGTGCTTTTTGGCAGGCTGTTGTTTTCCTTCACAATGTAACTGAATAGAATGCAGTGGGACATGGGTTTTTACTATTGAGTGCTGTTCTTGGATCTACCAGGCAGCCGTTATCTTGTGTTAGGGAGCTGTTATCTGACTACCTTCCCATTGTTCTTTTGTTAGGCTGCTGATATCAATCGAACTTGCAGTACAGCGGTAAAGAGTGATTGAGGTTTATCAGAGCACAAGTCACATGACTTGGGGCAGCTGGGAAAT
>CM044437.1:21511081-21533932 GCA_024363595.1 Xenopus borealis | reverse complement strand
TTTATTTATTACGTGCATTCTAGCATTACCTGTATTCAGTGTCCATTGAACGCTGTTCATACATACATACATACATACATACATACATACATACATACATACATCTCTCTCCCCGAAGCTTTTTGTTCCACACAAAGAGCTGAGCACAGGAACTCTGGCATCTCCCTTGATAATTAGCTGACAATTCCCAACCCTTCTGCTGGACAATGAGAGGGGGCGTGGTGTCATTACTTTCCTGAACAGCCAATCATAGGAGGAGGGAGGAGCAAAGGGGCTGCTTAGTATGTGTGTGAAGGGAGAAGCACATCGTGCATGCTGTAGTCTGTACGTGCACATCACCACTACAGTTTAACTTCACAGAAGAAAAGCAACCCATTTTAACACTAAATGTAGGGGCCCTTACCAGTCTGGGCCTGCTTGCCCAGAATTATTTGGGACTACCACACCCCATTCACCTATTGCATATAGAAAGGCCAGTATCTGTTTCCAGAAAATGTGGCAACTCTCGACACTGTGAGGTGACTTCTAGCTATGTCACCAGGGTCGGACTGGGCCGGTGGGGCACCGGGAAAAAAAAATCTTGTGGGTCCCACTAGCCCAGGTCCGCAACCCCATCTGGTTTGTAATGGCGTGACCTAAATTAATGAGCTAAAACTAAATTAATAAGCTGGTGTCAGTATAATATGGCATCATTTAAAACTTAATACTAGCTACACTCTAATACATTTATACAAATTGGCCTTGAACTAATCTTGAATAAGCAAGTCAATCACACGCACATTTTCTTTACAGTTTTACTTTACAATTATATCTTGTGTAAATGCTTAGAAACCAATGACAGAAAGGTTATATAAACTCTTACTTATGAGTATATAGAATTTACATTGGCTTTTCAATCTGCCTTTCAAGTAGTATTATAATAAAATGCATCTAACCTTTTCATTCCTGTATGTCTGAAAGACACAGTCCAGAATTCCTTGGGACTTAGATTGGGTCTGCAGGCGTACCTTTAGCAGGAGGGGGATATATAAACATAGTTAGGATATATATTATTAACATTATTATTAACATGTATTTCTATAGCGCCAACTTATTTTGTAGCGCTGTGTATATATTGAGTTGTTAACAATGTATGGTCCTTTTTCATTCTGTAGTACAGGTATGGGAGCTGTTATTCAGAATTCGGGACCTGGGGTTTTCTGGTTAACAAATCTTTCCATAATTTGGATCTTCATACCTTAAGTCTAATAGAAAATCATATAAACATTAAAAAAGAACAATAGACTGGTTTTACCTCCAGTAAGGATTAATAATACCTTAGCTGTGATCAGGTAGCAGCTACTGTTTTATTATTACAGAGAAAAAGAAAACATTTTTTAAACATTTGGATAAATAAAACAGAGTCTATGGGAGATTACCTTGTTGTAATTCTTGAGGCCAAGTCGATACAGCAAGACTGATTAATAATCAGAATATACAGACTGCACTGGGTCCTGTAATCTAATGTTTAATACAAACTTCCTCCAACTCTGCAGAACCAGTGGCTGTAGAAAAATAATCCTCTAAATAGAATCCCAGTTTATCTGTTTAAGGGCTCCTACACACGGGCGTTTTTACCTGAGCTCCCATGCGTTGCGTTTTGCTGCGCTCAAACGCAGGGGAGCGCAGGTATAGACACACTCAATTATTTCAATGGGGCTGTACTCACACGAACGCATGTAAGCGCCGAACGCAGGAAAAATGCAGCATGTTGCGTCTGAACCTGCGTTCGCCGCTTACACGCGTCTCATGAGTACAACCTCATTGAAAAGAATGAGGTGCGTCTAGACCTGCGCTCCCATGCGGCTGAACGCAGCCAAACGCAACGCAGGGGAGCGCAGGTCCAAAAGGTCCTGGCGAGGCAATTTGGAGCAATTTCAAAAAGCAACGCCGGTGCACTTGGGTACGTGGCTATTCGGGGAGGTTCGGGGGCTACAAGTCGCGGCGAGAAGTCGCCAGGCGACAAAATGCCCCCAAATCTCCCCGTCTGGCCTTAGCCTTAATAGTAATAACCCATGTCCCACTGCGTTCCATTCAGTTACATTGAGAAGGAAAATCAACAGACTGCCAGAAAGCAGTTCCCTCTTAAAATGCTGGCACAAGTCACATGACCAGGGGCAGCTGGGAAATTGACAAAATGTCTAGCCCTTGTCAGATTTCAAAACTGAATAATAAAAAATCTGTTTGCTCTTTTGAGAAATGGATCTCAGTGCAGAAGTCTACAGGAGCAGCACGATTAACTGATGCATATTGACATGTTTTCCCATGACAGTATCCCTAGGGTTGCCACCTTTTCTTAAAAAAAAAAATACCGGCCTTCCTATATATTTTACTTTTTTTTCCTATTAATAACATTGGGATCAACCATCAAAAATACCGGTCAGGCCTGTAAAATACCTGCCAGGTGGCAACCCTACTGGGGACTCGGATATAAAGATACACAAACACAGAAAAAGACACAGGCACACAGACTCTGATTTAATTAGATATACCCAGGCTTATTTAGATGCAACAAGATGCAAGTAATATTGGGGCAGGCAGTGCAAATGAACACACATATTTGGCAGGCACACAGATACACAATATATACACATTGTTTTGCAGACCACAGAATCGGCAATACACACAGATACACACACTCAGACAGGCCCCACATCGATTCAGAAGAGATTTGTAGTTATACATTTAGAAATATACCTGGATCTCTCAAATATCCACAACTGATGCCCCAAGTTTCCCCAGGGGCAGCTTCTCTGCCCCCAGTGTTCTGCTCCTTCCTAAGAACCTTGTTATAGACAGAAATCAAGTGGACAAGGTTATATCATTTGGGCAATTGAACACAAGCACATATATATCTTTATATTTACTAAAAAATACCAAACATTTGAGGGAATGTAATAAAAGTCGGTAACGGAAAAACTATTCACAATGCGAAAAGTTATGCCTCTGTTGCCAAATTTTGCTTTGTGCAATTTAATATAGCTTTTACTAACCCGGAAACTGTTCAGTGACCACTTCCGACAGTGGAAGAGAGTTTGCAAATTTTACAGCTTGCGCTAATGCAAGTAAAACTTCTTACCAAAAAAGTCGTTATGTTTGCTCCAAAAGATAACGACAAATTCAAGCACTTCTTAAAGGGGAATTCAGCCACCCGGCGCTAACCGCCCCCCTCCCTCCTCCCCCGGCCTACCTCTCCCCCCAGGCTATTGCCCCTAAGTCGCTACTTGCCCCTCTGTGTATGTCCTCTCCAGCAAAGTTCACAGGGGCCATCTTCTCTTCCAACAGCTTCTTCCTGGATCCGATAGCACTTGGCGGTGCATACGCAGTAGGATGCGCACAAAGTTCAATCAGCGAACTACAGGGGGGAGGGGGTTAGTACCTGGGGGGGGGGTTGAATTCCCCTTTAAGAGTGCACAATTAAAATTCGCAATGCGCAGTTAAAATTCGCAATTACAATTCACAATGCAATAACAGTTTAAGGAACAATATTACTTTGCAAAATATGGATTTTTAATCTTATTGATGTGCATTCGTTTGCTCTTTGCTAATTTAATTACATTCCTACCATTATATTGAAACATTGCTGAGTATTTTTTTTTATCAGGCAACTAAAGTGTTTGGGCTTATGAATAACTTTTAGACCTGTTGACTGCATAGCAAACGACAATATTAAACATAAGTAACATACATACAGACACATGGGCTGCAGCAGCACTAACACTTGCTTGAACTCCTCATAACGTCTGAATCTTCAATCTTCCTCCTTTCGCTTTCTTCTACTGCTCCCTCCTCCCTATACTATTTGAGATTGACAGTGACACTTTCCAATCAGCTTCATCCTGCCAGAACACACACCCCGTGGGACTGCTTGCTTAGAGAAGGTACAAACACTTCAGGATATTTTTAAAGGGATACCGTCATGGGAAAACATGTCAAAATGCATCCGTTAATTGTGCTGCTCCAGTAGACTTCTGCACTGAAATCCATTTCTCAAAAGAACAAACAGATTTTTTTTTATTCAGTTTTAGACATGGGGCTAGACATTTTGTCAATTTCCCCAGCTGCCCCTGGTCATGTGACTTGTGCCAGCACTTTAGGATGGAACTGTTTTCCTTCTCAATGTCACTGAAGGAATCACAGTGGGACATGGGTTTTTACTAATGAGTGCTGTTATTAGATCTACCAGGCAGCTGTTATCTTGTTTTAGGAAACTGCTATCTGGTTACTTTCCCATTGTTCTGTTGTTAGGCTGCTGGGGGGGGTGATATCACTCCAACTTGCAGTACAGCAGTAAAGAGTGATTGCAGTTTATCAGAGCACAAGTCACATGACTTGGGGCAGCTCAGTTTGCTCTTTTGAGAAATGGATTTCAATGTAGAAGTGTGCTGGTGCAGCACTATTAACTGATGCATTTTGAAAAAAGCATCTTTTCCCATGATAGTATCCCTTTAAGGGAAGGTCTACACGAGGAGATTCGGGGACATTAGTCGCACCAGTGACATATCTCCTCTTCTTTGGGGTGACTAATCTCCACGAACCACTTCCCCCTGTCTTGCGCCGGTTAAAATGAGAATTGCCACAGGCATCAGTAGTAGTAGCAGTTTTTATGCAATCAAAACCTGGTTCCAAGCCAGGAATTGAAAAGTAAGCACCTGCTTTAAGGCAACTGGGAGCAACATCCAAGGGGTGGGTGAGCAACATATTGCTCACAAGCCACTGGTTGGGAATCACTGCCCTAGACCTTAAAGGAACAGTTCAGGGTAAAAATAAAAACTGGGTAAATAGATAGACTGTGCAAAATAAAAAATGTTTCTAATATAGTTAGTTAGCCAAAAATGTAATGTATAAAAACTGGAGTGAGTGAAACACAACATCCTGCTTTTCAGCTCTCTAAATCTGAGTAAGTCAGCGACTTGAGGGGGGGCCACATGGGACATAACTGTTCAGTGAGTTTGCAATTGATCCTCAGCATTCAGCTCAGATTCAAAAGCAACAGTTATGACCCATGTGGCCCTCCCTCAAGTCATTGATTGGTTACTGCCTGGTAACCAGGGTAACCAGTCAGTGTAAACAAAAGAGAGCTGAAAAGCAAGAAGTAGTGTTCTGTTCTATTAGGTTAGACTTGCAGTCACTCCAGCTGTCATACATTACATTTTTGCCTAACTAACTATATTGAAAACATGTTTTATTTTGCACAGCCTATCTATTTACCCAGTTTTTACTTTTATACTGAACAATTCCTTTAAGGGTAAGGCCAGATGGAGAGTTTTCGGGGAGATCTATCGCCGCAACAAATCTCCCCGATTAGCTTTTTAGCGCTGCGCACCTGCTAGACGTAAAGTCACCTGCACTTATTCACACGCAGCGGCGTGATATTAAAAGTCGCTCAAAATTGCCACATGCTGCGTGTGAATAAGAGCAGGCGACTTTACGCCTAGTGGGTGCGCATCGCTAACAAGCTATTCGGGGAGATTCGTCGCGGCGATAAGTCGCCAGGCGACAGATCTCCCCAAAAACTCCCCGTCTGGCCTTACCCTAAGGTTTTAAAGTCTACAGCATGTTAATCCAAGGTATTCCCTGAAGCACAAGGGGCACTCACCGACGGTGAAGAAGGATATTCAGTTGCCAAGCCCTGATTTATTGCTGTCAGACATTCAATGTGCCACTCTAACTTTTTAGCAGTACTATTAACTGGATTAACTAGATATTATTGTGTTTGTGTAGCATTACAGATTGCTGATGTATGGCGTCAAGAGCCAATAGCTACTCACATTTAGTTATATTGCAACTGTTGTTAAAAATAGATAATCATGGATAAAACAATTAAATCATCAGTAATAAATAAATTCAGTACATACAGCCAGGTTGGTCTGTTAGGTCTTAATTTCTGGAGTACAGAAAAAAAAGCATGAGAGGAGGTAGTTAATATTTCTGTGTTGCTGCATTTGAAAACTCTTAGTAATTTGTACCAAAGGTGATTCTATTGATATGATAAATAGAAAAAGTACAATGGTAACCAGAAGATTCAGTTCCACCAGGCACTGAATATGAAGGTAGAGGCTACATCGGGCCGATCCTTGCTCTAAGATTTTAATTCCAATTTAAATGACACTTCATAAACAAAGGACAGTATAGTCGTGAGCTCTGTTTTCCCAGGATTTTCTAAACGGCACGCACAATGGATGCCTATCATATTTCATTTGAAAAGAACATTTTTACTGGAAGAAAATGTGCCATTTCACTGCTGAATACAAGCAGGTGGGGAGGACTGAAACTTAGTATTACTTTCAGTTCCTGTCCAATTGTTGCTTAATAGACAGAATAAAATAAAGGCATATGCTCAATATATACTCACACTATGGCTGGGAATAGATATCATGCCCAATTGCTTCCCATTGCCTTGTATGATTTCAAACTATTTTTTAATTTAGGAAGTCATTTCTAGACACTTTCTTATCATGTCCTGCTTTGAGACCCAACATCTACCAGGCCACCTTTTAGCTCATAACAACATATGTAAACCTAATTGTATCAGCTAGTTATCATTCCAAAAAGATTTAGCAAATGCCTCCTAGCTGGCATTTAGTCCCACCCAGCAAAGTATCTTGGCCCCCTTAGGAGGCCAATCCCAGCAGCCTAGGAACCTTTTCTAATTTGACAGAAAATAACCTGGTACTACAAAATGAAATAGCATTATAATAAATAAGAGGTAATTATGTGGCTCTAGTTTCCCATTAAGCTTAAATTATTAGTGTCCATGCCCAACTCAACTGAAATTGTAGATATATGTATAGGCACCCAAAGGCCTATGTCTAGGGCGGCAGCTTTTGGGGAGTGGCCCTTGGTTGCCTATATAATTGAATACATTTTTAAAAGAGAAAAAATCTCCCCCCAGCTTCTGTGGGAGATTTTCTGCTTGAAAACAGAGCTGAGGGGTGAGGGGGTACAGGGCCCATTGCAGTGAAAAACGGAAATGCCAATTGATGGAAATGATTTCAAAAAGGTTTATGGTATGAGCTCTGTTTTGTTCAGCCATCTTGATTCTGCAAAGAACGTCTGACCCAGTGTTCACATTTCTCACTCACTTAATTTGATCTTGCCCATTCCCACACCTTATGTATAACTCCCTTACCTTTAGATTGTAAGCTCTTTCTTTATAGGGATTTCCTCACCTTTTGTACCGGCATTGATTGTGGTTGTATGTAACTCCATATGTATGTAATTCATGTGATTTAGTTGTATAAACACATTTACTTTAAGGCGCTACCCAATATGTTGGCGCTATAGAAATACATGTTAATAATAAATAATAATGACTAATCACCTCCTGTGTTACTGCATTTGAGAATTTGTGAGCTTATTTATTCTAACTGGAGTTTAAGCTCCAGCTACACCTCATGGTCTCTCACGTAATCATACAAGTGATACAAAGAATGATTGTGGGGACTGATGGGCAGCGCTGATTTAGTCAGCAAACCCTGTTTATTTATATCTGCATTGCCTGTCAAGCATGGTCTTTGGTGAAGCCTGTCTTTTGGGTCAATGAACTGTATCACACCAATGGAAAGTTACAACCTGGTCATCCACAAATTGTACAAATGGGACAACGTAGGCACTAAAATACCACCATAACATCTTGATTGATTATAAACAACTCAGAACAGATGTTAAAGGAAAACTATACCCCTCGAACAATCTAGGTCTCTATAAAAAGATTTTGCATAAACCAAATCATATGTAAAACCCTGCTTCGTGTAAATAAACCATTTTCATAATAATACACTTTTTTAGTAGCATGTGCCATTGGGTAATCATAAATAGAAAATTGCCATTTTAAAAAATAAGGACAGCTTCCTGGGATCGTATGATTCAACAGTGCACACAAACATACCAAACAAACTATAAAGTTAGGTCACATGAGCCAATTAACAGACAGAGCTGTGTCTTTTGCTTCCACACTTCTTCCTGTTACAATTAGAGTTGAAATATTTCTGGTCAGGTGATCTCTGAGGCAGCACACAGACCATCATGAAATGGTGGTTCAAGGCAAGAAATGTAAAAGGGCAATATTTACTTCAATATATTTACCGGTTTGGTAAAATTCTTTAATATGTCACTTAATTTTATATAAACTATCTTTTGCTCAAGTATTCATTTTCGGGGTATAGTGTTCCTTTAATTAGAAAATAATAATTTTGATCTAAAACAGGTTAACCATATTAACATTGTGGTACAAACTCAAATCAGCCCTGTAGCAATATAGGGTTATTCGTAGATAAAACAGCAAACGCTCATTCTTGCTGTACCTAGCATTTCCTTATGGGCTGTTTAGTAGGTGATAGGTAAAACACAAAACACACAAGGCCAAGCTTATCTACTAATAATTCTTTATTGATTTTACTTCTGACCTTGGTTGATCTCTCGGATCTCGCATTTAAACAGGGCATCATCTCTATCTCATCTAAGCCTGTCCATATAGCCCATTCTTTAAGTTTTACAGAAAGGTTTTCTGTCAGCTTGAGAAAAGACCGATGGTGGTCTGAAACGTTGCCAGTGTACTGGGTCAGAGCCCATGTCTCAATAAAGGCATTTTACCAAAATAATCTTTGATTGGTGCTGTCTGCAAAACACAAAGATTGATTAAGTTTTACAACAGTTTTGTACCACCTTATTTTTGGTGCTGGGGGGACATTTTCCAAGGAGCGGCAGTTCCAAATATTTTTTTTTTCAGCAGTAGGACTAACACGAAAAAAAATAACAACATGTTTGTTGTTGTACAAAAGCTCAGCAAACTACAGGAAGCCTCTCCTACTACATACAACCGTTCCACTGATTGGTTGTTCTCTGTCCAGCCAAAGAGGGCTGAATGGAATAGCAAATATTCTACAGTAGGAACAAGGCAACAATTAAAGGAGAGAACACAAGAGCACAAGGTAGTTATTTCCTTTGCATCTGTGTATTATAGTGTATGCATCTATGTTTTAGTGTTATATGTGTGTGTCAGTGAGTATGTTTGTGTGCCATTGTATGTGTCATGCAGAATGTTTGAGTCAATGAACATGTGTTTAACTGTGCCTGTGTGTCTGTCAGTGATTGTGTGTGCTTAAGTTATCTTCACATACACATTTACTACCTGCAGGACAGTGAAAAACTTTTGCACATTTTTAGGTAGTACATTGCTGCAAGTTTCTGCTCTCCAAAACAGAGCACAAAGACCCATGTTTTCTGGTCCACCATCTTATCCAGTGGCGTAACTACCAGGGGAGCAGGGCCCGCTCCCTCTTGGGGCCCACTGGAGAGGCTAGGAGAACTCCAACTCATGGGGGAGAGCCCAATAGGGGGGCCCGGGTGCCAATCCTGCACCAGGGCTCACCAGCAAGTAGTTACGCCACTGATCTTATCCTAACTTGCACGCCATTCCTATGGCAGGTGGTATGGACAGGGTACAGGGCACTGCAATCTGCACATCACACCAGAATCTTTAGCCAGTGCAAGGTGCTGAGTCCAGCTGTTGCACTAAATAACCCTCAAAATCTTGTATTAATAATGTCCTCTTAAATGTGAGCTGATTTGCATGTAGCTCTAATAACCAGGTCACTTCTTTTGTTTATGTGGGTTTCCTTATATCTTTGGTGCCAATTAATCATTCTGGGCATTAATTTAGAAGCCCATACAAATGTGATATTCCCTTCTATGTTAACCCAAATCCTTCATACCTCCAGTCACTAGTTTCTTTAGGACACCTCCTCTCTTTACCCATATAACGTGTTGGATTATTTTCTCTTTTGTTATAAAGGGTCTAACTTTAGACTTTGGATTCCTCTCTCATCATATGGCTGTGGTTCTGCTGCATTTTCTGTACTCTCTGTAGTTACACAGTTCACATTCCTCAAAATCTAGACTAGAGTGCAGAACTCAGGGTCATACTGGCACAGGTATAGACTGGCTTCTTCCAGACATCACGTTTAAAATATAAAGTTTTATCTTATGCTATTTAGTAATCAATATATTTTCAACCAAACCTAATTGGTAACAGAGGCTGCAAAAACTCTCATTGAAAAGTCCTTTGGATGGCATTGTAGGAAAAGCTTTTAGACAACAAGTAATTCAGCATTCTCATCATTCATCACAGGGAAGCATTCTATGTACCATTGCCCTTATAACCAAAAACTATTTTTCTTTCTTGCTTGTGAAAAGCATATTTGCACAGTCCAATACTTTGTGTACCTCCACTGGCAGGAATAGCATTGGCCTGTTTTCAACTCAAAAATGCATACTTTGATCTTTCAGAAATCTGAAGTATGAAATTCAATCTAACAAGTATGTTGTAAGATGTTAATGGAAGTTGTAATAGGTAATTGCATATAAACAGCATATTGCAATGTTACCTCATCTCTTCTTAATGTTTTTATAAGATAATATTGTATTGATTGATATTGATTTGACTATACAAATGTCATTTTAATTTTCTTTGAGATTTGTCTGTCTAGTTTAGACTGTTGTGCACCTATCGTATCATTTTATTTTCTGCATTAGTAAAGTAGTAATATAATAGATAAGATAGTTCAACCTTTTCTGCCAAGGTGATATGTCTGAATGTTAGCCGAAGGCAGGAATAAAGTCTCTCCAAATTGCTTTAGTAGGAAATACATTTCTTTCTGACTTCAAAATGGCAATGAGACCAGTCCCTGGGTCAACTTTGTAGTAAGAGTCCATTTCAGTAACTTTGTATTTTCATCAGGGTCGGACTGGGTTGGGCCACCGGTTTGCTGGTGCAGGGGCCCCCCTTCCAGGTCCTGTGCCATGCCACCCCGCAGCATGGCGCATGCTCGCACTTTGCATTTGACGTGAGGGAGGTTGCAGCAGGGAGATGCGACTGAGAGATTCTGCAGAGAACAGATCTAGGCTGGCAAGGCCCACAAGAGCCTGGGGGTTGGGGCACCGTTTTCTTCCCCCGCCGGCCAAGTATGACCCTGATTTCTCACTTTATAAAAAGCCATCCAACCCATTATTTAAACTGCCTTATACTGTATGTCTGCCATTACAACCACTTCAGAGAGAATTCCACAACTTCACAAGTCTCAGTGTAAAATACTAATATGAAATTCTTTGAATCTATGCTTATTTTTTTTATAAATGGCAATACCTTACTAAGCCTTCATGCTGCTGTCTGAAAGTCTTTGAAGTAATAAAAATAAATATTCACAAAATTTCACTCCTTAGTTAATAATTACCAGATTCCAGATAATAAGTAACTAGGTTTTCATAAATCACAATGAATCTCTTTCTAAGCATTCTCTGTATTCTTTGCTGACAGATCCAGATTGTCTGGATTCCTCATTCCTCAAAATGCTCAAATTTGAAGAAAATATGTAAGTCTCATTATTTATCTATGCATCTTTTCATGATAATTCTAAATCCTTACACACTAGTACATGTGATATTATCAGCACGTTGCTACACTCTCTATTTAATCTACAGGCTGCATGCAGGGTCATATTTTCTATATAGGCGGGGTAATTCTATCCATAGACCTGCCAGAGGGAGCTTCTATGGTGCTGTCCCCCAACACTTACCTATCCTGTGCCGGAATGGGTCCAGGGGGGCCCTGGACCCTAGACCACTAGGTGTAATTTGCACTTTTTCTCCCATGATTCATAGACTGAGAATGGTTCCATGTAATGTTTTTTGTATCGTGTTAGCCCGTTGAAAAAGTTATAGGGTAAAACTTTTGATATGAAGCATAACAAAAGTGGTATAAAGGTGATCCCTTTATTGGCTAACTAACATGATAATCACCAGGGCTGGAACTAGGGGTAGGCAGAGTAGGCGGCTGCCTAGGGCGCAGTCATAGGGGGGGCGCACTTTAGAAGGCAAATAATGTTTTTTTTTTATTTCTTTTTTTTTTAATTTTTAACTTCGCCCCTGTCTCCAGCAGAAGCGTTCTGCTCTACTTCAGTCCCCACCTCCCTCTTACTTGCCCTTTGCCTGGCACAGATCTTGGGCAATATTTTTGCTGCTGCTCTGGCACAGGCTGGGGGTACAGGTACAGACTTGGGAGGCAATGGCTGGTGGCACAGATACAGACTTGGGGGGCAATATTTTGGGTGCTACTGGCTGGTACAGGTACAGATTGGGAGAAATATTTTGGGTGCTGCTGACACAGGTACAGATTAGGGGGAAATAAAGTTCTGTCCTGCATTAAAAAGGGCATAAACTCAAGGGATGAAAACATAATTCTACCTCTTTATAGATCCCTAGTAAGGCCTCATCTGGAGTATGCAGTGCAGTTTTGGACTCCAGTCCTTAGGAGGGATGTAAATGAGCTGGACTACCCCTTGCCTAGGGTGCCAAACTACCTTGGCTCGGCCCTGATAATCACAGCAAGCTTTCAGAATATTGCAGTTCTTTCTTCAATCAGCTTTGAAGAAGGAATTACAATGTTCTGAAAGCTTGCTGTGATTGTCATCTTAGTTTGCCACTAAAGGTATCACCTTTATACCACTTTTGTTATGCTTCGTATCAAAAATGCTACCCGATAACTTAGAGTCTTAGACTGAGAATGCAAACCTCATTTTAGTTTTAAGGGAATGTTATACGAGTCAATGGGGCATTCTGTTATTAAAAGGCTTTCCCTGCATTATAATCAGTTACTTTGTTACAGACTTTAAAGAAAGATGTCGGGTAAAAATAAGATATTAATAAGATATTTTATCCTTAGGATAAAAGATGAAGACATTGAAACGTTTCACAGTCTGGTCTCCTTTCGAGGGGTGCCAATGGCAAAAATGAATGTCGAGAACTGGGAACCGGTGGAGCACTTTCAAGCCAGGCATGATGATGTAGTTATTGCCACATATCCTAAAGCAGGTAATGAATTTATACTCCCATACCGGGTTACATTACTATAGAGGAAGCAAACCCTGCAGCTGCAGGAGGGACCAGGAGGTATAGGGGCCCCATGAGGCCCTAAGTCCAGGCCGGACTGGAAATCTGTAAGTTCTGGCAAATTCCAGAGAGGCTGCTATAATGTGCCATAGAAATTTTGTATTTAGTGGGCTGGTGGTGGCTGTTTGGGCTGATTGGGCAGTGTCGGACTGGGCCAACGGGACACCGGGAAATTACCCGGTGGGTCTACAGCCCAGATCCACATTTGCAGGCCCCCCTTCTCTACCCCGGATCCCACAGCTGCTGCGGTGTGCCACTGAGTGTGTGCGCGCAATACCCCCTGCCGTGCTGCCGCTCTGCTGAGAGCGTGCTCTTATTCTGCTTCCTCTCGGTGGAGCGGCAGCACATTGGAGGGGGTGTGGCTTATGTGCTCAGTGGCGCACTGCAGCAGCTGTGGGATCAGGGGGTCGGAAGGGGGGCCCTGGCTAGCAGCCCCAGTGGGCCCCGGGCCCTCCAGTCCGACAATACGATTGGGCATCTGTGTACCTATATAACAATAGTAATATTAATATTGGTAAAACAAGTCAATCTCTAAGCAAAAATTATAGTTGCTTTAGGCAATGGTGGCTCCAGGATAATGATTCAGTTGGTGGACCTTGCAACACTCTTCCATGAAAATTATTTGGCCCTGCAAAGACCGATAATGAATGTATGCAAGATGTTAAAATGAGTGGACACAATTTGTTCAAATGTTATGGTGGGTGGACCCTGTGTAAATTCACCTTTGCCCATTTATTAAAGTAACCCTGAAAAACTTTGCAGAAATTAATTTGTTACTGGTTAATTTGCTACTTTCTATTTACTGCAGTGATTCCCAATCAGTGACTCACAAGCATCATTTTGCTCACCAACCATGTAACTAAACACACTCCTTCATCATTCCAATAGACTCCAAAGGACCTCAGAACGTAAAAAGAATTATGCCTTGCTTGAGCAAGATTTTGGATCAATCACGTTTCTCTTCTAAGTATTTTTGGAACCAGTCTCAGATTCCCTTGGAGTTAATGGAATTTGGAAGCAGGCCTGATATCCACAATTTGATAGATCTTGGCTGGGCAAAAGCATTTTAAAATCAGTTTTAAATAGACGAAAGCAGTTTTTGTCTCATTTTGCAATGTTACTGTTGACTCTTGAACAATTCCTGTTTAATGGCAAGGCATTAAACTTTTGCAAATTTTAATTCAGGCAAAAAATATTTAACGTTGTAATACATAGCCTATACAGTTTCATTTTGATCTTATTGTTTAGGAACCACCTGGGTAAGTGAGATTCTGGATATGATTTACACTGGTGGAGATCTAGAGAAATCCCAACGTGACACCATATATAATCGTGTCCCATATATGGAGATTCGAATTCCCGGAATGCCTTCAGGTAATTAAAATATATCAAAGATAAGGCCAATGTCAATGGATATTAAAGGACAAGGAAAGCTAGTTTTGTACTGCATATCCACCAAGTCTGAAAGTCTGATTATGTCAGGGTAAATAATGGAAGATGCTGGAGGCACGTCACTACCCTGGGTCAGTGAGTTTTTCACAGAAGAGGAGAGCCAGCCTCAGGTAAGAGGTAATAAAGTTATTGTTGGGGTCTCACAATATGATCCCCACAGTGACTTTAGCTTCCGTTGTTCTTATGGGTTGTACATAGGGTTGCCACCTGGCCAGTATTTTACCGGCCTGGCCGGTATTTTTAGAGGTTTATCCTAATGTTATTAATAGGAAAAAAAGATAAATATATAGGAAGGCCGGTATTTTTTTCGAGAAAAGGTGGCAACCCTAGTTGTACACCTTCAAACAATTAGTTGGTTTCAGACAGATCACCAGAAATAACAACTTTTTCCAATTACTTTCCACTCTCGATTTATGTCAGTTTTTCTAATATTGAAGTGTGAAGTGTCATTTTACCGTGAAAATGTAGAAACGGATCCGCACACACAAATGTTTGCAGTCGGGGAATGTGCCCCTTTTATTATGCTACCAAACCATGATGGTTTGGTACCATAATAAAAGGGGCACATTCCCCGACTGCAAACATTTGTGTGTGCGGATCCGTTTCTACATTTTCACGGTTGCTAGGGGACCCGGCCGGGTCAACGGTAAACCAGCACCACTATTGCAGAAGAGGTGTGTGGTGGAGACATTACGTTTGTTCGAAAGTGTCATTTTACACCTTATAAAGCAGCTCTGGTATGGGAGGGGGGTCGCTGTTACATTTATTGGATACATTTCTTATCTTTGTCCCTGCTGAGCAGAATCCCTGGATTTTGTTACAGGCAGCTGATAAAACTGATACAATAGTTTCAAATACTCCAGAGATGTAGCTGAGAAACATATCAACTTAATGTTGCAAAATTGTAACAGTTTAGAGGCTGCACCTGAATTACTGAGCTGCCACACCAGAGACATGAACATTCAACTTTAAAAATAAATAATGGAAGGTAATTGAAAAAGTCTTTATTTCTGGGGAACAATCTGAAAACAACTGAACTGAAAAATGTGCTACAACCAGATGGTGTATAATACTAAGCCTGTATAGAAACACGGGCTGAGAATCAGTCAATACCCGGGACTCTGCTTCCTCCTGTACACCGAGTTGATTTCAGCATGGAAATTTGGGAGTATGCATATTCCCACCGAAATCATCTCCATGTATATGCATCCAGCTACCCCTTCTGTTGCCTACCCCCAGTCCGGTCCTCTCTCTGCCTCTCGCTGTGGTTTTTGCCCCTTCTTGTGCTCCTGCAAATTCGGACGCAAGCACCACTTTGCGCATGTGCACTCGGGTGAAGCCGGAGCCGCGTTCGGAGGGCTTGCTGGCCTTAACATCCAGCATAGGCAGAGGGTGCCCTTATCATGTGATTTGTGCTATGATAGACATCAGTCACTCGTACTGCTGGAGAGCAACAGGAATGTAACAAAATAAAAACTCCCTGACACAAGTTAGCAGCTCCCTGGTAGATATGAGAATATCACTCCACACTGGGACTCCTTCAGTTACATTAGTTTACATTAGGAGAAACAATAGCTTGTCTGAAAGCAGTTCCATCATGAAGTGCTGGCTTTTTCTGAAAGCACAGAATCAGGCATTCCTACAGCCATCTTCTTTTCTTCATTAAGCTTCAGAAGCAGAGTGGAGTTTTGGCACATGCGCAGTTGTTCGGGACAGGAACATTATTCCAATTGCACATGGGCCGAAAACGCTGGTCTACTTTTGACGTTTAACAAAGAAAAGAAGTCTACCGTGAACTCCCAAGGACAGAATCTGCACCGAGAGGTAAGTAAAAAGTTAGGGGCATTTGCCTCATGTACAAGATAGGCTGGGGGGGGGGGAGGAGGAAGGGGGGGTCTACTTGGGTAGGGGTTTTTTATGTTACTGGTTGAATTCTCCTTTAAAACAATTCTTTGCTGCATTTCTTTAAGGAACTAAAAGTTTAGGAGGAAGTGAAAGGCAATGAATTACCTTCCACAGTTCTTCCTGTTAAAGTTGTATTATTTCTGTACAGTTGATCTCTGAAGAAGCACAGAGACCAACACCAAATGGTGGTTCAAGGCAAAAGATGTAAAAAACAAAGAGATGAAAAAAATTCTTGACCTGCGTTAATACAAGAGCTGAGAATCAGCCCTGTTTAGCAGTAGCCTAAGTAGAAACAAGGTTAAAGTATAATAAAGTTAATCACATAACAGATATATATTTACATATGTTCTGCCTGGACTAGGCCAGAAAACCTGGTTGCTTAAAGAACAAGTAAACGTTTTTTTTTTCTATCTCTAAATTTGCTCTAAACAGCCCCTCAAATTAATGTACCTTAGTCCCTGCTGCAAGTCTGCTCTTGGTTATCAGCAGCTTGTTTCACCTTCTTCCTGGTGCAGAGTGAAGCCCAGCCCCTTAGCTTTCTGAGCTGACCTTATATCTTGGACTAGTCCAGGAGATCATTTGCATACTATGACATAGCAGAGAGCAGTGTGTGTAGCAGCTTTTGCTTGGGGAAACTAGCTTACTAATGAAACACTGGCTCCCTCTTCCTCTCTATTGTGGAACAGCAGCAAATGGTCTGCTCAGTAAACTAAGGGGCTGGGCTTCACTCTGCACCAGGAAGAAGGGGAAACAAGCTGCTGATAACACAGAAACCAGAGCAGACTTGCAGCAGGGACTAAGGTACATTAATCTGGGGGGCTGTTTAGAGCAAATTTACAGAAAGAAAAAGAAAAACATTTACTTTTCCTTTAATAAGACATAGGACAGGAGGCCAGCATGTGACCGTACTGTGAACTTTACACCACCTTTAAAACCGCTGATAAGTACAGGCTACTAGTGATGTGTGGGTCGAGAAAACCAACCCTGACCCGCACCCGCCTTCCCCCCTCCATTTATATACCCGAGCTGACCCGCCCTGTCAATGATATAACAAAAGGGGAGGGGGTGGGCAGGCTCTGGTCTATAAAACAGGAATCCATAAGTCAAAGGTTGCATGCAGGGAGAGCAGGCAGGAGAGCTAAACCTGAAACCACCCATGAACCGCAAGAGGGGGAAGCGTGGTTGGCCCTAACCTGCCCACCGATGGGTATCAGCAGTGCAGCGCCAAGTCAGCCTGGTGCCCTAGGTTACCCGGTCAGCTATGTCACCCCCCCCCCTGCAGGGTGCGTGTGAATGCGAATGCACAGAAGATTGACAGCACTGAGAACATGCGAGTGCACATGCGCACATTCTGCATACACTGCATATGGCTTCTGGACACTGGTTTGAACTAGGGGAAGGTGTCACAAGAAGGCACATACCTGGCGCCCCTCTACCTCTGTGCCCGAGGCACGTGCCTCTTCTGCCTACCCCTAGTTCTGGCCCTGGGTATCAGGCCAGCCCACACGTCACTACAGGCTACCACTGACCTCTGATATCAGCTTGTACAAATTGTTTTGATTGATTTCCTAGTCTGCTCTTTCTTGGACAATGCCTTATCAGCCACTTAAAGCCACATGCAACATCTGAACTAGAATGAGCTCACAGGTCGGATTTATGGGCATCTCCATACAAAAACAGTTTTTTGCATTAAGAAATTCTAAGCACAGATCCAATGTTGCTCATTAAGAATGTGATGTTGTTTTGCTCCACCAGGTGTAGATCAATTGGAGCTCTTAGCCTCTCCAAGACTGGTTAAGACACATCTTCCCATCCACCTGATGCCAGAGTCTTTCTGGGAGAAAAAATGCAAGGTAGCTACAAACATAGATATCAGGCCCAAACTGGCAATCTGTGGGTTCTGGCAAATTGTATTGTATTGTATAACTTTATTTGTAAAGTGCTGTTAAGGAGCTGCAGCACTGTACAGTCCATAAAAGTACAATGTATATAAAAGTATACATGGGGAAGACAAATCATATAATAAATGATAAAGGGGCTGCTTTAACTTACCATAGGCAGTCCCTATTTAGTGGGCTGTGGGGGCTGTGTGGGCCACTGTGTGTGCATTTTGGCATCTTTGTGTACATGAAATGCCAGGGCCTATTTTGGGGCCGACGTTGGCCGCACATCGGCAAGCGAATTTTTGCCAGTGCTACACAAATTCACTTAGATGTGAATTTGCCCTCAGGGCGGCAAACGTTAGCGAAGTTACCGTTACTTTGCCAGACAAAGCGCATTTACGCTAGTGATGTCTAATTTTCATACGGCGCAAACTTAAGCATATAATAGAGGTGTACGTTACAGCCACTACATTCCACTACACAAGCCCAGGAAACCTTTAATAAATAGAATAAAGTTGTCCAATTGCCCTAAACATGGGCCCCCTCTATTGTTGAGTTGCCATATGTTAGGCAATGAAGGGGGGAAGGAGGGTAACCCCAAAAAAAATTTCGCTCTTTTTCAGACTATCACCCTACAAAAGGTAAAAGACCCAGCATTTTTTGGGACTTAGAAAAAAATTTTTTTTTTCAAACTCCTATCTATTGCCAGGTCTGACCTGAAGTAACGTCTAGCATAAGAGGCAACGTTCACACAAATGTTCATCTTAGTGAATTAGTGTACATTCCTTCGTCAGTGCGCAACTTTGCCTGGCGTAAGGGTGCGAAGTTGCGCAAGTCGATGTCCTTCGCTAGCGAATTTTCGCCAGTTAGTTAATTGGTGAAGTTGTGATTTGATGTCATGCTGACGAATTAGCGCTAGCGTTAGACGCTTCGCTCTTTAGTGAATTTGTCCCTTTGAATCTCAGTCCAGATTACACATTTAGAGAGATATATTCTGAAATATGGGGTTGATATTAGGGTAATTGCACATGGGACACCTTTTGGGGTCATTTTTGGGGAGTGCTATTTCATGCAGGCGACAAATCACCCCATGTGCTGTCACCCAAGTTTCTAACATAATGATAGCTATACTGTGACTGATGCCTCATAGTTTTCACCCTATGTGCCCCTATCTAATGTCCCATAATGCCACTGCCACCAGAGTCAGTCTTTCTTGCCCCACTAAGTGACTCTGCCAGCTGCAGCTGATCCTAACTCACAATGAGTGACATAACTATGGAGGAAAAAGACCCCAGGCTGCGGGGTCAACTTCCTCTAATGCTACTTTACTCACAAAAAATGTGCACTCCCAGGTGTGCTGGCAAGAAAATGAGGAGGGAACGGGGGATGGGTTGCAGTGTGCACTGGCCCCTACAAATATTTTTTGCAGGGGGTAGCGTGCTGCTCACAACACTCAGTAGATGCAGAAGATCAGGTATTCATGTGGGCCCCGGGTACCCTTGTCCAACACTGATCTTAGTTGGCAGAGTCTCCAGACAAAAGGTATTCTTGTTGTGTCATTGCAGCTGTCAGTATGGTTTCTTCCACATGGGGAGCAGGCTGTGTAAACCTAAGCTGGAAGGACAAACTTTGCAGGAGGTTGTGTTTTAAAAAAACCCATGTTATGTCTTCAGTATCTGTTCTTTTAATCCCCTACCCACCAAAAAAAACCTTAAATGATTTCAATGGCCTAACCAATATAATTTCTTTCCACTCCAGGTTATTTATGTTGCTCGAAATGCCAAGGATGTGGCTGTCTCCTATTTCTTTTTCCACAAGATGGTCAAGGCCTTGCCAGATCCTGGACCCTGGGACAAATTCTTAACGGATTACATGAACGGGACAGGTAGGAACAGAAAACGGCTCTCTGAAAGCGATAGCAAAACTTCATCCGATGCATTAGGCAACATTTAATTACCGTTCTTCATATTTTATTATAGTGTCCTATGGTTCCTGGTATGACCATGTTAAAGGCTGGTGGGAAAAAAGAAAGCAGTATGAAATCCTGTATTTATTTTATGAAGATTTAAAAGAGGTAACCACAACTAGTTAACTTTAGAAATAATGCGCAACAATGCATGGTGTAGTACAGTGATCCCCAACCAGTAGCTCGTGAGCAACATGTTGCTCTCCAACCCCTTGGATGTTGCTCTCCGGGTCCTCAAAGCAGGTGCTTATTTTTGAATTCCAAGCTTGAAAGCTATTTTTAATTGCATGAAAACTAAGTATAGTGCCAAGTGGAGCCTTTTGTGTGCTGCCAGTCCACACAGGGGCTACCAAATAACCAATCACAGCCCTTATTTGGCACCCCAAGGAACTTTTTCATGCTTGTGTTGCTCTCCAACTCTTTGCACATTTGAATGTGGCTCACGGGTAAAAAAAGGTTGGGGACCGCTGGTGTAGTACATAGTAACTGCTGCAGTTAAGAATTATCATACATTTAGAATCAGTACAAATCTGCTGACCCTATAAATGCCTTTCTGTACCATATAGACTCTTGCTAAGTAAAGAGAGAAGCAGTGACCTTTGGTAAACACGTGGCTTTTATGGTGCTGACTAACTTTCTCACACAGTTTAAAGTTACAATAACATAAAAAAATTATACTGTTTTAAAGTAAAGAAAAATATAATGCAGTGTTGTCTTGCACTGGTAAAACTGCTGTGTTTGCTTCAGAAGCACTGACACACTGCTGTTGTTAATATAAGGGCAGAACTACATGGACGATTCACGTCCATTTTCGGTGGATGTGACACTGAGAGCAAAAACAGATGCCACAAGTCAGAGGCGACAGGAACAAGGTAAGGTAATAGGAAGTCGGATGGTGTCGCAGGGTTGATCTGACGTGACATGACTATCGGGTGAAAATGCTGCATGCTGTGTCTTCATCCGACAATCGTGTATCGTCGGATCAATCCATCCGATTTCTCTATTACTTACCTTGTTTTCCTTCACATGGACTCATCGCATACGTTCTTGCGCACAGCGCTGCATACGCCGAAAATTAGCGTGAATCATCCATGTAGTTCTGCCCTAAATAAACTGCTGAGATTGGGTGCCTAGGGTGACACCACAAAAAAACAGCCCTTTCCTTAAATCTGAAGTGTCGTTGATCTGTACGAGACCTTTTACATTTAAAGGGGACTTATCACTCTAAGAAATAATTCCAAATTCTTTTCTATCATGTTAGTTGAGCAAAATAAACTTTACTTTACGCTATATTTATTATTTAAATTTTGTTTTCCTCAGTCTTGGAATTACAGAATCACAGCAATCAGGCAAGCACCATTTTGTGGACACTTATTAATGCAAATTTTTTATCACCGCAACATTAAGGGCTAGGGCAGACGGGGAGATTCGGGGGCAATTTGTCGCCTGGCGACTTCTCGCCGCGACTTGTAGCCCCCGAACCTCCCCGAATAGCCAAGTCCTGGGGCGCACCGGCGTTACTTGAAAATGCCGGCGCCTATTCACACGGAGCGGCGTGCTTTTTGAAATCGCTCCAAATTGCCTCGCGAGTCGGGGGCTACAAGTCGCAGCGAGAAGTCGCCAGGCGACAAAATGCCCCTGAATCTCCCCGTCTGGCCTTAGCCTTAGTGTATGCACCAGAAAGAGGAACCTAATGCCCATGCCCAGTGCCCTACACAATTCTAGAGCAGGAGGAGAGAGGGGTATGTGAGGAGGGCAGTGACATCTAGGAATTGCTGAATAGAATGTAGATAGTAATTGAATGCCCTACCCCTATGCCTCAGGCATAGAGGCAGGGCAGGGAATATTTGATTGACAGCTCAGATATTTAAACAAGTATGGATGTTTTAATGAAAAAAAGAATTTAGGTCCCATGTTTAATTTGCAAAGGAATTTCATTATACAGATTTTTATGTGTATAGGTGACAGCTCCACTTTAAAGGGATTCTATTATGATTTTTATGGTGTAGTTTTTATTTCTAAATTACACTGTTTACACTGCAAATAATTCACTCTACCATACCATATAAAAAAATTTCTTTAACTAGCATGTGTATTATTTTTAGTTGCAAGATTGGTGTGCAGGCAGCCAACTAATTTTGCCTGGTCATGTGCTTTCAGAAAGAGCCACTTTATGATGCAAATGCTTTCTGGCAGGCTGTTGTTTCTCCTGCTCAATGTAACTGAATGTGTCCCAGTGGGACCTGGATTTTACTATTGAGTGTTGTTTTTAGATCTACCAGGGAGCTGTTATCTTGTGCTAAGGTGACCATACAAAGAGAGATCTGCTAGTTTGTCAATGTTGACAAACGAGTGGATCTCTCCTCGATATGCCCACATTGATGTGAGCGATATCCTTGGGCCCCAGGGCTTAACGCATGTTAATGTATGGCATTTGGGTGGTCAATTCACAGGACTGTAGATGCAGAATTATTTTTTAGGGCCAGATATCGATCGGGGAAGCCCTTCGGAGGGCTCCATACACTGGCCAAGAAGTTGCTGACTCGCTCTGGTGGCAGCTTTTTTTGGCCTTTGTATGGCCAGCTTCAGGGAGCTGCTATCTGGTTACTTTCCCATACTTTCCTATTGTTCTGCTGATAGGCTGCTGGGGGGGGGGGG
>CM044437.1:21466537-21510976 GCA_024363595.1 Xenopus borealis | reverse complement strand
GGGGGGGGGGGGGATGGAAAGGGAGGGAGTGATATCACTTCAACTTGCAGTACAGTAGTAATGAGTGACTGAAGTTTATCAGAGCACAAGTTACAGGACTGGGGCAGCTATATGTCTAGGAGGACAATATGTCTAGCTAGCCCCTGTCAGATTTCAAAATTAAATATAAAAAAAAAATGTTTTCTCTTTTCAGAAACAGAAATCAATGCATAATTCTGTTGGAGCAACACTATTAACTGATGCATTTTGAAAAAAAACATGTTTCCCATAGCACAAAATTTAGCTGGTTCCCAAAAAATCTGATTCCACTTGCTGATCTGTAAGTCAGATCTGGCTGGATGGTGTGTTTTGCTCCTGCATCTACATCCATCAGATTGTATCTTGTCAGATGCAGGTGTAGCATGCAGAATTCCCTTTCAATAGGTGCTTCATGGCAGATGGCAAATCTTTCATATTATTTACACATCAGTTTTTTTATATTATAGTAGTTCTATTATATTTTGACCCAGGTGGTAGCCCATTTGTGAAACTGAGAATAATGGCAAGTGGAGTAACTATCATAGGTGGTGCCCCCAGGCCTGCACCCTATTGGGGCCTGCATGCAGGCAGATCTAATTCAGATAATTGGATATGCGGCACGAGGGTGGTAAAAAATATGCAGAAATCTTCAAGCCATTTAAAAGTTTGACAGTCATTTTTCTAATTAGCAATACCAATCAAACTATTATTTTACAAATATAATACAAATATAATACTGATTACAGTGTTAGACTGTCTCAGCCTCAGCCTCAATAGTCAGATAACATAACATAACTTTTACTCTCTAACTTAGATTATAGAATGTGGACTATAAGGATTTCATGGTATCAATCACCTAAGAAATCCCAAAACCTTGCATTTTATAGTTTGCTAAGTGAATTAATAAAATGTATCATCTACTATTTTTGATTGATGACTAACACAAACTAACTCCCATGTTTCTGGTTTCATAGTGTAGTGATTATTGTGTTGCTTTACATGTAGTTGGTCCTGGTTCAACCACCAGTGAAACCAACACTTTCCTTTAGACCGGGTTGCCCAAAAGGTAGATCAGGACCTACCAGTAGACCTTTAGCTGTGATCAGTAGATCTCAAGACACTGTCAACAAACAGCTTGTCCAAAACACCCTCCAATTTTCATGCTTTTCATTTAGATATTTATTATTTTAAGGTTACATAAGGATTAGTTGTTTGTGAAATATAGCAATATACATTTTCTCATAAATCAGTATTTAAGTACTAACAAAGATGTTATGGATGTAGATCATAATGGGACAACATCACTAAAAGTAGATCCTGCATTAATAAAGTATGGGCACTCCTGATTTATACCACATGCCATGGGATTATTTGCTCTGTCTTGTGAAAGTGTCATCCACAGTTTTTAAAATAATTACTTGTATTGTATACCTTTATTTGTAAAGCACTGTTAAGGAGCTGCAGCACTGTACAGTACATACAAGTACAACATATTTAAAAGTATACATGGGGGAAACAAATCACATAGTAAATATATACAGAATCATATGATAAAGAGCTTAAGTGCTATGTGGTAAAAAAAATAGTCCTTGACCTGTAGAGCTTACGGTCATACAGGTACAAATTGGAGAAGATGAAAAAGTGCACATGGTAAGGCATAGTCAGTAGCACAGGACTAGGTTAAAGGGAACCTGTCATGGGAAAAAAAAATTTTTTCAAAACACATCAGTTAATTGTGCTGCTTCAGAAGAATTCTGCACTGAAATCCATTTCTCAAAAGAGCAAACATATTTTTTTATATTTCATTTTGAAATCTGACATGGGGCTAGACATTTTGTCAATTTCCCAGCTGCCCCAAGTCATGCGACTTGTGCTCTGATAAACTTCAGTCACTCTTTACTGCTGTACTGCAAGTTGGAGTGATATCACCCCCTCCCTTTCCCCCACCCAGCAGCCTAACAACAGAACAATGAGAAGGTAACCAGATAACAGTTCCCTAACACAGGATAATAGCTGCCTGGTAGATCTGAGAACAGCACTCAATAGTAAAACTCATGTCCCACTGCGTACTATTCAGTTACATTGAGAAGGAAAAACAGCAGCCTGCCAGAAAGCAGTTCCCTCCTAATGTGCTGGCACAAGTCACATGACCAGGGGCACCTGGGAAATTGACAAAATGGCTAGCCCCATGTCAGATTTCAAAACTGAATATAAAAAATCTGTTTGCTCTTTTGAGAAATGGATTTCAGTGCAGAAGTCCACTGGAGCAGCACTTTTAACTGATGCGTTTTTAAAAAAATGTGTTTTCCCATGACAGTTTCCCTTTAATGTTTTTGTGCTCTAAAAGGTAGGCTCTTAATTTTTCCTTGAAAAGATTGTATTTGTAACTGGCCTGCATATAGGACTACAAGCCACTTACAACATATATATATATATATATATATATATATATAGACAAAAATTATGTACCGCACAACCCTGAAGTCAGCATCGAGACCTGGGTGCACATGCCGAATAGCTAAATACAATGTAGAGGTGATGGCACTCACAGGATTTACACTCACAGGATTTACACACAAGGAGACAAAAATGTCAAAAAATGAAAAGGTTTATTAATAAACCTTTTCATTTTTTGACATTTTTGTCTCCTTGTGTGTAAATCCTGTGAGTGCCATCACCTCTACATTGTGTGTATATATATATATATATATATATATATATGTATATATATATATATATATATATATATATTAATATCCATTGTTGTAAATAAAAGTATATGACAAGTCACTAAGGCATTCCAGGACCCTATAAAGAATCTAGGCTAAAGGCCAGGTCTTTCATACAGGCAACAGAAAACTGAAGTATCCTCACCATTCCATAGCCATATCCATATCCTTCTATATCAGGGGTGTCCAAACTTTTTGCAAAGACGGCCGGATCTCGTAAGATGAAAATGTTTGGGTGCCGACCATTCAGGGCTGAACTCCACGGGCGACTTGCTCACGACCTGATGCCCTGAGCAAAAACACATGCGTCTGTGGAGTTCAGCCCTTAGCCTGACATTCTTTGAGCCATTATTATTTAATTGACATGCTGCTGTTAATGAGCTGTGTGGGGCTATGGAGGGTACAATATATTTGTCCTTATCACATTGTGTGTTGCCCTCATTTGTAATTAATGAGGAAAAACAATACTGAAGGCAAATTAATAAATCTGAAGCCCTGGAATCTAGGTTGAGACAAATACAGTTTTGATCTGGCATTTTATCTAAAACTAAAGAAAAAATGTTATGCAAAATGTCCCCTTTAAAAATACTTATTATTATGCTATTATTACTAAATGGGCAATAGGCAGAGTCCTCCTATATCCTTTGTGACATGACGTTTCCTCGGGAACCGAGAATTTCAAGCTGGGCCGCATTCATATCCATCCTGGGCCACAGCTTGGACACTGCTGTTCTATATCCTCATATATTACAACAGTTAGTGTATTTATTTATTAAAAACAAACAGCAAGTGGAAGCTGCGCACACTCTCTGGTAAATTAATATCAAGCTCACCTGGTGCTCAATTGTTCAAGGGTACGGCAGCCCTCCTATATTTGGATGTGAACGGACAACAATGGCACTCTAGGTAGAATTATTGCAGGTTTACGTGCAACGTTTCTTGATGCTTGATGAAGGGGGTAACCCCGAAACGTTGCACGTCTGCACAATAATAAAGAACGGGTAACCCTGCGATAATTCTACCTAGAGTGCCATTGTTGTCCGTTCCCATCTATTTATTATAATACACACGTTTCAATTGCAATTGAGATAGAAATTGCATAACTAAGCACTGATAATGAGTGATAAAATCACTAAGCACCTTTATAAGGATATAATTTACAGTATATTCACAGTTCTCTGTATGAAATATAAAAAAGATTATATGAGTCAGAGAGCTACATGCCTATGTACAGACAGTCTGGTCAAATTATGGGTGCCAGTCAAACTTCAAAAATATTTTAAATATTTTACTCATTACTTTGTGGATATACTACTGGTGCTTTATTTCATAGTGTAGTTGTTATCACGTCTGCTTTACGCGCTGAAGGTCCTGGCTTCAATCCCTAGTGAAACCAGTGTTATTTTTTTTGTGGAAAACAAAAACCCGTGGAATAAACTGGCATTTTCTATGAAAGTGTCACTCTGCATTATTTGCAGTGTGACATATCACTGGGGTATGGGAAGATGGCTGGGGATAATAGGGATTGGGGGTTGGTTTTGAGGTTGGCATCGGGCATTCAAAGGGAAACTGTAGCCCTGACTGTCTGTAGATCTTGTTGGGCTGCTCTGTCTTCTTACGTTAAAGTAGTTATGACACTGTTGATTTTCATGCTCTCAAGCAACCGAACTTTTATTAACAATTGACATTTATTAAAGTAGCAATATTTACAGACTATGTTTTTTATGTTTGCTACTACTGTATCCTATGCATTCAATACTCTTTTGCTATCTCATATCTTCTGGATTAACGTTCAGTAGTAAATCATGCTATTCTATAGGATCCAAACAGAGAAATTAAGAAAATACTGCACTACTTAGAGAAGGAGCTGAGTGAAGAAGTTCTGGAGAAGATTGTTCACCACACTTCATTCCAAGTAATGAGCAAGAATGACATGGCAAATTATAAAACCGTTCCAAATGATATTTTGAACCAGACCAACACTGCCTTCATGAGAAAGGGTAAAATAAATGCTTTAATTGAGTTAACCAAAGAACTAAGTTGTCATTACAAATGTACTCTTCACATGAATGAATAGTTAATTAAAACATATTTTATTCACAGCCTTTTAAAACAGGTGCTCCTCATAAAACAAACCTGATCATGTCATGTAAGCCATTTACTTTTGTTTTACCATGAAATGTCAAGTTTGTTCACATTTTAAGTGATGTAACAAGTTATTTTACATAAATATAATGAAAAAATTGACCTTGCTTGGGGATCCTGTTCAGATTCATGGGAATAGCCTATTATGATGGGAGTGCAGGGTGAGCTCCAAAATCTGGCAATTCCTGGGAAATCTGAAGGGAGCTGACATATCTGCCACCATCTGATATCTTTTCACCCTTTACATGTCCATTACAGTTGTGCAGTAATCCCCAACCAGTGGCGTGCAAGTAACATGTTGCTCACCAACTTCTTGGTTGTTGCTCCCAGTGGCCTCAAAGCAGGTGCTTATTTTTGAATTATAGGCTTGGAGACAACTTTTGGTTGAATAAAAAACAGGTGTGCTGTCAAATAGAGCCTCCTGAGGGTTGCCAGTCCACATTGGGGCTACTAAAACGCCAATCACATCCCTAATTTATTTGAATGTGGTTCATGGGTAATAAAAAAGTTTGGGGACCCATGCAGTAGTGGATACAGAGACATTTTACTTTGTACTAACAGAACTGCTATTCATCAGGTGTTTGTAAATCCATCTACACATGTGCAGAAGTCCTGTCAGGTCAAATTGGTGGCTCAAAGGAACAGTTTATATACAACCTAGCCACTGAGCAGAATAGGGTGAACAAGCAGATAGTGCAGCCATGATGACTTTCAGATTATCTGATGACATGTTACATGGTCCAATAGAAGGAGACCAGACAGACCAGCTGTAACAGGATCGCAATACAGACTGTCAAAACTGCCTCTTAATGGGTCCCCATATGGAACAAAATTTAAGCCAGTTCAGAGTTCTACAACCACCAGTGGAATAAAACGTGTTTTTTTTGTTATCTTAGAATGATGTGTAAAGTTCATAACGGGCATACATTTACAACTGTGACAACACTTATCTTTCTCACAGCTTGAGGGATGACAGTTAGGGTTGATGAGGCATGACACGTAGGGTTGCCATCTAGCCATTGAAATTATGCTTTATTCCAGTGTCATTAATAGAAAAGAAAGAAGGCTTTTTGCTAAGCCTTTATGTCCTCTGAGAGTATGTTGGCCAGCTAGGCTGGGTCCTTCTTTACAGAGGGGATGGGGAGTAGTCACCTTAGGTTATAAAAAGGGATTCCCACATGTGCTCTGCCTCTTTCAAGTGCACCCACAAGCTTGAGGAAGTAGGGTGCTACTGCATGGGCCTGAGGTTTTTGACCTGCTGACACCTGATGTACTGAATTGTTTTACCAACTGAGCACACACCATGCAAATTGAAGTAATTGGCATCCTGAGAGTGTTGAATCTGTTTATTTGTTGTTTTTAAGAACCACTGGTGCCCAAAGTTAGTGAGAGAGAGAGAGAGAGAGAGAATGCTGTGTGCCCATACCAGAGTGGTATCCCTTCCTCCATACCATAAGAGAGGGGCCATCCGAAGATACAGAGTCTAATAATATCAGTGCCTGCTGGGAGTTGCTGGGAGTTATACCCCATGCCCAGGTTTTGGCAGCAGTATGCAGTAACAAAATAATTATTTTGGGCACTCATACCCCATGCACCTAATACATTTAGGAAGGTCAGTATCTTTTCCAGAAAATGTGGCAACTCTCTTGACCCTGTGAGGTGCCTTCTAGTTATGTCACTAAGGTACAGTTTATCAAAAGTGAAGCTAGTGAAGCTAAAACCCTTAATTTCCATTTAGCTATATGCAATTTCTCGTATTTTATTGGCTAAAAAAATGTTATGTCTCAGGAGAAGCTGGAGATTGGAAGAATCATTTCACTGTCACTCAGGATGAAGTGTTTGATAAGCAGTACCAGGAACAGATGTTGGGGACAAGCCTACATTTCAGAACTGAGATCTGAGTCCTGCGGAAACAAGTCTAACTCGCATATGTTTTTTTATGCTTTGAATGTATGAAACTTGTTTTAATAAAATAAATGTGGAAAACAATTTAGTTGATTATATGATTTAACCAGTAGGATATTTTCAACAGAGCTTAACCCCTTGATACAATGAGTAGGTGAGTTTTCACATTGATTTAGTTTACTGTCCTCAGTATTTAATGCAGAGATGCAGGCACTGCAGAATCTTTTGGCATTTAAAAATATGTATTAATAATATTATTTTAAACTAACTTTACAGTATATATCAGTCTTCTGCCTTGTGCTTTTATATGGTCATGGATCTCCAAGGTGACATCATATTCTTATATTTTACACCATGGGGTATTTTAGTTACTATATAATACACAAGTGCCATGAATATAGTGAAAATTAGTAAAAACTAAGCAGTTATGTTACAAATATAATACTCATTACTATGTTCTGAAATTTATTTGTGATGCTGAATGTTGCTTATGGGTAAAATAAAGTTGAAGTCCTCCACTATTAAGGTTCCAGGATAAAGGCTCAGTGCTTTGAACCAGGTCAAGGACATAGGCATCCACTAATAGGGGCAAGGCATGGTACTTGCCCTCCTTTGAGTTTCTGACCTGAACTGAAGAGCTGTCTCATGCCTGCTGCCTGTAGATACTATCTTGGTATTTAAAATAACAGTAACATCAAAAAAATCAAAGTGTTTTAAAGTAATAAAAACATAATGCCATATTGCCCTGTACTGGTAAAATGGTTGTGTTTGCTTCAGAAACACTGCTATAGTTTATACAACAATCTGCTGTGTAACAATGGGGGGCAGCCATTTAAAGGAGAAAAGGCTCAAGTTGCACAACAGATAGCAGATAAGCTGTATAGAACATAATGGTGTTATCTGTTATCCACCATTTAACCTGTGCCATTTAGCCTTTTTCAATTTTGCTACACAGCAGCTTGTTTATATGAACTATAGTAATGTTTCTAAAGCAAACAGATCAGTTTTACCAGTGCAGGGCAACAATACATGATATTTTCATCGCTTTAAAACACTTTCATTTTTTGGTGTTACCATTCCTTTAAGTCCTGGTACAGCTGAACACGGATTGGATAGGCTAGAGGGATTCACCCAGCAATCAATGTGCAGCTGTACACAATTGGATAGACTGGTAGGCTTCATTCTGCAGCCTAGCCAATCCCGTTTATTATCAGTTGTCAGAGGTTTATTATCAGGTTCACCTTTAAGTTAACTTTTGGTATTTTACCTAATGGCTAATCCTAAGCAATGTTTCAATTTGCCTTCTTTTTTTTTTTTCATTTTTATAGTAATTTAATTATTTGCTTTCTTCTTCTGTCTCTTTCCAGCTTTCAAATGGAGGTCACTGACCCCATCTTAAAGCAAATGCTCTGTCAGGCAACTAACATATAGTATGTATTAGTTTTAATAACCATCTTTCTATTCAGGGCCACTTCTATTTATATTCCAGCTCTTGTGCATTACATATGCATGCCTATTAACAATCTGCTTGGTATTTTCCAAATGAGAAATTCCAAACTATTTTAAAATATTTTATACAGTACTGTGTTAGCAACTCAGGCAGAACTTGGTTTCATAGTGTAGTGGTTATCACGTCTGCTTTACACGCAGAAGGTCCTGGGTTCAATCCCCAGTGGAACCAATGGTTTTAGTTGGGCCATCTCCTTGGATTACTTTGTCCTCTCCTATGACAGTGTTACTGTAAAAACTATGCTGACACATATTTATAAATTTGCAAGAATCTACAGATATCCGCAAGCCTATTAACAATCTGAGAAAGGCTTGAGAAAGGGCGAGGATTACCCCAAAACGTTGCCATTTCTGACTAAATAAAAACAAATTTACACTTTTGCATTTAAGAAGTGCTGCAGTATTTTTCTTTACTGTATGATTTTGCCTTTGGCAAGGGCTTTATACTGCATTGCACTCTGCCCGAAAGGGTTTCTGAAGGTTGGCTGAAGCACACAAGATTTTTAGTGTTTGTATTAACAATCTGATGGCCATTTTTCTAATTGTATATATGCATGCATATTTTTTATTTATAAAGTGCTACACCCTCGCCCCTATGCACACATGGTGGATTTTGGTGCTGAAATGCAAACTCTTGCGTTTACCACATGGAAGGGGCAAATTCTCATCATAGGAGCAGATAATTGGCCTGTGTTTTTCCACAAGTCAAGATCTGCTAAGTGTTGGACTAGCCTTAAGTTGAAATGTGATGGCTGAGTGCTTTCAAATATGTTTCAATGAGCCATGTGACAGAAATGACATCACAAAGCACCATTTATAAGGATGTAATTTGCAGGATAATCAGGGCTTTACTGTATTACATTATCCCTCATATGTAATTAAAGGCACTAAGTTTGCCCAGGGACAGTAACCCATAGCAACCAATAAGATGCTTGCTTTTAAACAGGTGACCAGTAAATGCTACCTGCTGATTGGTTGTTATGGGTTATTGCCCCATGGCAAACTTAGTGCCTTTTATGAGTCATAACTCTACAGATCTATTCACAGGCTAAACAATTTCCTGATTACAAACATATCAAGCTATGAGTTTACACTCTGTAGAGTAGTTGGTTTCATAGTGTAGTGGTTATCACGTCTGCTTTACACGCAGAAGGTCCTGGGTTCGATCCCCAGTGAAACCAAAGCTTTTATTTAGACTATCCCTCATAGATGTTGACCTCTGAGGAAAAAATTCAAGTTCGAATCCCAGAATTATGGTTTCCACAGAAAATCTTCAGACTCTCCTCTGCCTGTATAAAAAAATCTTTAAAAGTGGAATTGCTTTAAGGAAGGGGAATAACAGAAAGATTATATAGTGTAGTATTTTAGCATTTAAATATTTCACCCTTTGTGATTTCCCAACCTTCGTATGATTAATCGTTAACACCTTCAGTGTGAAATTATGTGCATACAAAATTGCTTCTGGTGAGCCAATATCAAACACCTCACACATCCAAGTGCAGTGTCGGACTGGGACACCATAAGGGCCCTTACACACGGGCGTTTTTACCTGCGCTCCCCTGCGGCTGAACGCAGCCAAACGCAACGCAGGGGAGCGCAGGTCCAAAACGCCCGTGTGTAAGGGCCCTAAAACCTTAGACCAGGAGGCCATTCTAGGTATTAATATTCTTCATCTGCTCAATCAACCTCTAATCGCCTAGTTTGCTTTCTTTACATACTATAATCAATTATTCCATCTATTTAGCCTCTTTGTTCTCATAGAAATAGGGAATGGCCATGAAATAGGCCAACATTTTAGCAGCATGAGGGCACACTGACGCATTGGCCCACCAGGAGTTTTCCTGGTATTCTGGTGGGCCAGTCCGACACTGTCCAAGTGTAACGTATCAACCACAAGTGACCTAGTCAGAATTCACATATATTTCTTGCAGTGTATTGACCACCTGAGAGATTGTGTGGACACGTAACTTAGGGGTGGAATCAATAAAGAAATCAGCTGCTGGAGTCCTATTGTCTCCAGTGATATGATATACTCACAAGATGTGAGCTGGAAAGAGCCTGTGCTTCCCCATCCGTAGCTTGAATGGGAAGATAAAACAACTTGTGAAGAAGCGCTTTTATGGTTTTTAATAAATACTTAAAATCACGCTCATAAACATTTTCTTGTAAAACCGCATATAGAAAATCTGTGTTCGGTATAGTGCTTCTAACTCCTCAGCGTCCCTCAGAGTCCAAGCCGCATTTCAATGGAGTACTTCCACAAACCAGAGTGCAGTCTCGCTGACTAAAACTGCCTACTGGTTAAAGTTCCCAATAGTTTCAGGCTCTTTTTTTGCATTTCATCCATGTTTGAGATTCAGGTTTCAGTGTGCCTAAAAGCATCATCTGCCAGACTGTACTCATGAGTGAGTTGTGCTTCATTGCATTGGCATCTATTGCTGCTTTTAAGATGCAACATGCTGCATTTTCTTTGTGACTTTTTGTATGTCCTATGAAAGTGTCATTTACACTGCATTACGTGCTGTGGATGTTTATCACTGGCATGTGTATATATATACATATATAAAGTAATCAATGTGCCCTCTGTTGTAAAATATAAGTATATTATAAATCCCCAAAGAGTTCCAGGACCCTATAAAGGCTATAGACTGAAGGCCTTCAACAAGGGGTATATCTTTTTTTTTTATTAACAGTCTGGTGGACATTTTTCTAAACAACTGGTTATTAAATTATTATTTTACAAATATTATACTCTACGGAGGGTAGGTGAGATTGTTGAAAGTGGACTTTCAGGACTACAGGCCTTCAACAAAGGGTACATTATTTTTATTAACAGTCTGATGGACATTTTTCTAAGCCCATATATATGTATACATATATAAAGTACTCAATGTACCCTCTGTTGTAAAATATAACAATATTATAAATCCCTAAAGTGTCCCAGGACCCTATAAATACTCTAGACTGAAGGTATTCAGCAAGGGGTACATATTTTTTTTTTATTAACAGTTTGATGGACATTTTTCTAAACAACGGGGTATTAAATTATTATTATACAAATATTATACTGTATACAGGGTAGGCAAGATTATGGAATGTAGACCCTGTTTTAGGCATGGTATTAGGGACCTAAGAAATCCCAAAAGCTTGCATTTTATTGCTTACCAAGTTAGCTCATAAAAAGTATCAGCTACTCTATACTGTCTGGTTTTGATCTACAGCTTAGACATTACACATTCATGAAGCTATGGTTTCATAGTGCTGTGGTTATTATGTCTGCTGTATACCCAGAAAGTCCTGGGTTTGATCCCTAGTAAGAACATTCCATGATATAGTGCATTTAACTGACAGGTATATATAAACAAATTTTTATAAAGCCATATAAACATAAACATATGTTTTATGCTTACAACATTAGTTTGTAAGCATGTTCAAAAAATACTTGTGTACAAGGGTCCTTACACCCTGCCTTACCCTGCACTTAATATTCCTGCATTCCACCGCATGGGAGCGCAGGATGGAATGCAGCCTGGTGTTTTTTTTATGGGCCTGTACTGACAGAGGCGCATGCAAGCATCAAATGCAGGTGGAAACACAACATGATGGTTGCTTTATGTCCTGAGCTCCCCTGTGATGTCCCACCTGTGTCAATACAGACAGGATTTTAATAAAGTCTAGCTTGTGTTTCATCCTGAGCTCCCCTGGGATGGAACACACGAAAATTTGAAAATTATGCGTAGGTTAAATACTCATCTGTAAAGGCCTTTGATGCAGGCTGGTTTCAGTGTGGCCAGACACAATATTCATAAATTAATTTATAAATTAGGTTTTCAAGGCATTGATTAAAATTATATCTGGCTCCAAATCTGTGAAGTGCAAGTCTGGACTGGGAGTCAAAATAAACCCTGGCATTCCAAGTCCAATGAGGCCCAAACAAATAAAAGCAAAATTTTCAAACATCTCAAAATATATAATTATCAATTTTATAGTCATTTTAATTGTAATATTACATCCCCTTCAAAAATTTGATTAGAAATGTTCCAAGTTTTGCAGTATGGATATCTGATGACAGATGATGTGGAAGCAGAAGAAAAAAACAAAAGCTGGTTTCACTGGGGATCGAACCCAGGACCTTCTGCGTGTAAAGCAGACGTGATAACCACTACACTATGAAACCCCATGCAAAATGTCTTTATGGATATAATACTGAGTCCTACAATAGATTTCAAGCACAATAAAAAACTAGATATATTTTACTACAAATCACTCTGGATTGCTTTGTACCTGCAGTGATCTTTCTGTAATTTCGATAACAAACCTTTACTCTGCTTAAAAAAAAAAAAACAATTAAATATTAATTAATTAATTAATTAATTAATTAATTAATTAATTAATTAATTAAACAAATACATACATAAATAAACATAATATAATTGTTTTGGCACCAATATGAATTTGAGCAACTTTAATACCATCAAGTACAAGGTAATGGTTTATTATTGCAGAGAAAAAAAGGTTGTTTTTTCAATTAGTATTATGGGTATAAGATGGACTATATGTGAGCTAATCTTGCTGTAATTTGGAGCTTAGTGGATAATAAGTTTTTGGATCAGGGATCCCATGCTTGTAAGTTTGGAAGCCTGATGGGAAACCTGATGGTGGCTTGTATCAGACAAACATTATTTGGTTTTTAAATGAAGAACATTTGGCCAAATGTATTGGCCCAACTTCCATGTGCTGGAAGTGTTAGATACAAAAACTGCATAAACAAAAAAACACAGAAGGCATTATTACTGGAAGATCCTCCTTTATTAAGGGACCAGTAGGATGTGGAGAGTTCAAAAATGCTCCCCACTTTTATTATTTGTGGTTTTTGAGTTATTTATCTTTTTATTCAGTAGTTCTAGAGTTGCTAGGTTGCTAGGGTCCAAATTACCCTTAAAAATTATCCTTGCATTAATTTGAATAAGAGAGTGGGATATCAATAGGAGAGGCCTTTATAGAAAGAAGGGTATAAAAAAGTAGCAACATCAATACATTTGAAGCCTTATGGTGGCCATACACGGGCTGATAAAAGCTGCTGACAGACAAAGTCGGCAGCTTATTGGCCCGTGTATGGGACCCCCCCGACAAGCTTTAACAATCGATATCTGCCGAAAGCCAGATGTTGACTGGACGGGTCTAAAAATCCCATCGGATTGTGGCAGTGGCGTAACTACCGGGGGATCAGGGGATGCAATTGGTCCAGGGCCTGCACCCCTGCAGGGCCCCCTGGCAGTCTGGTGCCGCTGCAGACTTCTGGATTCACTGCAGCAGTATTCAGATTTGGCACGGACTAGGGTGGGGGGTCACAGCTCCACGGCCAGCACCAGGGCCCGCCCCCACCTAGTCAGTGGCGTAACTAGACCCTGGTGGGCCCCGGTACAAGATGGGCACCTGGGCCCCCCTGTAGGGCCCATACCTCTATAAATCCCATGCTGGAGTGTTGGCATGTGTGTTGTAAAATTTCCCCCCAGATAACCACCTGCCATAACCATTATCTTGGCTCCGATGGGCCCCAAGGGGATGGGGGCCCTGGTGCAATTGCACCCTCTGCACCCCTGGTAGTTACGCCACTGCACCTAGTTCCATTACTGGGTTGCGGCCGCATCTGTTTGTTGATGCGGCCTTCAATCCGACTGCCCGTATCTCCTCTATTGTGATCTGATCATTGGGCCCTAGGGCCCACGATCGGATCACCCAGATATCGTCCACCTCAAGGTGGGCATATCGGGGAGAGATCCGCTCGTTTGGTAACATTGCCAAATGAGCGGATCTCTCCGTGTATGGCCACCTTAACAGAGCATTTGTTTTTAGAAAAGCATTTGTTTTTTGAAAGCTAGAAAGAGTAAGGAGAAAAACTATAAAAAAAAATTATGAAGTACATTTGAAAAGTTGCATAGAATTCATCTATAACGTAAAACATAAACATGAAGCACCCTTTAATGATAATTGGTATGCTGAAATTGCAGCTACACATCATTTTATTTGCTCAGCACATGAAAAATCACTGCTTATCTTTTGGGTGCTCTGGCATAGCCCTTCAAACTAATTTAAAGGGGTGGTTCACCTGTCAACTTTTAGTATGTTATAGTAAACATATAGGTATATAGGCTAATTCTAAGCAACTTTTCAATTGGTCTTCAGTTTTTCTATACTTTTTTAATTATTCGCCTTTTTATTTTTTACTCTTTCCAGCTCTCAAACTGGGACCTGTGAGTCCATCTTAAAACATCTGCACTCTAAGGCTACAAGTGTATTTCTATACAGGCCTTCCCCTATTTATATTCCAGTCTCTTATTCAAAGCAATGCATGGGTGCTAGGGGAATTTGGGCCCTATCAACTAGATTACTGAAGGTGCAATAAAAAGCTAAATAACTCAAAATCAACAAATAATAAAAAAAAAAGTAAATCAACTGCTGGTTGTCTCAGAATATCACTCTCTACACATACCTCCCAACTTTCCCTTTTTCGGAGGGACAATCCTTCTTTCAGGCCTGGATTTGTGGAAAGGCCGCATAGGCCTGGGCCTAGGGTGACAGAATTTTAGGGGGCAGCATGCTGCCCAGCCACACCCACATTGGTTTAGAAACACTGGTGATACGCAGGAGATACTATTATTTTTTTAAATTTCTGATGATTAAAATTTGCAAAAAAAGGGGGGGAAGTAGGGGGGCGATGAACGGCAGTGGGCCTAGGGGCGCCCGCTATGTAAATCCGGTCCTGCCTTCTTTTGACAGCTCAACCCGCTGTCCCTCATTTGTACTGGAAAGTCCCTCTTTTCTCTGCACTTAACAGCCAGAAAAAAACTTAATTGCCTTTTGGCAGAGAGCCCAGAACAGCTAAGGGCTAGTCCAGATAAGTAGATTCGGGGAGATTCGTTGCCTGGTAACTAATAGGCTCACGACTATCTCCCCGAACCGCTTCCCCCTGCCTTCCAGCTGCTTCAATGAAGAATCGCCTGCGCCTATTCAAATGCGGTTCGGGGAGATAGTCGCAAGGCGATAAGTCGCAAGGCGACAATCGCCCCGAATCTTCGTGTCTGGACTAGCACTAACAGGTGCAAATAATATAGTTAGTATCGCTTTTGAAATGAGGAAATAAGTAATTGTAACAGGAGAAATATTATCAAACTTTCATAATCTGCCAAATTTTGTAAAATTAACATGGTAATTAGGGGGTGTGGTCACCAAAACGGGCGTGGTCACAAATTAGCAGCGCTGCTTGCGAAAAAACAAAGTTGTTCCTCTTTTTACTACCAAAATGTTGAGAGGTATGTCTACATCATACTCGTTAATTGAGGGTGCATGTGCCACAGGAGACTGATCTTATACACAGTAGCATATCAGCAATCTGGGACTGGGATATACTATAGGAAAATAGGGACACAACAGAACTTCAGCACTGCCCAACGCCATAAGCAGCAAGCCTGCTGCACAGTTTGTTTTGGCTGGGAGCAGAGAGAAAGGGGCGGGACTCGGGCTGCTATTGCACAGTTCTGATTGTCACTCACACTTCCGAGCACTTCCTGTAGGAGAATGAAAACACGCCCAGCCCTCATTTGAGCCCAGGCACGGAGCAGAGGTGGAGGTAAAGTTCAATTGAAACCATTTTATTTATTTCCTGGAGCATTGTATGTTGCAAATAAGGGGGTATAGTGCAGGGGAATGAGGGTGACCTAATATCCCCACTATATTGATATATATCATACAAACTGACTGCTAGCTTCCTGGTTTAGCAACTGTTTCTAATCTGTGGATGGAAAGTGTTGCGACTCGCTAACAGCTGGCTTTCCCTTGGACTGTACGTCTCTCACCTGTTAGGTCGTTTGAGTCATTCCATTATGTGATCATTGCCTCTTCCTGTTTACATTTGCTTTTCTATCTGCACAATTCACTGAAACCAGCAGTAAGCACTGGGTGGGAAATGGTGCAATACAGCTGACTCTACAAACAGAAACAAGTAGCCTCAGGCATGGGACCTGTTATCTAGAAAGCTCAGGCCCTGGGGTTTTCCAGATAAGGGGTTTTTAATTTAGATATAATTTAGATCTTTATAATTTAGATCTTCATGCCATAAGTCTACTAGATAGTCATGTAAACATTAAATAAACCCAGTTGCTTCCAATAAGGATTAATTAGATCCGGGTTGGTATCAAGTACAAGCTACTGTTTTATTATTATTATTATTATTATTATTATTATTATTATGGAGGAAAAGAACATTAAAAAAAATGGATTAGTTGGATAAAATGGGAGATGCCTATTCTGTAATTCATAGCTTTCCAGATAATGGATCCCATTCCTGTACTATGATATAACACCAGCCTATATTTGGAATGGACGTGGAGCCTAAATTCTTAATCATTTTGTCACATTAGCCATGCTATATAAATACATATTCTGACATTATAATTTTACTTGTTTACCTTAAAGGGGTGGTTCACCTTTAATTTAACTTTTAGTATGTAATAGAATGACCAATTCTAAGCAACTTTTTCAAACGGTATTCTTTTCTTTATAGGTATTTGCCTTTTTCTTCTGACTTTTCAGCTTTCACTGACCCCATTTTAAAAAAATTGCTCTGTAAGGGTAAGGTCACATGGGCAGATTCGGGGAGATTTAGTTGCTTGGCGACTAATCGCCACTTCATCTGGGTGACAATCTCCCCGAACTGCCGTCCACCTGCTATAATGAAAAATCGCATGCGTTAATGCACTCGCAATGCTCCAATTTCCTAGGTAGCCTGAGGTTTCCTCGTGAGGCGACTTCGGAAATCAAAGCGCCACAAGTCCATTTTTTTATTATAGCAGGTGGAAGGCATTTTGGGGAGATTGTAGCCCAGAAGAAGAGGTGATTAGTTGCCAGGTGACTGAATCTACCTGAATCCGTGTGCCACTGCCCTAAGGCTACAGATGGCTTGTTATTGCTACTTTTTATTACGCCTCTTTCTATTCAGGCCCTCTCCTATTCATATTCCAGTCTCTTATTCAAATGCATGGTTGCTAGGGTAATTTGGACCTTAGCAACCATATTGCTGAAATTGCAAACAGGAGAGCTGTTGAATAAAAAGCTAAAAAACTCGAAAAATCGCAAACAAAAAATGAAAACACAATTGTCCCAGAATATCCCACTCTACATAATACTAAATGTACATTCAAAGGTGGGCACTACTTTTCAGTATCAAATTAATGAACCCAACAGGTCAAACGGGTGGATACTATATGACCGCTCTATTTGAGTTTCTGCTGTTTCGCCTCTTCTTTATCTTTTGATGCACTTTGCATGGGCTGGCATATTCAATGGGCACTTTACATTTTCTAACATATTTGATTGACAGATGAGTGGCTCTCAAGGTCTATGGCCAGATTTCATTCTTGCCAGCTAACCCCGTCCATTCATGATGTGATGTTATTGCAGTTTTGCTTGCCTGCAGAATGGTATTGCAAAAATGAAGGGCCTTTGGTTTTAGGTGGGTGGGTGTCCTCCAGGGGTGGGTGCAGGGCACCGTTTTTATATGGGTATGGGAAATGTTATGCATAATAATCTGGAATTGGGGTTTTCCAGATCAGGACACACATTTACTATAATTTGGATCTCCATACTTAAAATCTCTAAACATTAACTAAACAGAATAAGATTATGGATTTATGTATCTTAGTTAAAGGAACAGTTCAGGGTAAAAATAAAAACTGGGTAAATAGATAGACTGTGCAAAATAAAAAATGTTTCTAATATAGTTAGTTAGCCAAAAATGTAATGTATAAAAACTGGAGTGAGTGGAACACAACATCCTGCTTTTCAGCTCTCTAAATCTGAGTAAGTCAGCGACTTGAGGGGGGGCCACATGGGACATAACTGTTCAGTGAGTTTGCAATTGAGCCTCAGCATTCAGCTCAGATTCAAAAGCAACAGTTATGACCCATGTGGCCCTCCCTCAAGTCATTGATTGGTTACTGCCTGGTAACCAGGGTAACCAGCCAGTGTAAACAAAAGAGAGCTGAAAAGCAAGAAGTAGTGTTCTGTTCTATTAGGTTAGACTTGCAGTCACTCCAGCTGTTATACATTACATTTTTGCCTAACTAACTATATTGAAAACATGTTTTATTTTGCACAGCCTGTCTATTTACCCAGTTTTTACTTTTATACTGAACAATTCCTTTAATATCAAGTACACTGTACTGAACTATTCTTACCCAGAAATATTAAAACATTTTTTAATTGAATTATTTAATAAAAATGGACTCTGTGGGAGACAGCCTTTCTGTAATTCGTAGCTTTTTGCATAACGGATTTCTGGATTATGGATTAAATACCAGTAACTCTCTAAATTGGTAAACTATAGTAATCAAGTGGCTGCAACTAATAATCTAAAGCCATACATATTTTGAGTCATTTGTTTCTAATTGGTTTCAAGGAAACCTTTACACCTGGTTTGTAAATTCCACTGTACGTTAAACACCAGATTGTGGGGTTATTGATTCTGGGATGCCTGGTCATGTCATGCAAGTTAATAATCAGCAAGATAATTGCTACAGACTGCACTAAGGTTAAGGCCACACGGGGAGATTTCGGGGAGATCTGTCGCCTGGCGACTAATCGCCGTGACGAATCTCCCCGAATAGCTTGTTAGCAGTGCGCACCCGCTACACGTAAAGTTGCTTGCGCCTATTCACACGTGGCGACGCTTATTTTAAAAGCAGTGATGTAACATTCAAATGACTGGTAATTAACCATTTAGCCTATCTTGGAATGGCACTGTTAGTGAGTTTGGTAATCTAGCTCAGTAACCTTTTTCCTAGAACTCAATAGCCTGGGATAAACTAAAATGCACAAACCTGATGAACTGGGTTGGGAAAGAAGCTGTCTGCAGGTCTTGTTCTAAACAAAATAATAAATTAGTTTTGTGTTTTATTCTGTATTGTTAGATGTACTTATCACTGTTCCATTACTACTTTCTAATGTATTCTCTCCGATGTGGTTAAATATTTGGTTGATATTGTAACTTCCTTTCTTCTTGTCTCTTAAATGGGTTGTTCCCCTTTGAAATAACTGATGTACAGTGTGACATTCTAAGACTAATTGCAATTGCTTTTTATTTTATATTATTTCAGTTTTTTTGAGTTATTATTACCCTAGCAACCATGCATTGATATGAATAAGAGGCTGGGATATGTATACGAGAGGCCTGACTAGAAAGTTAAGTAATAAAAAGTAGCAATAACAGTACATTGGTAGCCCTACATAGTAAGTTTGGTTGAAAAAAAGATCCATCAAGTTCAACCTTTTAGGGTAAGGCCAGATGCAAAGATTCGGGGAGATTTGTCGCCTGGCGACTAATCGCCGCAACTAATCTCCCTGAATGGCTTGCTAGTATCTCACACCCGCTAGCAATAAAGTCGCCTGCGCCTATTCACAAGCAGCAACGCGTTTTTCAAAGTCGCTCAAAATTGCCTCGTGAGGCAATTTCGAGCGACTTTGAAAAACGTATCGCCCCATGTGAATAGGCGCAGGCGACTTTAGCGCTAGCGGGTGCAAGATAGGAGCAAGCCATTCAGGGAGATTAGTCACCTCAAAGATGCGGCGATTAGTCGCCAGGTGACTAATCTCCCTGAAATCTTCACATGTGGCGTAGCCCTTAAAGGAGAACTAAACCCTTAAAAATGAATGACTAAAACTGCCATGTTTTATATGCTGAACTTATTGCACCAGCCTAAAGTTTCAACTTGTCAATAGCAGCAATGATCCAGGACTTCGCAGGGGGTCACCATCTTGGAAAGTGTTTGAGCAGCTGTTGAGAAGCTAAGCTTAGTGGCTTTTGCATTGCAAATTATCAAGCAGAAAAGGAGGCTG
Organism: Xenopus borealis; assembly: GCA_024363595.1. Lineage (NCBI taxonomy): Eukaryota > Metazoa > Chordata > Amphibia > Anura > Pipidae > Xenopus > Xenopus borealis. The sequence goes on along the minus strand of CM044437.1, from coordinate 21,490,778 downwards.
GTCTGTAATATAAGCTGATGCTACAGGGCTGATTATTAAATTCTGATGCTAGTTGCACTGGTTTCTGTGCTGCCATGTAGTAATTATTCAAATCAATTACTAATCAGCCTTATATTGTGACATATCTATTCTATGTGTAATTATATATTGTGAGTGGATCCCTAAGCTCAGTAAGTGACAGAAGCACAGAGCATGTGAATCAGTGAATCAGCAGAAAAGAAGATGGGGAGCTACTGAGGCATCTACTGGGGAGACACAGATCTTTACTGCTAAAGGGCTGTGGTTGACTGTGGCTGGTACATAAGCCCAAAACATAATGAACAATATTTCTACCTACTTCTTTAGTTTACATTTCAATGTCCTTTAAGTATATATATATATATATATATATATATATATAATTAATATCCTGCCCAGCTGCTAGTGGATCCAGAGGAAGGCAAAAAGTCCCATTTGGAGCCTCTCCAATTTGCCCCAGAGGGGGAAAACATTCCTTCCAGACTCCAAAATGACAATCTGACCAGAACCTGGATCAACCTATACCATAATCCTTCCCTCACTTGCTAAACACCATCCAACCCCTTCTTAAAGCTATCTAATGTAGCAGCCTGTACAACTGAGGGAGAGAATAAAAACCCTTTCCGAATATTACTTTCTTCTAATCTGAATTATTATTATTATTAATAACATGTATTTCTATAGCACCAACTTGTTTCGTATCGCTGTAAAGTGAATGTGATTATACAACTAAATCACATACATAGAACATGAGGAGTTACATACGTCACAATAAATATGGAGTTACATAATCACAATAAATACTGGTACAGGAGGTGAAGAAGGCCCTGTACAGAGAAAGCTAAAGGGAATGATACACAAGGTGTGGGAGTGTGCAAGATCAGAGTAAAGTGGGTGAGAGATGAAGTAATGTAAGCGGTATTGCATTGAGTTGTTAACAGTGAGGGTAGGCTTCTCTAAAAAAAGTGGGTTTTTAGAGATTTCTTGAAAGCTGAAAGATTGGGAGAAAGTCAGACAGACCGTGGTAGAGCATTCCAGAGGAGGGGTGCAGCTCTTGCAAAGTCTTGAATGCGAGCATGTGAGGAGCTAATGAGAGAAGAGTTGAGTAGCAGGTCAGTAGAGGAGCGTAGTAGGCGGTTGGGTGAGTAAATGGAGATTAGTTCAGAGATGTAGGCAGGGGCAGAGTGGGTGATCACCTTATATATTTATACATAATTATCATATCACCCCTTAAGCGCCTCTTCTCCAGCATCAACATCCCCAATTTCCCAGTCTTTCCTCATAGCTAAGATTTTCCATACCTTTTACCAGCTTAGTTGCCCTTTTCTGTACCCTCTCTAATTCAGTAATGTCCTGTTTGAGTCCCAAACTGTACGGCATATTCTAGATGGGGCCTCACCAATGCTCTGTACAGTAGAAGAATAATCTCCCCTCCTCCCGTGAATCAATGCCCCTTTTAATACAGCTCATTACAGAGCATTCATTTGCATGGGATATACCAATGGACCAATATACCAATGGACGTGTGTGTGTGTGTGTGTGTGTGTGTGTGTGTGTGTGTGTGTGTGTGTGTTTAAAAGGAGAGCACACCTATTGAAATCAAATGTCTGGATGCTGGTTAAGAATTTTAAACAATTTAACAAAGAATGCCACACTACTCAGAGATCTTAGCAGCAATTAGCTTGTTGAGATAAATAAATATACAGTGCTGTGTATGCAACTGTTCTACTTGTAACACAATACCATTGGTTTTTGCAGATGGATGGAAGTGAAACATCACACAGTTCTGGGCTGAATGACTTCTTACTGAGAAGCAGTGTGTCTTCTGGATCACGATGTATGTACTTATTGACTACTTTTGGGAAAGCAATGTGGACCTAGTTTGCCTTGATTCAGTAAACCCTTGCAATTAATCCGGTGTTTGCTTTCCTGTATCTTACTGCAGCTTGCCAATCTTAAGGTGGCCATACACAGGCCGATAACAGCTGCTGACAGACCCAGTCGGCAGCTTATTGGCCGGTGTATGGGGCCCTCTGACAGGCTTCCCAGATCGATAACTGTCCAAAAGCCGGCTAGACAGGACTGGACTGGGATTCAAAACAGGCCCTTCCATTCCTGCTACAAAGAGGCCCAAACAGCCCCCACCAGCCCACTTAATAGTCACTTTCTATGGCAATTACAGCAGCCCCTCTGGCATTTGCCAGAACCCACAGATTGCCAGTCCGGGCCTGCGGCTAGATGTCTGGACTAAAGGTGGCCATAAACGGGCTGATAAAAGCTGCCGACAGACAGTCGGCAGTTTATTGGCCCATGTATGGGGCCCTCCAACTGGCTTCCCTGATCAATATCTGCCCAAAAGTCGGCCAGATGTCGATAGGACAGGAGTAAAAATCCCTTTGGATCGTGGCCATATCTGATGCGGTCCCATGATCGGACCGCCCATATCTTCTCCATTGTGATCTGATTGTAGGGCCTACAATTGGATCAGCCTGCTATCGCCACCTCAAGGTGGGCATATCTGAGAGAGATACACTTGTTTGGCAACATCTCTCTGTTTATGGCCACCCAGCTGCTCAATTAAAACAATTTTAACTAGTTTTACTTCTGTTCAGATAATTTTAAGATGTGCAGAGTGGCAGATGTTATTATCCTATTCAATTTTAAACTAGGCATATACTAACGTGCCAATGCATCCCACACCTAAGGGCCCCCTGCTTCTCTGTGCCCCCACACAAGGGATGTGTCCCCTCTAAAGTTATTGCACTGATCTCCATATCCCCATTAGCCTTTTGTGTTGTGTATTGCAAGCGTGGGTTTACTTGGATGAGCAATGCCTGGCCTTCTTTAAATGCCAGATATTCATATGCTTTAGTGGAGGCCATACTGGTGCTGTGCGTGTTTTGTTTCACAGTGATCAGATGTACATCGTTTTTATTTCAGCTGGATATTTGAATTTATGTAAAGTACTAGTCAAACTGTTCTTTACAGGAGCTTAATGAATGTAAAAGAGAAGGTTTATGCAAGGTGTTTTCTGTTATTCATCTGTGTGTTTGCCCTGCTGAAAGTCACATGCTGAACACCTTTTTAGTATGATGTAGAGAGTGATATGCTGAGACAATTTGCAATTGGTTTTATTATTTGTAGTTTTTGAGTTATTTAACTTGTAAAGGACCAGTAACATCAAAAAATTTAAGTAATGAAAATCTAATGCCCTGCACTAGTAAAACTGCAGAAACACTACTATTGTTTATATAAATGAGCTGTTGTGTAGCCATGGGGGCAGCCATTTAAATGAGAGGCTCAAGTTACACAGCAGATAAGCTCTGTAGAACATAATGTTATCTGTTATCCATTACTTATCCTGAAATTATCTTTAATCTGATTTCTCCACAGCAATGGATGTGATTGTTTATTTGATTAACGATGAGGTGATACAACTTACAGTAGATGGGCTTTCAGTCATCACCGCTCATGAACTACACAAATCCATCCGTGAGGCTCTGCAACTCCCCGAAACTGCTCAGGATGTCTTTGCTTTGTGGCTTATCTCACCTTTCCTTGGTAACAAACTAATGCCAGACTAAACTTAAAGGGAAACTTAAAGGGATACTGTCATGGGAAAACATGGTTTTTTTTTTTCAAAACGCATCAGTTAATAGTGCTACTCCAGCAGACTTCTGCACTGAAATCCATTTCTCAAAAGAGCAAACTGATTTTTTTTTATATTTCATTTTTAAATCTGACATGGGACTAGATCTGGCAGCTCAGTAATTCAGGTGCAGACTCTAAACTATTACAATTTTGCAACATTTACTTGATACATTTTTCAGCAGAATCTCTGGTATTGGCACTATTGTATCAATTCTAACAGCTGCCTATAATGAAAGCCAGAGATTCTGCTCAGCAGGGACAACTATAAGCAATATATCAACTAAATGATTCCATTTAGAACAGTTTAGAGCTGGTTTCCACCCCCCCCCCCCCCCCCCCCAGCTGCTTTAGAAGGTGAAAAATTACACTTTACTCTTCAATATTAGAAAAACGTTCACGCATAGAAAATTGAGAGTAATTGGAAAAAGTCTTTGGGGGGGAGGGGGGTTATGGGGCAAAAATGCAGGTAATTCATGTCCACTTTTCTTGATCCGGGGGAAAAGGGCAACCGTTTGAAATGGTGGATGAGAAGAGGCGTTAATGGGCAATACACGGGCCGACTATGTACTTCTATGCCCTTTCGGCTCACAGACAGAGTTTATATAGGGTTGCCACCTGCCCGGTAAAAATTCAGCTTGATCCCAATGTTATTAATAGGGGAAATGTGTGAAAATATAGAAAGGCCGGTATTTTTTTGATTAAGAAAAGGTGGCAACCATAAGTGTATCACTGCCTTTTTGTGCAGAGTTCACAAAAGATTGGACTGGCAGGAAAGAGCTCTGGCTTCTCTTCGCATCCTCATCTGCTGATGCATCATGAACTGGCAGATCTAACCTGCGTTCAGAACCAACTGATATCTTTTATGTTGATATTGTTGGGCATGGGAGCGCACCGTTTTTTATATTTTATTTTGAAATCTGACATGAGGCTAGACATTTTATCAATTTCACAGCTGCCCCAAGTCATGTGACTTGTGCTCTGATAAACTTCAGTCACTCTTTAGGGTTGGGGCAGACGGGAAGATTGTCACTTGGCGATTAATCGGCTCTTCTGCGGGCCAAAAATCTACCCGAACTGCCTGCTCCCTGTCCGCTGCCTGTTTGAATGAAGAAACGCCGGCACCAATGCACTTCCAGTGCTTCGATTTCCGGAATCACACAAAGCGATTCTGGAAATCGAAACGCAGCGAGTGCATTGGCGTTTCTTCATTCATGCAGGGAGCAGGCAGGTCGCCATGTGACTAAATATCCCCGAATCTGCCTGTCTGTCACAAACCTTACTGCTGTACTGCAAGTTGGAGTGATATTACCCCCTCCCTTTCTCCCTCCCCCCCCCACCCTGAACATCTCAAACATATTCTTTTAGTACTAAAACAAACAATATATTTCTACATTGCATTAAAACTCATTTTTGTCAGCGATTTGAAATAATCTTAATACAGAGATCCCAGTTTCAATGTTGGTTTGTCATAGTAAAAAGAATTGATTCAGGTTCTACATTCTTTTGTGCAAAGCACTATGTATCTATATATATCATAACTTCCCATATAATATTTGACCTGTATTTTTCCTATTCCTTCTTTTCTAGAGGTACAATTAAAACCAAAGCATCAGCCATACAAAGTTTGCAGACAGTGGCATGATCTCTTGGCTCGCTTCACAAACTGTTCTTCCAACGACATACTCCAAGGTAATTACAACTATGGCCTGTGAATTTTCTGAGCACTATATATATACTATAACCTAGATGTGCAGCCGTTAATAAAAATGCACAAGACGTGTTTTCTTTCATCTCTCATGTTTTTAGGGATGCACAATATGTGTTTTTATGGTCGGCTGAGAACCTTCATTATAGAGCGCGCACACAGCAATTTAAGATGGCCATACATAGTGAGATCTCCAATCTGATCACAATTATAAGAATAAATGATATAAATGAACTGATGCGGCCCTTGATCCAATGGGATTTTTTGCCAACTTTCACCCGGATATTGATCGTGGAAGCCCGTTAGAGGGCCCCATACACATAAACACAAAGCTGCCCACTTAATCTGTTGGAAGCTTATATCTGCCTGTGTATGGGGGCCTTTAAAGGAGAAACACACATGTAATAAAAGAAACCCTACCCCCTACCTTACATACACCCATCCCCCTCTCCCAGCCTAGCTGCCTCCTTGGGCAAATGCCTCTAACTCTTTACTTATCCCTCTGTGCAGATTCTGTCCAGCAGAGTTCATGGACGGCATCTTTAGCTGCTTTGGTAATCTTCAGAATTAGACCAGCGCATCGGCCATTTTTATGTGAGTTTTATGCGCAGTTATTGCGGAACAGAAAAATGCTCCAACTGCACATGCACCAATACGCCAGTCTCATTCTGAAGATTACCAAAGAGGAGTAGATGTCTGCAGGGAACGACATTCGACAGAATTTGCACGGAGGGATAAGTAAAGATTTGGGGGTAGGAGGGAGGAATGTCTATGTAGTGGTTGGGCTTTTTTTTTATTAAGGGTTTGTTTCTCCTGTAAGGTGATCCTCCCTTGTTCTTTCCATGCACCAGCCTCTTCGTGCTGTTGACATTGACTATAATCCAATACAATTTCTGCATTTGCCAATGAAGATTGGTAGCATTAAACAAATATAGATTAATGGAGGGCACTCCCAGTATTAGAAAAAGATAAAAATTCTCTTTTTTAGGCAATAAGAGGTGGATATACCCCAGAGTAACCCCACAGTAGGTTACCTAGACAGTACATCAAGACAGAAAAGGGGATGCACACTCAATTAAAAAACTGATACTTGGTAGTTAAATTCTTTACTTTAATATGGTATATAACAATCAAATATATATCAGAACAATTGATGTTTTAAACACAGACATAGTAGCAAAATGTATACATACCACCAAGTTACAGGATCAAGGCAAAAAAAGGGACAAACCACAGAGAGCAGATATACTCACCTGTAATGAGAATACCCCAATGTTTGCTTACGTGGTTATATACTGCTTATTTCACTGTGTCTTAAAGATTCAAACACACACATCTTATTTTTGCCTCTAACATGGAATTAAACTGACCTTGTAGAGATAGTGAGTCGCTCACAAGGGGTAGCTTTATATCCTGCTGAGGCAACAAGAAAACTATTGTTATTGATAAGACATGCATGGATATGTCTTTCAAGTCTTGTTGTAGACCAGTGGTCCCCAACCAGTAGCTCGTGTGCAACATGTTTCTCTCCAACCCCTTGGATGTTGCTCCCAGTGGCCTCAAAGCAGGTGCTTATATTTGATTTCCAGACTTGGAGGCAATTTTTGGTTGTATAAAAAACAGGTGTACTGCCAAACAGAGCCTCAATGTAGGTTGACAATCCACATAGGGGCTACCAAATGGCCAATCACTGCACTTCTTTGGTACCCCAAGAACATTTTTTATGCTAGTGTTGCTCCCCAACTCCTTTTACTTCTGAATATTGCTCACAGGTTCAAAAGGTTGGGGATCCCTGTTGTCCCTGATGCCAATATTAGATTCCCATGATATTTGTGTCTCACCAGGGAACCTATATAATCCTAACCTTGGTAGAAATGATGCTGTTTTGCCTTTCATGCCACGACTGATAAAATAAACTGCTCTTTTTAAAGTAACATCAACATCTCTCTTGTTAAAGTCTCTTAACAACCAGGCCCGGACTGGCAATCTGTGGGTTAGGGCAAATGCCAGATGGGCTGCTATAAGGTCCCATAGAAAGTCAGTATTTAGTGGGCTGGTGGGGGCTGTTTGGGCCTCTATGTGGGCTGATTGGGCCTCTGTGTACCTGAAATGCCAGGGCCTATTTTGATTCTCAGTCCAGTCCTGTTAACAACATATACATGGCAAGAAATAGGTTTTATTGTTACCAATGCAACATGGACTATTATTTTCTCCAATAAAAAGCAATATACCTATCTTTAGTCCACTACAAAGAACATTCATTTGTTCCAAACAAAAAGCTGTGGAGACCATTCTTGTCCTAGTACTTACAAGTCAAACATTAGAATCCATGCAGGATGGGGATCATCCTTGTGGCATGTGTAGGGTTGCCACCTTTTCTTAAAAAAAAAATACCGGCCTTCCTATATATTTAGGTTTTTTGCCTATTAATAACATTGGGATCAGCCATCAAAAATACCAGTCAAGCCGGTAAAAAAAACGGCCAGGTGGCAACCCTAGGCATGTGTATAATCTCAGGTGTGCAGGAGAGACTTTTGAATCAAATAAGCCTCCGTATTGACTGTGGCAGATAATTGTGTATAATAAGTTCTGCCCTGTTATCTATTGTAATGAATTGTAAATTGGACTGAACACGTGACTGGCTTTTTGTAGAACTGGCCCATCATCAATATGTGTATACACCATATTCTTGTTGCTGAAAACAAAGAAGTGGAAAAAATTCTTGCAGCATTGAACTAGTGAGCACACACAAGTTATGACAAAAGAATACAAGAAACTGAAGTGCACACAAAAAAAATGTATGGACATATAATTCAATATTTGCTCTGTCTCAGCGGGCAAACAATCTTTTTAAAAAAAAATATAGTATTCTTGGAGGAGGAAGGGCATGTACTGGCACTTTAAAGCTGGCTGTACACAAACTTAATAATATCAAGTTTTTGGAATGTCTAGCCACGGCTTCTCTTCATTTCCAGCTGGTCCATTCATTAATTTTCTTTACATAAATGATCATAACAACCAAAAGATGGGCATTTGTGGATCTTCTTATGCTTCCCATCCTTTGGCCCATAGGTCAATTGGTATGAAAGTGTACCCAATTATCCCATGTACAAGACATTTTTAGGTGAAATTCTGTGTCCCATGACACATGAATTCAGTGTGTAAGAAATACAAAGCTATGTCTGCCACTTACAATACAAATCGCGGGACCACATTAACGAACAGGTGTGGCCGCGATCCGACTGGATTTTTAGTCCCGTATCTTTTCTATTGTGATTGGGCCCTAAGGCTCATGATCGGATCACCCCGATATTGCCCACCTCAAGGTGGGCATATTGGGAAGAGATCCGCTAGTTTGGCAACATCGCCAAACGAGCAGATCTTTCTGTGTATGGCCACCTTTAGAATGTTATTCGAGTTGGTCTAAATCTTAAACCAGTTCCTGAATTGACAAATTTGGTCAAATTCTTGCTTCTTCTTATATGGCAACAAAAATGAAGAATGGAAAGTTCCAAGATGTGTTTTCAAGATGCTGGAAATATAAAATGTACCAGCTGAAAGTACAATGCTCCCTTTGTATTAGGGATGCACCGAACCCAGGATTTGGTTCAGTATTCTGACTTTCCCAGCAGGATTTGGACAAATCTTTGTGCCTGGCCAATCGGAAATCCTTAAAACCATTTAACTTTTCTTCAAAAGACAAGTACGTGAAAAAAGTTTGGGGTTTTGTGTTTGTGGGTTGCATATACAGGTATGGGTTCCTTATCCGGAAACCTGTTATCTAGAAAGCTCTGTAATAATAAAATTGTACATTCTATTTGATTCTAAGATATAATTAATACTGATTGAGTGCAAAACAATCCTATTGTGTTTATTTAATGTTTGAACTATTTTTTAGTAGCTTTAAGGTGTGGAAATCCAAATTGCAGAAAGATCCACCATTATCCGGAAAACACCAGGTCCTGAGCATTCTGGATAACAGGACCTGTATCTAAATAGATCCCTGAAACTGCTCATTAGTTGAGTACAATTGACAGAAAGACCATGCATGCTCTATTGTGATGAATATTACCTGCAGTTTTACATATTGCTCAGGGTACGAGATTATATATTAAAATATTCTGATTTCTCTTCTTGTAGACGAACCATATCTGCAGTTCCGAAGAAATATATTCTTTCCTAAGGCTCGGGAACTTCAGGTGGGTCTGGATATGGTACTGGAAGCACGTGGAAAGTTACATTTACTAGGGGTGCCAATTTGTTAGTTCCCCCCCCAGTAAATCTCATTGCTAACCTGGGTGTTTTTTCCATCACGGATGCCATATTTTCTTTATTTTTTCCACCAATGTCTTTCACTAGTGCATGCTTACTACAGGTTATTTATGGGAAGGCCATCTCCCATAGACTACTTTGAGCAAATTATTCTAGTTTTAAACATTTTTACTAGTAAATCTGACTTTCATTGGCATAACATTGAGGAACTAAGTAAAGAACTATGGTGCAAATTCACTAAAGAGCAAAGCGTCTAACGCTAGTGCTAATTCACCAGCGTGACGTCAATTCGCAACTTTGCCGATTCACTAACCGTGTCCCTGGCAAAAATTCGCTAGCGAAGTAGATAGATTTGCGCAACTTTACACCCTTACGCCAGGCGAAGTTGCGCACTGACAAAGGGATGTAACTACACTAATTCACTAAGATGAACATTTTTCTGATTGTTACCTCTTACGTTAGACGTTACTTTGCCAGTTCAGACCTGGTGAAGTTCAATACAATAGATAGGAGTTGGCATCTTTTACCTTTTGTAAATAGCGAAAAAAAAATTGGGGGTTACCCTCCTTCCCCCCTACATTTCCTAACATGTGGCAACTCAACTATACAGGGGGGCACATGTTTAGGGCAATAGGACAACTTTATTTTATTCATTAAAGGTTTCCTGGGCTTGTGTAGTGGCTGTAACATACACCTCTATTATATGTTTAGGTTTGCGCCGTATGCAAATTAGGCATAGATAGCGTAAATGTGCCATGTTTGGTGAAGTAACTGTAGCGCTACTTTGCTACCGTTCGCTGCCCTGAACGAAAATTCGCATCTTAGTGAATTTGCATAGCGCTTGCGAAAATTCACCTGGCGAAGTGTGGAGAACGCCAGCGAAGCTGTCGCTAGCGCATTTCCGCCCTTTAATGAATTTGCCCCATTATGTAATGTTTTCTTGCTTGCCATACAGCCTAGAACTAAAGGAACGGTGAAATGCATCCTTCTTTTGCACTTCAAAGTAACATATTAATATATTATTTTATTGCCCTTAAAGTTGCAAACCCGTAAAGATGGGGAAACTAATATCATAACTTAATTTAGGAAATTAAAAAACAGTCGGTCAGGAACTGCCACCTATTTTAATGAGTTGTGTCTGACTAAAATGGCTATGAACAAATAAATGTTTGGCAGAGATACAGGTTAAATATGGAAAGGTTACTTATTTGACGTCCTAAGTCTGTTTAAGTAGATCTGAAAGGCTCCGTAGGGTTTATACCACAATAAATGTGATGTGGGTAGCTGCTGAGTCACCGCCTAATGACTAGCAATCCCTAAATAGCTGATTCCTGCAGTGACTCATAGCAGTACAACACAGTTTCGCTCCCCACACAGTCTGCTATCTTTGCAATTAGATCATTTGGTATAATGGACTTTGCTCTGTCACCGGTCGACCTTGTTATGGGTGGTATCTAACATCAAATTGTAAATGGAATACTGTATTTCATTGAAGGGGACCTTTGCCTTAAAGTTAATTATGAAAACAACAGTAAAAGAAAATTCTCATTATTTGGTAATATTCCCTATAAAGGGAATTGCCACCCAAAAACTTTTGTATAGTGGAAACCAATTCTAAACAATTTTTTTTTTTAGTATGCCTTCATTAATAATGTTCAGTGGCTTTAGTGTTGGTAGGAAATGTAATTTCAATTGAAAGTATCGGTCTGGCCGTTGCTAATAAATTTTGACTCCTCTTGTTAGAACCGAATGTTGAATGTGAAGTTCAGATTTTCCCCTAAGTACAAGACTTGGGAAACTGTCATGGGAAAACATGTATTTTTAAAAAAAAAAAAACCACATCAGTTAATAGTGCTGCTCCAGTAGACTTCTGCACTGAAATCCATTTTTCAAAAGAGCAAACAGATTTTTTTATATTCAGTTTTGAAATCTGACATGGGGCTAGCTATTTTGTCAATTTCTCAGCTGCCCCTGGTCATGTGACTTGGGCTAGCACTTTAGGAGGGAACTACTTTCTGGCAGGCTGTTGTTTTCCCTTCTCAATGTAACTGAATAGTACGCAGTGGTACACTGGTTTTACTATTGAGTGTTGTTCTTAGATCTAAAAGGCAGCTGTTATCTTGTGTTAGGGAGCTGTTATCTGGTTACCTTCTCATTGTTCTGTTGTTAGGCTGCTGGGTGGGGGAAAGGGAGGGGGTGATATCACTCCAACTTGCAGTACAGCAGTAAAGAGTGACTGAAGTTTATCAGAGCACAAGTCACATGACTTGGGCAGCTGGGAAATTGACAAAATGTCTAGCCCCATGTCAGATTTCAAAATGAAATATAAAAAAATCTGTTTGCTCTTTTGAGAAATTGATTTCAGTGCAGAATTCTTCTGGAACAGCACTATTAACTGATTCATTTTGAAAAAAAAAAAATTTCCCATGACCGGATCCCTTTAAGTTAGCCTTTATTGTGTTGTAGAATGGCTAATTCTAAGCAACATTGCAATTGGTCTTCATTATTTAATTTTTATATTACTGTATTTGCCTTTTTCTGACCCTTCAAATGGAGGTCACTGGCCCTTTCTAAAAGCAAATCCTCTGTAAAGCAACAAATGTATTATGGCTACTTTTTTTTACTCCTCTTTCTATTCAGGCCCCTAATCTTATTCAAATCTGTGCATGGTTGCTAGGGTAATGTGGACCCTAGCAACCAGACTGCAGAATAAAAAGCTAACTCAAAAACCACAAATGATAAAAAATGAAAACCGATGGCAAATTGTCTTAGGCTATCACACTTCATTATACTAAAAGTTAATTTAAAGGCTTTAAAAGCGAAGCCTAATACAATTTTTACATTTTTGATTTACATAATATTTATTATATTATCTTCATAGTCAGACTTTTGTGGGCAACATTCATTTGAGCAATCCTGCCATTCTCCACTTGTGCGTAACACATGCAAGAACATACATATGTCCTCACAAGGACACTCGCCAAATGAATATGTTGGCAGATTTGTTGATTGAGGCATTATGTTTTAAAGGGGCGGTTTGCCTTTAGGCTAACTTTTAGTACGTTCTAGAATGGCCAATTCTAAGCAAATTTTCAATTGGTTGTCCATTCATATTTTTTTTATATATTTGAATTATTTGCTACCCTCTTCGGACTCTTTCCAGCATTCAAATGGGGGTCACTGAACCCATCTAAAAGCAAATGTTCTGTAAGGCTACAAATGTATTGTTGTATAATATATGTATATATAATTTGGATCCTAGCTGAAATTGCAAACTGGAGAGCTGCTGAATAAAAAGTTAAATAACTCAAACTATTAAAAAACTAAAACCAATTGCAAATTGTCTCAGAATATCACTCTCTACATCACACTTAAAGGTAACGCAAAGGTGAACAACCCATCTAAGAATTATGTAACCTTGATGTGAATGGTTTTGCCCATATTTTCAAAATATTGAAAGATCTGTTATCCGTAAAAACCCCTAAATGGTGACTCTCTGTACATTGTTATTGCTGATCACTTTCACGTATTTACAGTAGCCCTGAGTATCGAAAGTCTCTGGCTCCTGCATATGCAATAGCATTTTATTGCACTGGGTTCTATGCACATTCAAGGCTGAAACACAAAGCAGAGGAGCCAGATGGTGACGAGTAGGGTCAGAGCAAAACATAGTTACATAGGATTTTTATGAAAAGTTGAATAGTGTAGACCAGTGATTCTCAACCTTGAACCTCCAGCTGTTAAGGAACTACAAGTCCCACAATGCATTTGCCTGACTTTGGCTGTCAGACTCCTTCATTGCATTGTGGGACTTGTAGTTTCTTAACAGCTGGAGGGCCAAGGTTGAGAATCACTGGTGTAGACAGTGGCATTTATATGGCTTAAGTTGCCCTTTACAGGGCACCTGTTGCTTTAAATAATGCTTCCCCCATCAGAGTTACAGGCTGATCCAGTATATTCTACAAGAAGAAAACTGACTTCCACATAAGCAATGGAAAAAAAGCTTTTTCTGTTTCACATACCCATGCTGAACAGCTGAAGGGGGCAACACCTGTCGAATATACTGGCTACTTTCCAGCACTGCAGGGACAGTACTTATAAATGAGCTTTGCTAATAGCCCTTTAGTGAATCTGTTGCTAAATAAGTCATTATCAACAAAATGCTAAGAGAAGTATGTTTAGTCATGTCTATTTAAACCCAAAAACTCTGTCTGTTATATATATATATATATATATATATATATAATATGTTAACATTGTACAGTGATGCTATGTTTATTCTGTCTCTCTCACCTTGGTACAGATTTCTCATGAACGAATCTTGTATCTGCTCTACGAGGAAGCAAAATACAATGTCCTAGGAGGGAGGTACCCATGTGATGTTGAGGACTGCGAGGTGTTGGGCGGCCTGGCCTGCAGGCTAGAGCTGGGGCCATACAATCAGAATGAGCACACTCCTGCTACTATAAGGTAAGTGGTATGTGGAAATTATGGTAAAGTTGAATAGTATTTTGGAATTGTAGCTCTTAAGGGGTTATTTACTAAACTCCAGATGGCCAAAACCCGTATAAAATACGAATTTTTGGTGAAAAAATACAGTAATTGTTGCCCTGGTTGCATACAAGTCAATGGAGGAAATTCCCAAAGATATTTTCATCTGCGTTGGGATTTGTACATTGCCCGTGATTTTCAGGCAAAACACAAATTTGTACGATTCGGGTTTTTTTTTCCATTTTTTGCGTTTTTTTTTTCCTGCAAACAAAATTTTTGAGAAAGTATATAGATAGCAAGTCACAGGTAGCAGGTACGTGTCTGCGCAGGATCTCATCTTAAATTGACCATATGCCACCACCCCTTTTGAACACAAACAGAGTCTCTTACACTGAACACACTTTTTGCCTCTTGTTTTATTTCAAAGGGGTTTGTTATTTATTGAAATATATTTAGGGCATCATATATTGGGAACATCACCGGTGATGTCTGTCTCCAATGTTTTACACAGCAAGATAAAAAGGACGCTTAAATTCCCTTGTATTTGGCAAGGTTTCCAAATAAGCAGATCTTTCTGTGCTATGCCCACCTTCAGGTTGGCTATATCTGGGCTGATTGATGGGACTATAGGTCAGAGGAGGTTTATAGAGTAAAAACAAAAGAACCAATAATTTTTTTAAAAACAAAAATTGTACTGAACGAAAAAAAAACCCCAAAAACACCAAGAGACATTAAGGGTTAAATTTGCAAAGTCTTTTTTTAATAAATAACTCACCAATACTGCACTTCCGCTCCATCGTGCAGCGCTTGATTACTCATCCCTGCCTTCTATAAGAGATAGCCAGGGAGGAGAAATCAAGCACAGCACGATGGATCTTCGCTGGATCGCCTTTTCTGAAGAGGAGCAGATAGCAGTATCAGTAAGTTATCTCTTAATAATGACTTTGTAAATGTAACTCTTAATGTGTCTTGGTGGGTTTTTTTTGTTCGGTACAAACAAATTTTCTTTTTTTTTAAATTTTAGTTACTGATGCTTTACAAGCAGAATACATTTCAGCACAAGTTTTCCTATTCTGCTTATGTGTATTGAGGTTTATGCAGCTTCTTTAAATTCGAGTTTTGGTGTTTTCTTTGATGTTACCTTTGTATTATGAGCATCATTTTACTTTTGCTTTAAAGGATATTACACTTTTTTTTTCATCCAGACCCAAGCTAGACACATTGTTCCCTCCCTATCTATGCAAGAAGAGGAATGGAGGCTTGCTTACCACTTTCAAAAACAGGGGAGGGCGCCAGGCAAGTTTTGAGCAGACTGTGCTGAATACATACAAAGAAGTGAAAGAAACCAGCGCATGCACCGAGGAACAGGCCATGAAAAACCACTACAAAGAATATCTGAAAAAATGCCAAGAACTCCCATACTATGGGTCTGTATCACAAATTACTGGCAACTCAATTATACCAGAATGTTTGATAAATAAAATGAGGAATATGTTTATGGAGTTATTGACGCTAGTAAAGGGATCAGTAAATGTACAAATAATGTTGCATATTTTCATTGTTGCTGACGTGTCGATATCCATGTCAGCATGGATATCTGTCAGTTTGGGAAGCAAGCAGATTAGAAAAGCAGCAGATCACAAAAGTAAAAAGGTTCTGTAGCTTCTCTTAAGGTGGCCATACATGCACAGATATTATCGTTCATACGATATTCAGTGCGTGAATGGTGGGAGGTGAGACAACCGATATTGGCAAAAGCTTTGGATATCGATTGTCTTGTCGATCAAATAGAATGGAAAACAGGTCTGGACTGGGAGTCAAAATAGACCTTGGCATTCCAATTACAGAGAGGCCTAAACAGCCCCCCACTAGCCCTCTAAATAGTTACTTTCTATGGCATCTTACAGCAGCCCCTCTGGCATTTGCCAGAACCCACAGATTGCCAGTCCAGACCTGATGGAAATTGTATTGGGTGCCATTGAAGGCACTCGAACATCGGCAAAAGGTCAGTGGTAAATACTCTGAGTGAAAACTCTGTTGTTTCTACCTGCATATCTGACAATTTCAGCTCATTGTAGAGGAAACGAACAAAAGGTGGGCAAACCTTGGGCACTTCTACAGTATCCATCCATTTGCCCACGGTCAGGTACCCATAAGTGTCTACCAAGGTATGTTCACCTTTACTAGAACGTAAAGCTGGTCATTGATATGCTTAAAAAAAGGCTTTTTCCACCAACTCCTTGCATGCATATCAAAAGTCTGTCCTCCTCCATGTAATGTATGCCATACTAATTACCATTACAATACCATTTCCAATTACCGTTACAATACCAGCTATCTGCAAACATTGTAGCTCTACACATAATGAAATTTTCTCTGAAACTGAGAAACTGGAATCCATTTGTCAAGAATAAAAAAATAAAAATATTTTGGATTCGAGCATAAATTCTAAGACAGGAACTCTAATATGACATAAATGCATTCCCAGGTATCTAATAGATTTTGAAATCTAATTTGTTTTTCAGATGTGCCTTTTTTCAGGGAGACGTTGACAAGCCTGCTCAAGGATTCCTGAACAGGAGTGGGCGTAAGACTGTGTCAGTGGCTATTAATCTGGAGGGAGTGTCTGTTATTGACAGAAAAGAAAAGGTACTAACTGTTACTAACGCTGCAGCAGTTTTCGTCTACCTGACTATATACAAGTATTGTTGTTTCAACTGTACTGATATAGGTCAAGGATTACATTCAGAATGCTTCTGTAAAGATGTTGAATCTTCACATGAGAACAATTTATTTTAACAGTAGACTGTTCAGACTGTTACACTTGAAATGAATTGACAAGTCCACACAACATTTGCAAGCCACCAGTGTAACTAAGTAGTTTCCTGTAAACTGTACCTAGTATGAGTTGTTCTGTGATGTGTTAGTGTGCATCAGGCAGGCAGCTAGATATACAGCTTTGCTATTTTAATTGTAGGGGGTTACAATGTAGCTGCGTGTGTGGGGTCTGCTAGAATGCATCACCTCAAAGAAGAAGGCAAACAGGCTGCAGATCTGGCTTGCAATTTTGCTTCATCCAGATGCATAACATGTTTAGGCATTAGGCTTCACACATGGCTAAAACCATCCTATCAGAAAAGGGAACAATCGCAAAAATCTTCTTTTAATATAAGCTTCACCATACTGAAAATGAAACCTGCAGTAACGTTTCCAAAATAATCAAGTTTATCTTTATTATCTTCAGTATCCCCTACTCCGCATCTGTCTCTCTTCATGCAGGAGTCAGGTGTCTGATATTAATTGACAGATCTAATATACCCGTCACCCAAAAGAAATATTCAAAATCCTATTTTATCACATTAGTCAAGCAAAATGAACTTTATTTAGGCCATATAAATTATTTGATTCTGGTTTCCTTCTGTCTGGGAATTCAAAATTTTGACAAGCAAGCAGGAGCCATTTTGTTATTAAGGCAAGCCTTGCATCATGGGGAACAAAACGATACTTGCACTTGCACACCCTGGCCGTCCCACAATGTGAATCCTGGTGCTCGGAGAAGTAGAGGCGAAGGCAACCTCCGAAGTAGTTGAAGAAAGGAAGAATTCACCGGCACGTACTTTCGAGTAGGGAGCCCCCTTACTCGTTTATTTTGCGGATGCAACGTTTCGGGGCGTAACCCCTTTGTCAAGCATACAAGCATGGTATGCTTGACAAAGGGGTTACGACCCGAAACGTTGCATCCGCAAAATAAACGAGTAAGGGGGCTCCCTACTCGAAAGTACCTGTTGTGCCGGTGAATTCTTCCTTTCTTCAAGCCTTGCATCATCTCAAACTCTTGTTTGTGAACCAGAATGGGGGAACCAATGTCCGCCCCCATGCCCTGGCTACACAATTAAACAGTGTAGAGAATGGGGGAAATTGTGGAGAGCAGTAAAATCTAGGAAGTGCTGAATGGAAAGTAAAAGTAATTGTCTGCCCCTCTTGGCATATTTGACAGCTGATATTTTTAAATGAGCTTACAACAGCTATGAATGCTTTAATAAAAAAAGAATTTTGATTTCAGGACTTTAACTATACAGATTTTTGTGTCTGGGTGACAGGTCCACTTTAACAACTAATGCAAATAATGAATTCCAGCACAAACAAAATCACTGACTTTGGCACAAATCCTGCATGTAGAGAGACAGGATCAAGTGTGAGCCCCCCTCCCCCTAAGACTGTATTAAATCTAATTTAAAATCTTAACTCCTGCAAGAAGAGAGAATGAAGAAAGACGCATGTTGAGCGGGAGAGAGTGAAAAGTACTTTGATTATTTCAGAAATGGGTCACATTTCTTAAATCATATTTAGAAAATTTCTTATTTCAGTATGATTAAGCTTTTGGAACTTTATTATTATAGAGATGCTGAACCTTTCGGTTGGTTCAATACATTCAGTATATAAAAGATGGTATTCTTCTGAGCAAACCTTGATCAACCTGGACATTACAAGCTTTCTTTCTCATTCACTACTTTCACTTTTTGGAAACCATTAGAGGGGGGGGGGGGTCCAGTCATAGATCCTGTGGAATAGGCAAGGGCCAAAAGAGAGAATGGTTGCATTTGCAGGCTTCGGAGGGTGGGGCTTGTGAAGAAGTGGGTAAGAGGTTATTGGAAAGAGGTGTATTTGGGGTTTAAAGAACATGGTCATGATATGGTTTTTTTTTTTTTGGGGGGTGTCCCTGGTCTACTTTTACAGTCTAGTACAGGGGTCCCCAACCAACAGTCCTGAACTGGGCTGCCAAGTGTAGCCTGAAATTAATGAATTGTGACAAATTGGACACCAGCAAGCCCAGATTGGACCGATGTTTAGGCAAAAATATAAAAAATTCAATCAGGCACCGGACACCGTTCCCCGGACCAGAAAAGGTTGTGGACCCCTGGTCTAGTAGGCAGAGCCCAGATCACTGTTAGGCTAATAACTGCACCCTCTTGGGGTGATGATCCTTTTAACGAACAAGCAGCATTTAGCCTTATGATTTCTGATGTCTGCTGTGCCTACTAACTACTTTGCTCTAGAAGTGGAAATTGTTCCTCCACATGCCAGTAACATGGCTTACCTTCCTAAACTACACTTAGGGGAAGATTTACTAAATTCACATGAATGATTCGAAATTCAATCGAATTTTCAAATAGATTCGAATTTCGAATATGCAAATTAGGTAAATTCGACCAGTGAATTCAGTAATTTTGAATGATTCGAATAATTAGAATAAAAATCTAGGGATGCACCGAATCCAGGATTCGGTTCGGGATTTGGCCTTTTTCATCTTGATTTGGATTCGCCCGAATCCTTCTGTCTGCCCGAACCGAATCCTAATTTGCAAATGCAAATTAGGGCCAGGGAGGGAAATCACATGACTTTTTGGCACAAAACAAGGAAGTAAAAAATGTTTTCCCCTCCCCATCTATAATTTGCATATGGAAATTAGGGTTCGGATACGGTTTGGTATTTCGGCGAATCTTTCGGAAAGTATTCGGGGGTTTGGCCGAATCCAAATTAGTGGGTTTGGTGCATCCCTATAAAAATCTATTTGAATATTCGAATACTCGGCTATTGAATTAAAATTATTATTCGACTGCCTAGTTCGCCAGTTTCAATCTGCCGAAGTTGTTTGGCCGAATTTTGATCGAATAGTAAAAATTCGGACGAAGAGTTAAAATCGTACGAATTGATTGATTCGAACGATTTAATCGATCGATCGTATTTTTACTATTCGACTAATCGAATAGCGGTAAAATCCTTCTATACACGTGGTCGAATTTCGAATTTTTTTAAATTCGAAATTCGACCAATGATAAATCTGCCCCTTAGAGTTACTTAAATAAACACAATGGCTGAATGCATATGAATTTTTTTTTAATCTGTAGAAAGGATTTGGTCATAGACAGGGCATGCATTTACATCTCCATATTTGATTTTGTGCAGCATGTGTTAATAAGTCTGATATACCCTGAGTTATCCTGGGATCACACATACCCTGATGAGGATGAGCATATCCTGTGGCTGGAGTTTGATGGCGAAAGTGAAGGGACACCAGTGAACAAGCTGCTGAAAATATATTCAAAGCAGGTGATTTTGTCCTTAAAGGTTACAGCAGATATAGTATAACTAAAGGCCCATCCTTTATGTAGGAAATAATGAATAATTTATGGTGTTACGGTGGCCATCGTTCGGGATTCCCATTGGAGAGCCCCCTACACAGGCCTGTGTATGGCCACCTTTAGTTTCACTTTGGGCTAAAATTTAACCTTGCCGTTAAAATTTGCTCCTTTATTGAAGATCCATACAGATCTGTTATGGTCCCTATCCATGTCTCAAATGAGTGGTGGGGATGTCCTAAATGTCCCTGCCAGAAGCACACTATAGATTGGTAATAGCCAATCACAGCCCTGCAGTCACACACGCACAGACAGGTTTAAAGTAGAATTCAACCTGTGGGGGAAAAAACATACCCCCCACCAGGCTTACTAATCCCCGGGGAGATGCCCTATACTCCATACTTACCTCTCGCTGCAGATTCTTCCAGCATAGTTGCAAGCAGCCATCTTCCATGATCTCTGTAAATTGACTGGGAGATTGGCATTTCAGTGCAGTTTGACGGTCTGCTGAAACTGCGCATGCGCAAAATTACACGGAGATTGGTGATCTCCCAGCCCACTTACAGAGATCGCAGAAGATGGCTGCGTGCAACTACGCTGGAAGAATCTGTGGCGAAGGGTAAGTATGGGGCATCTCCCCGGGAGGTGGGGGTAGTTAGCGAGGGGGGTACGGCTTGAATTCTCCCTTAAGTTCCATATCCAGTCAGCTTCGTTGCTGATTGCTTCCTATCCAACAGTGCAGTGTGCTGTGTGCTGCCATCTAGGGGCAGCATGCCACCTAGCCACATTCGAAGGAGCACAGGGGTCACACGTAATCCCCAGTGCTCTGGCGAATGTTTTTGGGGGAAGGAGGCACTGGCAGGTGCCTGTGGAGGAAATCCAGCCTGTGGAGCCTGCGTAACGAGTCGGTAGAAAGTGGAGAAGTTGGGCAGGACATTTATAATCCCATTCATGAATATTTTAACCATATGCTTCATTTAATGTGAATCTGGCACCAATTGGAAAAATATCCTGTTGTGCTTCAGTTTGCTGTTTTAGAACATTTTATCCAAAGAGCTGCAGTTTGTGAGCTACAGAAGCCTGAACCAGTAATGTAACTATACATCATGGGGCCCAGGTGCAGTCCATGCAGCCGCCCCCACTCGAAACACAATCTTTTCGACAGGTTCGCCTGCCAGTGGGCCCCCCGTACGCCCGGTAATTCATCCACTGGCCTGAAAACTCAGAACATACTGCTTCTGGACCACAGAATATAGCTACCCAACTGACTAAACAATCCATAAGCAGACTTTACTTCCAGGTTTTTCTGAAAAAAAAAAACAAAACAGTGATTTAGACAAGTAAATGCCAGCCTTTGGATATTTTGTCCAATGAATGACACTTCTTCATTACTTACAAATTTGGAGAACAAAAATTGGCATTGTATGTAAACTCAGTGGAATGCTGCAGTTCAGCCACCTTGGGGGTCCAACCTCTCAGTCTGGGTACCTCTGGGTAAGGGTTCAGACACTGTGGTATCACATCCTTCCTCATCTTGCCAGACTGTATTGGGCCCACGTTTTAAAAAATAATCCTATAAATTGGGAATGTCATTCATCAAACCTAGCCTCAACATAAACAAAGACTTACGTCAAGGGTATTGCTTTATTTCATTTTGAGCAACTAATCATTTCTGGAATCCAGGCAGAGCTAATGAGCGGACTAATTGAGTACTGCATAGAGCTCAGCCAGTCAACGGAGTCGCCAGCCTCAGACTCCACACCTGGGAATTCTCAACTTTCTGAGAAGCGCTCTAAACTGAAGAGACAAGAGAGTGTCCTTTGTAACCGCATGAAACATCTCACCACTATAGACTATGTTGAAGATGGTAAGTAAAAAATTAATCTCATGTTGGCATTTGTTGCCCACAAAATAGCAACAGATACACCAGCCAATCTACAGGCTGCCTACCTTTTTGGTATTTACCTAAATACATTTGTCTTTTGCAGGTGCTAAGATCACACGAGTGAAGCCCAAAAGAACTGCTTCATTTTTTACTCGCCAAAATACCCACAACTACGCCGCTGTGCAGCCATCTGAAACACCAACAGAAAGCTGACCCTTGTCAAGAAGGAAACCAATGCTCAACCAAAGACACCAGAACTCATTAATAAGTTTCAAGGACAATATCGACGGACCAAGTAAATCAATCAAGTAGTCCTAAGTGGCATTTCAGAACTCGCTTGGTCCTTAGTGACAGAGCCTCCACTTTATAGAGAAATTATGCATTATATATATTTGGCCTTTTTCTTATTTCTAGTGATGCCCATTAATAGAAATGTATGATTGTTGGGAGACACTAGATACTTCCACTGGATATTGCTGTCCTGTTGGCATATAGCTCTCTATCACAAATGGTCTATATCCATAAAGGACACGCATGAAGACATGCTCTACA
The DNA here is from genome assembly GCA_024363595.1 of Xenopus borealis. NCBI lineage: Eukaryota > Metazoa > Chordata > Amphibia > Anura > Pipidae > Xenopus > Xenopus borealis. The sequence continues at coordinate 21,468,064 of CM044437.1, read as the reverse complement.
TGATTAAGAAACTGATGAAATTATTTAGTTCTACAAGATCCGAAGCAAGCATGTTCTTGTTCTATCCCTTGTGCAATTTACAACATACTCCCAAAACCAAAAACAGAACTCTTTAAACCTTGCTAAAAACTATGCACCAAGGACACCCAACCTGCAATCTAGCCATTGAGCAGCCATGCTTGTTTGGGAAACTGGTAGGTTACAGATTGGATGTCTTAAAACAATATTTTGTCATATTTATCCTACATTTGCACTTTTTGGCACATGGGAGATTCAATCTGATTTGTTTCTACTTCGCTTGAATTGATTTGTATTGAGTTGAAAGGCCTCAAACTGGGGTTACACAGATTTCATATAGCCAGCCATTGTGATGCTTTAACACTTCATTCCTTTAAAGGAACCGTAACACCAAAAAATGAAAGTATTTTAAAGTAATGAACATGTGGCGTGTGGTTTATCTATCTGCACTGGTGCAACTGGGGTGTCTGCTTCAGAAACATTACTATAGTTTATACCAGGGGTGTCCAAACTGTGGTCAAGCTTTAAATGCTCGTTTCCCAAGGAAACGTCATGTCACAAAGGATATGGGGGGGGGGGGGGGGGGGGGGGGACTCTGCCCATTGCCCAGTTAGTAATAATAATAAGTCTATTTAAAGGGGACATTTTGCATAATATTTTCCCTGATTCTTTTTCTTTAGTGTTTAATAACATGCCAGATATATTAATTTGCCTTCCGTATTGTTTTTCCTCATTGATTGCGAATGAGGGCAACACACGAGGTGATAAGGGCAAATATATTGTACCCTCTATAGCCCCACACTGCTGATTAATACCAGCATGCCAATTAAATTGGTTCAAGGAATGTCAGGCTAAGGGCTGAACTCCAATCGTCACTTCCCCAGGTGGGACTGAAACGCAGGATAAATGCTGTTATTGAATAAAAAGACACTTCATTCACCTTATCACAAAGAGAGTGCTGATCCTTTACATCTTTATATCACAAAAACATTTTGTGCACCTAGCTTTCGCAGTAACTGAGTGCGGACACCAGCAACCTATGCATATATATATATGTGATATATGCGTGTGTATTAGGGATGCACCGAATCTACTATTTTGCAAAGGATTCGGCTGAATACCAAACCCTAATTTGCATATGCAAATTAGCGGGGGGAGGGTAAAAGCGCGTGCGCGGCAAATTTTTTCTTTTTTTTTAGCTTCCTTGTTTTGTGAAGAAAAGTCACATGATTTTTTGGATTCGGTTCGGCCAGGCTGAAAATGGCCGTGTGTGTGTGTGTGTGTGTATGTATGTATGTATGTATGTGTGTATATATTGTAAAGCAAGGCACTCACAGGACTTAAAATATGGTGAAAAAAAGATGACGTTTATTTGTTAATCCAACGTTTCAGTCTGACTTCAGACCTTTGTCAAACCAAGGAAGACCGAAACGTTGGAATAACAAATATACTTTATCTCTTTTTCACCATATTTTAAGTCCTGTGAGTGCCTTGCTTTACATGATATTC
>CM044437.1:21444619-21456794 GCA_024363595.1 Xenopus borealis | reverse complement strand
CTACCGAGGGTAGGGGGGGGTTCTATTAAAGCTTGAATTTAAATCTACTTTTTTGAAGTGAGGTATCAAGTTCATAGGGTTTAGACAAAGGGCTGTATTAAGCATACATTTATACATTGCATGTATGTTGCTTTACTTCCACAAAACTGTCAATTTCAGATGTCACTTAATGGACCTTGTACCACTCAGCTGCCAGATTTAAGTGGTAAGTCTCCTGTGGTCACTGGGGGTCACTCAGCTGCCCCCCAAAAGCTGCCGCCCTTGACACAGGCCCAGCGTTATAAAACAAAAGTTAAAAAAAAAAAACATGTTAATAATGTTATAATAACTGAGCCGTGGCACAAATACTGTGAATGGAATCGGGGTGTCATTGAACAAATCAAATGCTGTAGTTTAATGCAGATACTAATCCTCCTTGAATTCTAATTCAAACTATTGTATTTGTCTGCAAACAGCTTTTTAAGCTCACCCTCCCCCATGTTTGCCTTTAGCAAGCGGTGTATTGTAATTTGATCTTTCTGTTTTTGCTGCAGTGAAAGTTGGAGGTGGGGGGAGAGAGGAGGCAGTGGAGGAATTCAGCTAAGATGGAATTTTCCAGAGGCTTTTTGCTTTGAAAACAACTTGCGCAATGGGAGCAAAATAAAGATCCTGTCTCATGTCCTACCCACCCCTGCCATTATGAATTTCTAAAGGTGGCCATACACAGAGAGATCTCTCACCGATATGCCCACATTGAGTTGGGTGACATCGGGCTGATCCGATCATGGGCCCTAGTGGCCCAATGATGGGATCATAATGTAAAGAATACGGCCGGTTGGATGGCTGGTCCAGCCATCAACAAACAGATGCGGTCTGGAATACAACAGGATTTTTAACCCTGCTCTATTGACATCTGCCCGACCTTCGGCCGGATATCAATCGGGGATGCCCATTGGAGGGCCCCATACACAGGCCAATAAGCTGCTGACTTTTATCGGGCCGTGCTTGGGGTAGAACTACATGGGCTATTTTGGCGCGATTCAACACAAAAGCTGGCATCAAGTCGGATGCTCCAAAGATAAGGTGAGAAAAAGAAATGTTGGATGCAGTTGCAGCATGCATCCGTCACAACACGACTGACTGATGCAGATGCTGCATGCAGTGTCTGCATCCGACAGTTGTGTCATGCTGGATGCACACTGCGACTGCATCTGACATTCCTACAACTTACCTTATCTTCGGCACATCCAACTTGACGTCAGCGTTTTTTTGCGTTGGATCGTTCCGAAATCGCCCATGTAGTTCTACCTGCACCGGCCTTAAAATTACTTTTTTATACCTGGGAATCCTACAGAAAGGGGTTCTTATCTAGTAAAAATGACATTTATTATGACATTTATTATTACAAAAAGACATGCGTCTGTGGAGTTCAGCCCTTAGGGCTCTTACACACGAGCGTTTTTACCTGCGTTCCATTTTGCTGCGTTCAGTCGCAGGGGAGCGCAGGTATAGACGCACTCAATTATTTTCAACTGGGCTGTACTCACACCAACGCATGTAGACGCCCGAACGCAGGTTCAGACGCAACATGCTGCATTTTTCCTGCATTCGGCGCCTACATGTTTTTGTTTGACTACAGCCCAGTTGAAAATAATTGAGTGCATCTATACCTGCGCTCCGCTGTGGCTGAATGCAGCCAAATGGAACGCAGGGGAGCGCAGGTAAAAACGCCCGTGTGTAAGGGCCCTTAGCCTGACATTCTTTGAATCATTATTATTTAATTGGCATGCTGCCTTTAATCAGCTGTGTGGGGCTATGGAGGGTACAATATATTTGCCCTTATGACCTCGTGTGTTGCCCTAATTTGTAATTAATGAAGAAAAACAATACTGAAGGAAAATTAATATATCTGAAGCCCTGGAATCTAGGTTGAGACAAATACAGTTTGAATCTGGCATTTTATCTAAAACTAAAGAAAAAATCAGGCAAAATGTTATGCAAAATGTCCCCTTTAAATAGACTATTATATGAGTATTACTAACTGGGCAATGAGTCCCCACTCCTCCTATATCATGTGCGACATTTCCTCGGGAACCAAGCATTTCAAGCTGGGCCACATTCATATCCATCCTGGGCCGCAGTTTGGACACCCCTGTGCTAGTGCTACACAGATAGATAAGCTGACACTTTGATCTGAAAGTGCCAATTTAGTAGGTTATATATACCCTATATAGACAGCTTTATTCTACGGTTCCCTGGTGTCATTAAGTACATATGCATAAACAGACTTGGCACTTAGCCATCAAATACTAAACATTTTAGAAGGTTACCTAGCATTAGTGTTGCCACCTGGCCGGTATTTTACCTGCCTGGCCAATATTTTTGATGGTTGATCCCAATGTTATTAATAGTAAAAAAAATATATATATATATAGGCAGGCCGGTATTTTTTTCAAGAAAAGGTGGCAACCCTACCTAGCATATAGCAATTGTATGAGAGGGATGAAACTAACTAAATCATTTTAGAAACATGGTAAAAAATAGAGAGCAACTAAATCATTTGGTTATATCATTTGAAAATGTTTAGTTAAAGGGAGCTGCCTCTGATACCTCTGATTTGCATACTAAAAACGCCATCAAGAGTTCCCCTTTGAAGTCGGTAGCTTCTAAATGTTATTTATGTTTAATTTTTTTTATGTATCTATCCTGTTTTAAAGGACAAGGAAACCCTCTACCTCTTTCAAAACCGTTTCCTCCTGCACAAGTTCTTCTTCACTAACTGCATGAAGCACTCCCCCAAAGGGTCTGCCTGCCCCCATCAATTGTGCTTGGTCTGTTATAGCATGTTTATTTTAGCATAGGACTTGTCAGGTTAAACTCTACAGAAACCTGGCCAGCCACAGCATATATATTTTTATTTATAGATCAGCTATATTATTAGAGTGTTGGCTATTACCACAAGGATAGCATGCTTTCACATCTGATAAGACAAATATGCTGGGCAGATTGATATATTTTGCCTCTAGCTATAATTCAGATTGATGTCATAATGCTAGTGGTGACAAATACAGTTCCACTTTGCTAAAGCTTCTTTGTATCCCTAGACTTTTCCAGTACTGCAGCTACTGCAGAATTACGCATTGCGGTAAAGCAAGTGAGCACAACCCTGTGAGGGATATTTCATTGCCAAGGCTCTTTTAGCAGATGAAAGTTTTTTTTTTTTATCTGAAGCTTTTGTGGTGAAAGGTTGAGAACATTTAGAATGCAACAGCATTTTTTTACTTCTGCTTATTCTGCTTTCTTAAGTAAAGGTGACCATACATGGGCTGATAAAGGCTACCAATAGTCAGCAGCTTATTGGCCTGTGTATGGGACCCTACAATGGCCCTCCCCGACCTCTGTCTGTCTGAAAACTGGGCAGATATTAAGCGGTCAGGTTTACAAATCCCATCAGGAAGAGGAGCCCTTTGTACCAAGGACACGAGATTGCAATTGGATATATATTATTCTGCATATACAGTTGTGCTCATCACACCCTGGCTGAATTTACGATTTCTTAACCATGTTTCAGAGAATATGAATGATAACACAAAAACTTTTCTTTCACTCATGGATAGTGGTTGGCTGAAGCCATTTATGGTAAGACACCTGTGTTTTACTCTTTTTAAATCCTAATCACTACATCAGGGGTGTCCAAACTTTTTTGCAAAGAGGGCCGGATTTGGTGAGGTGAAAATGTGTAGGGGCCGACCATTCAGGGCTGAACTCCACGGGCGACTTGCGTGCGATCCGATGCGCTGAGCAAAAACACGTGAGTGGAGTTCAGCCCTTAGCCTGACATTTTTTGAACCATTATTATTTAATTGGCATGCTGCTGTTAATCAGCTGTGTGGGGCTATGGAGGGTACAATATATTTGCCCTTATCTCCTTGTGTGTTGCCCTAATTTGTAATTAATAAAGGAAAGCAAATTAATCTATAATGAAGGCAAATTAATATATCTGAAGCCCTCTCCTCCTATATCCTTTGTGATGTGACTTTTTTCCTCGGGAACTGAGCATTTCAAGCTTTTTTTCAAACACGAGTTAGAATGGCTATTAAAGGTAACCATCTTCACCTGTGATCACACTGATTTTGATTCTAGCTGGTGGGGAGGCAGGTCAGAGAGATTAGTCGCCTGAAGAAGAGGCAATTTGTTGCTAGGTGACTAATCTCTCCAAATAGAAACGTGTTTCTATCTTAGGGCCCTTACACAGGGGCGTTTTTACCTGCGCTCCCCTGCATTCCGTTTTGCTGCGTTCAGCCACAGGGGAGCGCAGGTATAGACGCATTCAATTATTTTCAATGGGGCTGTACTCACGCAAACGCATGTAGGCGCCAAACGCAGGAAAAATGCAGCATGTTGCGTCTGAATCTGCGTTCGGCGCTTACACGTGTCTCGTGGGTACAACCTCATTGAACAAAATGAGGTGCGTCTAGACCGGCGCTCCCTTGCGGCTGAACGCAGCCAAACGCAACGCAGGGGAGCGCAGGTCCAAAACGGCCGTGTGTAAGGGCCCTAGAACATTTTGCTTTGCAGATTATTAGCTATTTTGTCCAAACCAGGCTGATTTTATAGTCTGGAATGTATCACAGAGGCCAATGCTGATTTTGTATCATTTCACATTCATTAGACATCTCAACGCTTAGAGCTACATTTGTCTCGGCGCTAATATGGAGTCACATATAACTTTTCATTCGCATTCCACCATGATAAAGTAGTTTATATAGCTTTCCCAAACATGTAGTTCTGATTCGAAAAAGCACTCGACCGCACCTTTCTTTGTTTATTTCACATCCGTCATAATGCGGCTCTAACCGGCTTTAGCCGGCCCTACACGGCAGTAAAGTCATTTGAAGCAGAGGAGAAATCATTCCGCAGCGGCTCAAGCACTGACGTAATGTATAAGAATAATGAATGGAATAAATCCGCTGAGTGCGTGCATTCCACATTTAGTATCATTCCGCCGATTCGCGGAAGAAAATAACCGCTAGTTTTAATTGCCCCGCACATTCAATGCCTGGTGGCGTTCTGTATGCGCACCGCTTATTTTAATAAGAAACATATCCAAAACGGTGATTAGTCCGATACAGTTTAGAATCGAGGGACTTTTTCATTTTTGCGCATGCGCATTTCAAAGGGTGTTTTTTGTCAGTTCCATTCTCCGTTAGTTTGTAATTACTCTGTAACTAACTTTTCCAAAGTGGTTCCTTTTAAGTCTTATTTATAAAGCAGATAAAGGGACTACAATTCTTTGTCTGAAATAGAGCGCAAATCTGTGGGTGGACTAACTTCATACAGCGGAAGGATTTTTTTTTTCGTCATGAAGGCGGTATGCGAGTAAGCGTATAAAAAGAGGCGGTCGACGTGTTCGTGCCTACTCACTGCTGAAAGTGCGAAGAGACAAGAAGGTCGGTGATGGGTTTGTAGACATTAATGCTTTTGATCGTGGCTCTGTGGTATGTATAATGGTTAAGCCATTGACAGCCGTGTGGTAAGTAGAATGTAGTACTCGGGGGAGGATTCTCATTATAACATATCTCTAAGAATGAATATTTCTATATAGCTTTTATTCTAAGCATCAAATCTTTATTTAACCAATCATGAGGGTGTCTTTACCTCGTTTAATGAGCACATTACTTTGTAGTGGTCATATTATTGACATTACATAGTTTCTTTTTTGTTTTCCACCTAAAACTAGTTTTTATTGGATTTTTTTTTTTTTTTATCCATAAGATATTTTATATATAAATATATATAGGAGCCAAACGATCTGCTTCTTATACTCCCTTTCCTGTATAATTCCTAAATAGAGGCCCTTCTTAAAGGCGCAACTTGGTTCTGTCAAAGTGTATACTGTATACTATAGATATTTCAGTGTGGCTCATTTATTTTAAATCCCTCATAGCCGTTGACCAGAACAAGTTTAATTGCAATGCTGCATGGACATGGCATTTTGTCCATCAATGCGCCTCATCCTTTATTCTAATTCTCAAGACTTTTAAAAAGAGTAAGAGAGCACCTTGATATGAAAGACTCGTCTTTGTGAAGATTCATATCCGTTCCACGGACTGCATACACCTTAACCAAAGAACAGTGTGAATACAGCAGTATTTTGGGTATAAGCATGTGTCTAGGGTTGCCACCTTTTCTTAAAAATAAATACTGCCCTTCCTATAGTTTGGTGTTTTTTTCTCCCTATAGACATCAGCATCAAGCAATGTTTTTAATGGCCAAGCCGGTAAAATACTGGCCAGGTGGCAACCCTAATTGTGGCACTTGGTCGCGCAGAGATGCTGTAGTCTTTTAGGACTTCAGCTGCAATCAGACACAATTAATCCCTTTGGGTGGGGTGTAGCAAATGCTACTTTTAGATGTGGGTGTAAAGGGGTGTGTACAGTAAGTTAGAAAGAATACATAACCACTAGGTGGTGCACAGAGTTCCATTTTAGTTCATCGCACTATTATATAAGGCAGCAGAGACTGGGTTTATTTTGGGATTTGGTGGGAGGGGATGGGGCATTGAGACTTCTCCAATTTTATTTTGCAGGTATGGCGCAGCCTTGTGCTCACTTCAAATGAAGTTGACTTGGCTTCATCATCATCATATCTTTATTTTATATAGATTTTTGTTTGGGGGGGGGGCTTAATGTGAGGTGTATTTCAGATGTATACTGGAAATGTTACAATAAACACTTTTCTCAGTGATGGATGGTTGGGGGATGGGTGAAACATGTAAAACACATCTGAGACCCTCTGTAACTGTTGATCTGTATTTATGTTTCTGAGTTAATTTCCCCCCCCCCCCCCCCCCCCCCCCCCCAGGGTTTTTTTTTATAAAATGGATATTTTTAGATACTTTTCAGAGAACCCATGCGTTTCCAGCAGACGGCTACAGTGGACCCTTTACTTGATGCATCCCATAGCCTGTGATGTACGTCTGGCTGCAGTGACTGTTTAGGATCAGGAGTCCCTCCTCTGGCGCAAGATATTCATACCACTGGTGTTTCTTCCTCATAAAATCCCCATTACCAGTAAATTCCCTTCTTTAAAGGACAGACCGTCTTTCTTGCCAAGTTGCCTTAGTTCTTCATCCTTAATAAAGATGGACTTGGGTGGAGGCCCTTGTTCTTGGCACTGCATTAGTTGAGGGGGAGGAATGGACCGTCACATATAACAGCAGTGTGGGAGAGCCCCAAAATAAACATTCATCATTTATTTCTCCATAAAGTGTTGCTGAATCCTGACAAGCTGGACTATGCAATGCTGAAAATTGTGCTTAAGGATGCCATGATGTCAAATATAATGCATAAGTATTTTTTTTTTCTTTCCTTGTAAGATGTAATCTTCCATGTATTTAATACTTGCTGTGTTTGCGCTATATACTATGCAGCATCTAATGTAAGTGCTCATGTAAGTGCCCATGTCTTTACGGTCAGAGCTTTGTGTACTGCACATGCCTCCTGTGTTTAATCCTAGGCCTTTTTTTTTGCCCTGTAGCTGGGGCTGTTTAGTGTGTGTCTTGTTCCTAAACCTCTATGTCCTAATGAGATTGGGTAGAACATAACAGTAGTTATTGCTGAATGAAGGTATCAAATGATATATAATACTACATACACAAAAAAGCTTAAAAATACAGCGTCAACTCCACTGAAGACTTGACACTTCTGAGAAAAGCCATGTGCAAAAGTCGATTATGTTCCTCATCTGTGGAAGGAAAGGACCAGCTTTTTCCAGTGCTGCATTGGCCATTACTCTGGGAAGACTGCTTAAACCCACCTACAGCTAAACCAGTGTGGATTTAAAAACAACGATCATCAAACTCTAAACATGGTTATAAACCTAATAAGGGGTGTTTTGGTCTAAAAACGTACAGCACCTATGGTTGGTGATCTTGAATAACTTAGGGACAGATTGAGTGTTATTAATGTTCAGCACATATTAAGGGTATTTTCTCATTCAGTACCTTATGAGGGTATTTAATTATCACTTAATACCTTATTCAGCAGTCTGGTCTGCTTTACAACAATGACGTACGTGCTCACGTAACTGATGGGAGCTGTGTAATTGAAATAACAAAGCATGGAGCCATCAAATATATTTGGTATCTGTACACGGTTTACTGCCTAGTGGATCTTTTGTTAAACAGCGTGTCCAGTTAAGAGACCTGTTTCTGGGGTCCGTATAGAAGAAAACGAATACAATTTACACATTCTGTGTTGGTGGTTGTCTCTAAATTTATGGGCAAAAGTGGAATTTCCAAATTCACAAAGTGCCTCTGCATAAGTGAAATGGAAAAGAAACGGAGTAGATGAGCATTTTATGAAGCGTTTAAACCCAATTCAAATACTTTCAAAATGTCAAACGAAGTTTTAAGTTTTGAAGTTTAATGTATTGCAGCACAGCCATAATAAACGTCTGGTTTCTGATTAAAATTTGTTGAGCAATATTTTTATAACCATAACATAGCTGACTGGATTTTATTCCGTAAGTGGGATTACAGTATTATTTTTCTCCTATTGCTCAAATAACTTATATCATCCTGTTTAATTCATTCCAAATGTTTTAGCAGCTCACAGGTCGCTGTGATATCTAAAACACTTTAATGAAGGTTTAGTTTTAATACTTTCTGTTTTGTTTCTGTTAAAACTTCTATTTGGGCTCTTGGCAAACAGAGGCTTTCTGTAGTACTTCGGGATGGGCTTTATTCTGTGGATGAAGTAGTTCCAGATTTACTGTATATTTCATAGGCATTGGCCTTAAGGAACAAGGAAACCCTATTTCACTTGGGAGGACCAAAATGTTAGCCTTCCCCCAGTTAAATGGATAACGACGTTTTGCATGTGCCGCTCCAGCATTCTCTTACATTGCAGTCCTTGGCACGTGTGCAGTAGAGTACATTTTCTGGTTATATTCTACTATGCATGCATATATGGAATCTGTTTGTGATGGCGGGGAAAGGGCTAGTGAAATGCTGCCACAGCTATTAGACCGGTCTTCTGTGGGCCAAACATTTGCCACTCCTCCATGAAATACACTTCCCTGGTCCTTGACCCTATTTATTATGGCTGCATTCACTCCAAGGGAAAATTGAACTGATAATCCATGTTATTCATTACAAGTGTAGTAGCTCTTAAAAAAAAAAAAACCATGTTGCAGGGAATTAACATTCCCTTTTATTATTTGTGTGTGGGTTTTGGTACAGGCAGGGATTTTGACAGATTGAAGATGGGTGAAGTTAAATAAATAGGTCCAGTCAACTCAAAAGATAATTCTACCCTAAATTAAAAAAAGCCTACCCTACATAGACCCCTGCTCCCCCTAGCCTAGTAGCTTCTGCCCTGTGCAAATGCCCCAAGTCTTTAATTACCCCTCTCTCGGTGCAGATTCAGGACATCACAGTTCACGGGCGTCCTCTTCTTCTCTTTGTATGTTTGGGACGTGAGTGGCGTATCGGTGCATGCGCAGTTGGAGAAATCTTCCCGTTTGTGACCACAGTACATGCGCTAAAAGTCATGGAAATTGCCGCAGGGAAGAAGACCCGAAGATTTCTGAAGAGCACCTGTGAACTCTGATGTCTGCACTGAGGGGTAAGTAAAATGTTAGAGACGTTTGCCTGGGGTAGCAGCTGGGGGGGGGGACTGAGTGGAGTATATGTAGGGTGGGGGAAAAGGGTTGAATTCTCCTTTAATGCAAGTTTGTGGTGATTTGGCCTTTTAATGCAGACAGCTTGCTGCACAACATTTGTTTAAAAAGTGTGAAAATGATTGTCTTTATTGTGGGTCCCCTCAAATTATTTTTTAACCCTTTCCTTGCCAATGTTGCACCATCTATGTCATGAGCAAGAAACGTAAGTGTGCCAGTAATGTAGATTGTATGTCTCTGCATTTGCAATGAGAGGGGTGCAGTAGGTGTGATTCACTATTGTGCACTGCCTGTGGCTCATGCCAAATATTGTTCTGATAACACAGATCTGACCAGAAGCATTGAAACCATTTTAATATTTTAGCAACAGCCACAGACAGGGCACAAAATTGAATTGTTCCTATTCCATTTTATTTCTGCACAAATGGTACAGTGCAGGTGGCCAGTCAATTGTGATAAATCATGTAAATATTTAGCATTGTATCACTTATTGGTTGTGCACCACCAGTGGGGTAATAACTCAGATATGACCAGAAGCATCACATCGTTTTATCAACCACTGGTGGGGCACAACCAATAAGTGATAACAATGCTACATAGTTATGTGGTAGTTTAGACTGTAAAGAAGTTCCATCAAGATCAACCTTTTTGTTCCAGAAGATTGGTTGTTCCAGAGAGAGGTGGACACCAATTCTCAAGTTGTTCATTGAATACCAAATAGTGGATAAATGTTTCCTTACAAATTGCAGAAGTTAGGTAGCATGTGTGCTTATTTTACAATTACTACAGGTATTATTGCAATTTTATGGAACTATTGCAGATTTACATGTTTTGTAGTTTAACACTTGACTATAACCTAAGCAAGTTAAATATATGCTAAAACTGCCACTTAAAGGAATTTCTATTTTTTTTTTTAACTTTAAAGACACTGGTTGCGCCATATTTAGCAACTTTTTGATTAACGTTTAATAATTTTTGAATTATTTGCAGTCATCTACTGCCTCCTCAGCAGAAGAGTCTGCAATTTTGATATTACCTTTTATTAATTCTCTTTCTATTTAGGCCGGATTCAGCTTTCAGTATTAATTGTGATCCAACATTTGGTTGCTAGGGTAAGTTGGGCCCTAAGCAACCAGAGAGCTGCTGAAATTCTAAACTCGAGCTGCTGATCACAAAGCTAAATAATTCAAACATATATCAGAATATCAAATGTATAATTTCATATGCAGAAATTGTACTGAAAGGTAATATAAAGGGGGGGATCACCTCTCGGTAAACTTAGGGGCAGATTTACTGAATTCACATGAAGGATTTGAAGTTAGATCGCAATTTCAAAAAGATTCGAATTAGAATTTTCAAATGTTTTTGAAGACCACTTCGACCAGTGAATTTGTAAAATTCGATAAAATCAAATTTTATTCGACTGTCAAAGTACTTCCCCTTTAAATTTTTATTCGACCACCTATCAAAGCTACCGAATTGGGTTTCATTATTTTTGATCGAATAACAAATATTCGATCGATCCATAAAATCTATCGACCTGCCTATTCACATGGTCTAATTTCTAATTTTTTTTTTTCAATTCGAAATTCAACCCTTAGTAAATCTGCCCCTTAGTTAAGTGTTGTAGAACGGCCAGTCCTAAGCGACTTTTCAGTTGGCTGTCATTGTTTATAATTATGGGAGTCCGCTACCCCATCTAAAAAACTAGTTCTCTGTAAGGCTACAAATATATAGTTAAAGCTACTTTTTATTCTCTTTCTATTCAGGCCTCTCCAATTTGTATTCCAGTCTCTTATTAACGCAAATAGATGACATGGCACATTATTACAATGGATAGCTTGGTCATATTGAATGTATAGTAAGTAAAAAATGCCTGCATGCTTGTTTTTGGTTCTATATAGATATTATTGCATTATAGTTCGTCTTTCTCCTGAGCTAGTCTGGTGGCTTGTACTATTGGTAAAGTTTGAAGAAACCATTTATGTTAAATTGACAAAAGTCTTAGGCTGAAAATTAACCCCTAAGCTCACATGGGCAAATTAAGCCTCTGTTTTTGAGCAGCTCTGTGTATCATCAGCCACATGTTTTTCAGTTCAATTGTTTTCAGACTGTGCACCAGAATTAGACTTTTTACAATTACTTTCCAGTGCTTTTCCAAAAATCCAACCTGTGGCAGGATGGATATAAATACGGCCCAGCTTGAAATGCTTGGTTCTTGAGGAAATTGCAAAGGATATAGGAGAAGGCAGGAGGGGGGAATCTGCCCAGTACCCAGTTAGTAATAATAATAAATAAGTCTATTTCAGGGGTGTCCAACCCACGGCCCGGGAGGGAGATTCGGCCCCAGCTTACTGTGGATTCCTTCTCCCGTTCCCTTGGAGATTTTTCTTTTGTGCAGCAGTTTTCTTTAGCTCCTTCCCTTGGTGTTCGCTCCCCCCTCCCTTGTCATAGTGCTGCCGGATCATATTACTTCAGCTGTGACAGGGAGAGAGAGCAGCCAGGGAGCATC
>CM044437.1:21420734-21443301 GCA_024363595.1 Xenopus borealis | reverse complement strand
CCCCAACCAAAAGTGGGGGCTGATAGAGCCCACATTCCGGTTGGGGGTTTCACTATTTTTTAAAAAAATATGCCCCTCGCAAGCGCTAGCGCGTGTCTTAATGACGTCACGCGCATACGCTGAATGAAAAGCTGCCAGAATTGTGACCGCTTTTTCATTCTGCGCAAGCGCGCCTATGGGGAGATGGCTGCTCGCTCTGGGAGCTCCCTCCCGGAGCGAGGCGGCTAGCGCTTGCGAGGGGCATATTTTAAAAAAAAAAATAGTGAAACCCCCAACTGGAATGCGGGCTCTATCAGCCCACATTTTTGGTTGGGGGTATAATTTTGTCCCAATAGGTGCCCTTTAAAGAAATATATCCACTAAATGTACGCATTTAGAAAAGTTTTCAGAGTCTGCAACCAGCCCCCCCGGAGCTGCTTTAGAAGGTGAAAAGTTACACTTTACACTTCAATATTAGAAAACAGTCACATAGAAAGTACTTGGGGGGAAAATCCTTTATTTCTGGTCGACAGTCTGAAAAAAACTGAACTGAAAAGTGTGGGAAGATGAACAATACCTTTTTTTATTTTGAACCATAAAATACCTGTGCAGTTCACTTACCTCTCAATGTAAACCTGGTAATAATCTGCATTCCCAGTCAGATCACATACATCATGCTTCTCGTGGGTCGAATGTTTTTGTTGATTTTGATTGTGAAACATAAATTGTGGCATGTCAACCAGTTTGTGCAATTTGGAAACGTACAGTAACTGAATTCAGAGTCTTCTCACTTCCCTGTTGCCATTTCCTCTAAATTAGAACATTAGCTCTGCACCTTTTGTTGAAGTGCTGCTCAAAGGACCCAAAGCAAAGGGATGAAGTGAGATCCATGTTAATGTTAATGCTTCATGTTAATAAACCATTTTCATAATAATATACTTTATTAAAGTATGTGCAATTGGGTAATTATAAATAGTAAATTGCCATTTGCACCCTCATCCTAGGATTCAGGGTGCACACAAACAAACCAAACATGTTAGGTTACATGAGCCAATTAACAGACAGAGTCCTGTCGTCTGCTTCCACGCTTCTTCCTGTTAAAGTTAGGGCAGAGACACACGAGCAGATTAGTTGCCCGGCGACAGATCGCCTCTTCTTCAGGGCGACTAATCTCCCTGAACTGCCTTCCCATTGGATAGAATGTAAATCGTCAGCGAAATGGCAATTGGAGCAATTCACGAAGATACAATTGGAGCACCCATTGACTTTTGGCGCATTCGCAGCAGAGCTGAACCGGTAAATGCTCCTACTGCGCATGCACCACCAACCGCCGATGGATCCCGGAAGAAGGCGACTGGGGAGAAGATGGTGCCTGCAAACTCCATGGCTTCACATAATCCTACATGCAATTAGAATTGAACAATAACGAATAATTTAGGTTAGTTTTTAAATTAAAAGTATCAGCATCTGGCTGTTGTACAAAACTAGCCTTAAGCCTCCCCCCATAGACACCAAGATCTTTCTCTTCTGAACGACCGATCTTAGAGAATTCCGTCCAATCTATCAAATTATCATGCGGATTTGTGGGATTCGAATGATGGTTCATCCTACGATTTTTTTGCCCAACATCAGTCTGAAAATTGATCGGCCAGGTTAAAAAATCTTTACCGGTCCCCGTGCAATCTGTCTATTTTTGCAGGACAAAGCAGGCAGCGACCCTTCAGTTTTGCTGCAATATCGCCTGAAATTGTCTTTTTAGTTGATGGACACATCGTACATTTAAGCGTTTTGAGACAATCGTGGTCTCACGATAACCATTGGATCTTTTAAAAATCTTTACGTCTATGGCCAGCTTAATGGAGGGAGTTGGAGTGCAGGAGAGTCTCAGGTCTGATCTAAATCCCAGCAATTCCTCAGGTTTTGCTTCTGACCTGCAAGTACAGAAAATGAAAACAAAAAAGCAAAGGGCACTGGTGGTCGGCACTCCTGATAATCAGGATGGGGTTCAAATCCCTGCGGTGTCTCTGCTTTATAAATAATGCTGTAATAAGCTAGTCAGATGTGACTTGGACTCACAGTATAAAGCAAGTGAGTGACAAGAAACCTGAATTGTCAACTTTATGGAAGGTTATTTATTAAAGGTCAAGTTGTGTTCAAGTTTTTCGAGGGTAAAGGAGAAGGCAGAGGAGTAACAGCAAGCCCAAATAAAGATTTCACTGCCACAGGCGCCTTCTTTTTATGTTATACCTGTTATTTCACAGTCACATTCCCTTCTCTAATTATACCGGTTATCCCACTGTTACTATAGGCACCATCTCTCTCTACTATACCTGCTAGCCAATTATCCCACTCAGGTCTGGACTGAGAGTCAAAATAGGCCGTTGCATTTCAAGTACACAGAGGCCCAGTCAGCCCCCACCAGCCCCTCTTGCATTTGCCAGAACCCACAGATTACCAGTCTGGGCCTGATACCACTGCGATTATGTGCACCATCTCTCCCTACTATACCTGCTATCCCTCAGCCACAGCCCCTTCCCAGTGACTATTATCCCCACTGCTACTATAGGTACCATCTCTCCCTATTATTACTGTTATACTACAGCCACACTCCCTTCCCAGTGACTAGTATCCCCAATGCTACTATAGCCACCTTCTCTCCCTACTACACCTGCTAGGCAATTATCCCACTGCTATTATGGGCACCATATTTCCCTAGTGTACCTGCTAGCCACAGGCCCTTCACAGTGACTATTATCCCCACTGCTACTATATGCACCATCTCCCACTACTACACCTGATATCCCACAGCCTCAGTCCCTCCCAGTGGGCTATTATCCCACTGCTATAAGGACCATTTCTCCCTACTATACCTGCTATCTGCTATCACAGTCATAGTCCCTTCCCAGAGACTATTATCCCACTGCTACTATAGGCACCTTCTCCCCCTACTTCCACCTGCTATTCCACAGCCGCACTCCCTTGCCTGAGACTATTATCCCACTGCTATAGGCACATTTCTCCCTACTATCCCACAGTCCCTTCCCAGAGACTATTATCCCTACTACTACTATAGGTACAATCTCTCCCTACTATACCGGCTATCCCACAGCCACAGTCCCTTCCCAGAGACTATCATCCCACTACTACTAGCCATAGTCCCTTCCCAGAGACTATTAACCCACTGCTATAAGGGCCATCTCTCCCTACTATCCCACAGCCATAGTCCCTTCCCAGAGACTATTATCCAACTACTATAGGCACCATCTCTCCCTACTGTACCTGCTATCCCACAGCCACAGTCCCTTCCCAAAGATTATTATCCCACTGTTATAGGCACCATATGTCCCTACTGGACCTGCTATGCCACAATCACTCTCCAAAGAGTGTTTTCCCCACTGCCACTATTGGCATGTGCTCCAAGGCATGATTAAGCCCTTATGCTCACCTACCTATGCCCCATCCTGCCCAATTTAGACAAACACTGAACTGTCCCTTTTTTGGATAACCCTCCACCTTTTTGCCTTGGTCTGGTCTCCTCACAAGACTCCCCTCTGCGCCCTGGTTGCGCCCATAGTAGCTTATTTGAGACTTTTATACCTACTAATAAAGCCCCATAATAAATTAACCCGAACCCAAATTTCTTCTCCTCTTCATTGCTGCTGTAGACCAAAGCCCTAAATTAGAAGAAGAGAATGCTGTGTAGAATTCTAAACTTAAATTCCCTTTGACTGGTGTGTAATTGTGATATTAGCTGTGGTCCACCAAGAAAGGCTGCACTTGAGCTCTGTATGTTCGAACTGACACTCTCCTGCTTCTGGAGTTTTGACATTAGTCTGACAAAATTGAAGAACACGTAATAAAGAATATGAAGTCTACACAAAGGCACAACATAAACATGTAATTTAATGAATATTGGGATACGGATATCATTTTCCACCAGGGTGACTAGATTAAAACAAAATCACAATAAAATGCAAGAAATTGTCAATTTCTTCAGATTTTTTTTCTTCAAACATTGCTTTTTATTGGATTTCATTCAATAAAACAAAAGGGAAGGGGGGGGGGAGGTGGAGGGGTAGTGGTTCCGCCTGAGGGTCTCCTGTAGTTTCCAGGATATACATACTTTTCTCATAATATCACATACATTTCAGCTAGTCTCTTAGTTGAAAGTAGATATGGAGTCTCAGGTTGTGTGGTGTCATATTGTCCTAAGAGTTGTGTATCAAGCAAACATGTCGTCAGTCAGCACATCTTGAAGTTTTTTTATGCCCTTATTGGCCATTCTTGGAAGTTGGGGAGATACACAAGGTGAATAAGATTGGAGTTTCTCCAAAGTGGTAGATTTGGGGATAGGAGTTGGGGGGTCCAACCCTATTGTGCGAAGTGCTGATATCCATGCCTGTAGTTGCATATCTGGGTTTTCATCATTCGGCACGAGCCGCCAATGGACATAGGCTACCTGCGCCGCCACGTAGTAGGCCCTGAGGTTGGGTAGCGCCAGTCCCCCACTGTCTAGAGGTGCATAAAGTGTCTCTTTGGCTGTTCTAGGGGCCTAGAAGGGTGTTACAACCTTTTCAATGCTTTGAAGGAATTTGCTTGGTATATGTACTGGGGAGTTCCGGAACAGGTACAAACATTTTGGCAGAAATACCACTCTCCCTCCCCATAGCGAGAGTGGCAGGTGCTGCCATGCAGCCACCACTCTAGTAAAGTGTTGGGTTGCTGCCTCTAAGTTCAGTTAACTAAATCTACATTCTCATGTATTTTGAGGCCCAAGTGTTTGAATGTGTCTACAACCTCGAGGTCTTGTCTAGGAGATGTTGTTTGGGCAGGGAGCAGGTCTAGAGGGAAGTTACTGATTTCTGCCAGTTTACTTTAAGCAATTTCTTCAGATTTAGACAGTCTGTGTGCTGGAACAACTAGAAATGAGAATTCCAGTGTGCTTTTAGAGACTTGTTGATTAAAGTGTGCCAAAAAAATCACAAAAAGAATACTCCCTAACCCTATTCATTTGAAAGCCATTCTGGAATACATCCTGTAAAACAGCCTCTTCTTGTTCTTATGAATATAATTTGTGTTTTCTACTTTTTAAGCTTGTTTGTCTAAACTGCATGAATCCTAAGAAGAAATCAGAATACAGAAGGAAAAAAGGAAGTAGAGGATTATAGAGTCTCGCAAAGACACTGCAGGGATTTGAACCCCGTCCTGGAAACCAGGAGTGCCGACCACCAGTATCTTTTGCTTTTTTTTTTTTTTTTGTTAGTAATTTAAGGGAGAGGTAAAAAGCAAAACCTGAAAGAACAAAAATATGTTCTTCCAGTAAAAGAAAACCTTTTGAGACTACAGGAAGAGCAGATTTTCTTCTAAGTTCTTCAATAGATACATTTTATGTCACCTTTAAGAGACACAAAGACTACTATGCTTGTCTACCCCATAACAAAATCAAGCACAGATACGTTATTCCCAATACAGGCTGAAAAGTCTAAGTTTGAAACAAACTGCTATGTAATTATAAAGATATTGCCTCTATTAAAAACAAAATACGATGTTTCTGAAGAAGGAAACTTGCATTCTTGGATTCAGTGTAAGGTCACAACTTCGCTAGGTAGCACAATCAAGTATATCCGTGACTTCCAGAAGACTGCAGATAGAACAAATTCATTATATGCCCCCCCCACCACCACTTCAAAAGCCATTGCATTCATATAAAGGATTTAACAAAGAAGACAATTTTGGCAACTGAGCTAAATATATTTTCAAAAATAGCTATAAATAATGTTGAGTTTGTGCTCACGATCTTAAAGAAGAAACAAACATACGTACCGCTAAACTTTGATGTATGTGCAATCGAGACTGCTTTGCCATATTTGCGGACTCCGTATTCACAAATGTAGTGATAAAAGATATTCTACTCCCTCTTCAATTTAGATGCCTTGCTGAGGTGCAGTACCTGACCATGAATATACTTTGCTAGCCATCAACATTATAAGAACCCACCCAAAAGAAGGATAAAGTTACTTTTCTAACCTGAAAAGACAAATCTGAAGACGTTGTAGATTATCTCCCTCCCCACAACCCACAAAATGCTGATCTTCAGCATGATGGCAAGGCCCAGCCTTCTCTTGGCATTCAGGGATATTTTGAACTGACCCATTCACATGGGGGGGGGGGGTATTATAAACAGACACAATGGCCATCTGTAAAACTATGATTTTAAAAGATCTTTTTTTAAATTCCAGTATGGAACTATTTCATGGGCAAGTGTTGTTTATCTTTAGTACAGTGGATGAGTAATTGTAGCTATTATTATATTCATGAGGTATATGGATTTTTTTGTACTATCCCATATTTAAATCTTCTATACAAGATTTTCTCCAAGCAAGAATTTAAAGACACAAACCTC
The DNA here is from genome assembly GCA_024363595.1 of Xenopus borealis. Taxonomy (NCBI): domain Eukaryota; kingdom Metazoa; phylum Chordata; class Amphibia; order Anura; family Pipidae; genus Xenopus; species Xenopus borealis. The sequence continues at coordinate 21,436,919 of CM044437.1, read as the reverse complement.
ACTTAAGACAGATTAACAATATTCTGCAGATCGAAGCTGGATATCTAGGATGCTCTGCCAATTAAAAAGGGCCTGTTAGATGAACTTTGATCTTCTACACCACGATCTTGATATTCATTAGCCAATCTGTGAGATAGAAGCTAGAAAAAGAGCCCCTCCGAATCCCCACTGAAATTAAACAAGCCTTACAGAGGCAGGTTTCACAGCACGCTCACGGTCTTTGAGTCTTGCAAACTAATGTGAAGAAAGAACAAAGAAAGCACGCATACAACAACATGCAGTAGAACTTGGCAGATAATGCTTCAGAACAGAATCACTTGCCACTAAGACGCAGAATAGTGCATTTTGAGATAATAGTGCAAATTTCACGTCACTAATTTGTCAGGTGCATCTGTAAAAGAAAGAATGAATGCCCAACCCCTGAAAAAAAAAATTCACGAGATCATTCAGTTCTTGACAATAAATCACAGAGGGGTTATTAACAAGCTAGGGTCTAAATGCCCAATCATGAGAGAAGCGTAGATACATTCCATTTGTTACAGACTACATGCACACATTGCACATTACCTGCTATATAATCCAATCATTTTGCTCTGAGAAAAGAGACTTGTAATATATAAAGTTGCATAAAGATTTGGGATCCACAAGCGCCTCCCTACTTTTCTTTTGATCGGCGATCAATGTATGTAATGTGATTTTAAAAAGTGTTAGAAGCCAAAAGCATACAGGAAAAGCAGAAGACGAAACCACATATTTGCACGACTTATTCCTCTGTAGCTGCTGGAGTGAAACTGTGCTTTATAAAGTAGGTTGTCTCTGAAAAAGTGTAAAAACAAATATTGCCCTCCCCCAACAAAGTAAACAATCGATGTACACTTTCAGTCCTTGAATGTTCCATTTAAATTTTTATATACTAAAAGGATTCATGGTCCTGGTGGTCATCTATGTAACTATAGCTAGACACATATGAAGATTATAAAATCTTTCTTACAGTAAACCGTGTAGGGTTCTCATTGGGATCAGAATAGTCTACTTTTTAATGTAAATACTGTTAGAAATCCCAAAGAAATCACTTACAATTCAGAAAAAGAAACACAAAGACCTGTTTCTCACCAATTAGTTTAGTTTACTTAGCGAGTTTTGCTAACATTGAACTTCAAAGAATTGAAATGTCAGTCTGTGGAATAAACAGCGGAATAAAACAACTCCTTCGATGTTAAGTCTTACAGTTATGCCTCCTATGTGAAGATAAAAGGGAAAAAAATCTGTAAGCCCCCGCCCAACACCCAGAATAGAATACTTAGATAGACTATGCTTACAGTAAACAGTCACAAGTGTATCGTAGCACTACAATCTGTACATAGAGTGAGTAAAGCAGGAGTACATCCTTGTGAAATGTTCACTATCAAAAACGTGCCCAATTAAGTCAGCTCAGTCGTTGGCAGCCTTACATTTATGGTTCCTATGAAAAAAGAAAAAAAAACTGCAAGGTAAGAGCCCCCACCTCCCCAACTATCCCCACAATTATTAGACAAATAATATGGTGTAACTTCAGTTTGTATAGATGATATGCAGGAATATGCATTTAAGCATTAGTCATGTATTCCAAGTCAAATGTTCTAAGCAAAATAAATATGTATTCAATCTACATTCTAAAGTTATTCTATAATGCTGTCACAAATTAAGGTGAGAACGTTTGCTTAAGCAGTTTCTCAATAGGAAATATATACACATGCTGCTAGAAAACTTATCTGTTAAAATGATTGCTTCCATCTTCCAAGATAGCTTAAGATATCTATTTGCCTCTAATCTGCTTTAATGTCTGCCTGTGGGAGGTCAAATACACTCTTCCTTTCATCCTGAAAAGCCACTGTGGGTATAGGAATTCTCTCACATTTGCTAGACGAAAGGGAAACTCATCCATACCGAGAAGTGCACTTAATTCTGTTTTTCAAATCCTGAAAGCAACTTGGATAACTGAAGCCATAGCTTAACTGCTGGGTTTTTGTTTGAAATGAAGGAATCTGTATTCATTTCTTGCCATTTATTGGTGATATATCTGTCATTAATGGTTGAGGTTTGAAGATTTGAAATATCACAAAATTATTTAATTATGAAGTCCAGGTTACTAAGGTGGTGGTAGTCATATAATTTACATTTGAATTTTCACTCGGATTCATCTGTGGGGAACTCCTATATCACTACTGACTGCATTGGACTGCATCAAATAAAAGAAGCACTTCTTGATGAATTCTTCAATCGAATTCTCTCATTCTAACGTTAACACTTATATCCCGTTATCTTTCACTCCTTGGCAATACCTGGATACTTTGGAATGGTTAACTTCAAACTCAGTTTACATTTGGTTTGATGCCATTTCACAGGACGATTCTGAAAGATTAAAAAAACAGAAAGCCCCCTCCCAATATTCACATTTCAAGTATCTTGTTAAATCTTATTTTAAATGGCAGACTTCAACATTAGTCTCTTCACCACCATCACAGACAAAGTATAAACAACTCTTTAGCCAATACAGAATGTCTATATTTCTAATGGATCCAGAGTCAATAGATTGACATATTTACTTGTTAGGCACACTTGCAAAAATAGAGAGCTATTTTTATAGATATTTGTGCAGCTCACTCTAGATATTACATTCAAATTACCTGTCTAATAAAACTAATGCGGTACACTTTTTACATATAAGTTTACTAATTCTTCCAAATTTAAAGATGAAACCATAATATTTAGAAATGTATATTTCAAGAGAAAACAAAATAAAAGACTAATTGTGCACATGAATGTTTGCAAACCTCAGTAGAAGTTTAGCTTTCCATGAGAGTCCTATAATTTAATAAGTCCCTATAATTTATTACCCTACTAAAAACCTTAATAATGCCTACTTACAACAACCAGTAGGTGACCATAGACTGGCTTCACCTATAAAAAACAGAAAGTGATAGCCTTACCAAAGACCTCAAGAAGGCGCTGATCCATCTGTTGCTGATTTTTTTTTTACATACCAAGTTAGAGAGAGAGAGAAGAAGACTATATACTAGCTGGGTAGGTTTCCAAATGCTAGCTGCATTGAATTGAATTAATCCACTTAGTAATGAATGCTGAGGATAGTTACACTGCTCCAGTTGGAATACTTTACACAATCCTGAAAAAGAAAAGCTACAAAAAGAAAGACCACCCCAAATCCCCAGGTCTAACTTACATGTACAACCAATGGGTCTGAAAAAAAATGCTTTCCTTCTCTGCCATCCAGGACATCAACTGCTAGAGGCTTCTAACTCCCCTTGGGATCTTCAAGGCTTCCTAGCTCAGATGGACCCACATGGTTTTTGGCTTGGGAGTACAACTACCACTTAGTCCTTGCCCGTTCTACTTCCAAGATTTCAACTGCAGGCTCTTCTATATGATTCTTGCTTAGTCTAACTTCATTAGCTTGCTGTAATCAATATTGTGAGGTCTAAAGTAATCCTTAAATATTGAATATTTCATTCATTTATTGATAATTTCTGTCTTTGAGGTTGAGGTTATCAAATACATTGGATCAATGTTCTGGTTACTACATCATATAACTGGCTGCTCTTGATTTTTCTTGTTTGTGCTTTACTTCTACACACTCAAATCCTGGTAAATGCATAGATTAATTTGGACATCTTATTCTTGCTTCAGTTGTATTCTGATAAGTTGTGTTAGTACATCAAAGGGAACGCTTGAAATAAGCTGTAATGGAATTTTTTGTAGAACATCTGGATACTGTCATCTGATTCTTCTATGGTATCAATCTTATCTACATTACATAAGCCACTGGCTCTTTTCAAATATCCAGGAGGTCCAACGCAAATTTCAAATCATTGCTCTTAAAAATGTTATCTCTATTCTTCACTAGTGTTCATTACTGCTCACTCATTCATCAGCGATACCTTGAACCTTTTTGATGGTAACTTCGAACTCAATTCACATCTGAATCGTTGCCATTTGACCAATAGAATCTGAAAGAATCTAAGTTGAAATATTTTACATCCCCGCCCCCCCAATAAAATGTAGTTTTCTATTTTAAAGCCAAGGGTGCTAATTTCACTCAAGATACAGATATCTCTATCATGCCATGACACCTTACACCCCAATAACCTATGCATATTGTAATAGAACCCTCAATGCTTAAATAATTAAATGCAAAATACTGCACGTATAGAGCTCAACCTACAAAACATCACAAAAAAAGTAAAAACCCTTTTACAAAGTTTTTACCTTTTTGGAAAGCCAGTAACATTCTTACCAATGATATAAAAGGATGCTGAGCCATCTGCTCCTGATTTACACACCTTTAGATTACAGAAGCTAACTATATGACGATACTCTGAGGTCCCAGATCCTATTTGTGCTTGCTTCATCCACTTATATGTAGTATATGCTCAGGAATACTTTACTGCAGAATCCTGAAAAATAAAAACTGCAAACCACCATCCTCCCTTTTTTTCCCACACTGTCATTTACTCAAGCTTGCCTCTTTGTCCAGGACATCATAGCTCCAACTTGGGGTCCTCCATATACTGTCTAGTTGAATGGAAGCTGCTTAATTTGTCCTGGGATCATAGTTATGGTTTTTTTCCCCAATCTAGCTCCACAATGCTTTTTTTATAATAATATATTTGTAATAATAATTATGTAAGAGCTATATTTGCAATCAAGTAGAACTTCATTTGACTTTTTTCCATTTATGTCAGGAAATGCATATTCCTTGATATTTATTTTAGTAATTTTTCCATAACAGATGTTTTCTTTTTGGTTGCGTGTAGATATACACTGGGTTATTCTGTAACTGTATTGTTGATTCATGATGATTATGATATTTGGTAAATTTCTGTTTGAAATGGAATTTGTGGAATAAAAAGTAATATAGTTTATTGTAACTACTTGGAGACCCTCTGGATAAGGATTGTTGATTCTTCTACAGTAGTAATAGTTGTCAAATATTTTGGATTTCGGACATTTCTGTTCTTTCAGTCTTACATTTCTATCCTGTAACATTTTTCACTCATTCATCAGGAATACCTTGATATTTTATGATCGTAACTTGAAAGTAAATTCCCATTTAGCTTAGTGACATCAGATGAATCTGAAAGAGTTTAAAGCAAAACATTCTCCACAACACCAACATATAACAGACACATTTTGCTTTCTTATTTTCTGTGTAACGGCAACCTCACTGCTCATTTTTGCACAATACGATGACTTACTACAGTTTTTTCCATTAGCAAAAAGTTTTTAATAAGGTATTCTTACCAAAGACCACAAAAGGGCGCTGATCCATTTGTCGCTGATTTCTGCCATAACAAATTAGAGGCTATCTACATACGGATCCTGGATGGGTTCCCAAACGCTAGCTGGCTTGAAGTTCCAAAAGTCAATAACATGTAATAAATGCGGCGGATAGTTACACCAGGAATCATATTTTACATTATCCTGAAAAAGATAAACTACAAAAACACAAAAAAGCCCCAGATGACCCTAACCCCTTCTATACACAATTCAAAATTTTACCACATACATACGATAGGTCTGGCAGTTAGAACACAAGCTCATTCTCTCTGCCTTCGACGACATCAACTGCTAGAGGCTTTTGTCTCCCCATGGAATCTTCACGGCTTTCTATCTCAACTGAAGCCAATTTATCTTTCCTTTGGGTGTACCACTATCTTTTGATCCTTGCCTGTTCTAGCTCCAAGAATTCAACTGCAGGCTCCTCAACTTGATTCTTGTCCCGCCTAATGTTATCTTTTTTATTTACGTACTGTTGTAAGGGTTGAATTCATCCTCGGGTAAGTAATTATTTCCATGGAGTGGATTTTAATCACTAGTTTCAGTCTTTAAGATATTTTCTCAATATTAAAAGTTAGGAAATATTTGGGTTTACTGGTATTAATTTATCTCTCTGAATTCTTTCATTGCTGGCAGCAAATGCAATTAATATTCTTGTCTTATATTTAAATTTTTGCTTATTCTTGTATGTGATTTACTTCTACACACTTTGAAATCTTGGTAAATACTTGATAAATTAATTTCTTATTCTTGCTTCAGTAGAATTTTCATGTATTGTTCCTAAGTCAACGAGAACTCTTGAAAAATGCTGTAATGGAATTTTCCATATAGGTAGAACTTCTGGATACTGACATCTGATTCTTCTATCTTATCTGCATAATATAAAGTGACTGCCTCTTTTCAAATAAGCAGGAGGTCAAATACAAATTTCCAATCCTTCTTTCATGTAATTTCTATTCTGCATTAAGGTTCACTCATTCATCAGCGATACCTTGTAAATTTAGGACGGAAACTTCAAACGCAATTCACATCTGCCTTGTTGCCATTTCACAAGATGGATCTGAAAGAGTCTAAGGAAAAAATTTCTCACCCTCCCATCCCAACATTTACAAAATAATGATTTGAAACTAAGAGTATTTACTGAACACAAGACTCAAATGCTATCCACCCAATCCTTAATGCAAACAATGCATAATTCATAACGCAACCACAAATTAAGAGTGGTGTTTTAAGTAAAAGAATTCAACTAAATTATGAACACCAGCACAGGGAATGCTTATTGCATGCTTATTTCTAAATTTCATATTTTTTTGTTGATAAGCAAGTGTTTATCTCCTTCTTTGTAAAGTAAGGAAAATAATGAATAATCCAAGTACAGATTTACTTGGTGCTCCCCATTTATAATTAGAAATCTATAAAGTTATAAATAACAAACATCCTCCTTCCAATTCAGAAACATCACTTGTACAGAATAAGCTGTGTATTTATCTACATACAACCATCCAATGAGACATGAAAAGTCTACCTGTGCACAAGAACAAAGTCCATATTCTTGCAAACAACAGCAAAAAAAAACGAACTTTGCAGCCCAACCCATCCCAATATCTCTTAAGAGAAACCCGTATAGGCTTCAGTAACTGAGTGTATATTGTCCCATAATCCCCAATATAGTACTTAAATAATTAAAAATAAGAGAGGTGTGTGTACTGTACCTCTAATTCAATGGGTACAAAAACTAAAATAGCTTTTAGTACAGTCAAAAGGTTATATTCTTACCAAAGGCCACAAGAGGGTGCTGATCCATCTGCTTTTGAGTTTACAAACACACTGTCAAATTACAGAAACTAACTAGTATACTGGTCCCACATTCTAGCTGGCTTGTATTTGCTTTTTTCCATTGTTGTGTATGCTCAGGAACTGAATTTGTTATAAATACAAGGATAACTTCTGGTTAAAGAAAGCCGATTATTCTGTAGTAGCAACCTTGCCTGCTTCGGGTTCACCACCTTGGTTCAGTATTTAGAAATTTGGAAAAATCCTTATTCTTTAAAATTTATACTTCTATACTGTAATACTCTTGACTCATTCATCAGGAATACCTTAGTGCAGTCTTGTGAGCTGAATCTGAAAGAGTCTAAGGCAAAACATTCTCCACCACAACAAAATATAACAGACACATTTCAACTAGGTTTGTATAGGTAGGCTCTTAATTTTAAATTTGTTTATTGAGCAGAATAGACATGAACACCTTAAGCATTTGCATCCCCACCCTGATAATTAAATATACAACTCATTCTTTATTCAGACAATACATACATACAATACGCATATTTAGAATGCAATCATAAATTAATTAAGATCTGTACTAAAACTGAATAAATCAGTTTTTATTAACACCAGCACGAAAATCAGCCTGCTTACTGCTGTTTCAACAAGAGTAACTTCAGTTACATTGATATGTTACAACCCAGATTTCCTGACCAGTATTATTTTTATAAGCAGAATGTGCTGACTATTATTTTTCTCCTCCTTTTATAAGGATAAAGAGTTAAAATCATATATTTTTGTGCCCTGGTTACAATGCTATTTAATATATATATACACACACAAATAGATCCAGCAAGAAATGTAAAAACTACCTGTGACCAAGTATGAATCCGGATTCTGGCAAACCACAGCAGAAGATACTCTTGCCATTTACACATACATCACAACGCATTTCTGCAAAAAAATCTAAATACAAAATATTTGCACCCCCACCCCAGTCATCAAATAGATTTATACCCCACTAGCTTAGACTACAAACTTATGAAAATCCATAATAGTAAGCTAATGTAGAGGAATAATATGGGTATATTTGCACTTTTAACTCTTTGGAAAAAATAAATATAATATTCTTACCAAAGGCACTGTGATCCAGCTGCTGCTGAGGTTATATAGACCAAGCTTTAAAAAAAAAAAAACAAAAAAAAAACAACCCACATATGTATAGAAGGATTTCCCAAAAACTAGATGGCTTGCCAAGTCCTCTTACTGGTACTAAATGATCAGGGATGTTTACATTGCACTAGCAGCAATTCTTGGATACAGTCCTGAAAAACAAAAACTGAAAAAGACCATCCCCCATTCCTCCCCCACCCCAAGAATTACATGTATCCCATTAACCATATACGTACGTACGGGCAATTAGAACCCAAGCTTGCTTTTTCTGCCTTCCAGAATATCAATTGCTAGATGATTCTACCTCCCCTTGGGGGCCATCCAACAGGCTCTCAAACTGAACTGAAGCCACTTGATTTATTCCTGTGTTTACTACCACCACTTGATCCTGGCCCGTTCTACCTTCACCGACATCAGCAGATTTTTTTTGCCTTGGTCCTAAGCTTCCCATTCATCTTCATCAAATAATTTACAACTGGTACAACAACAACCATTGCAAATTGCTAACTTCTTTTACGCGGAGTCCAACTGGAAGTACATTTACTCAAGTCCTCATAGGAAACTCCCAAGCGATCACATAATTACAATGCTAATGTAACAGTATCAGAGTCCATCAATTAATTCTGCCTAGCAAGAAACTATGCAGAAAATCTCAGTCCTGTCCTTCCTTTCAGAGCAATTTCTCCTTGTCTTCCTGCTTCTTAATTCATCATCTTTCTGCTTCTTCCTAAAAAGAAAACAAAACCCTCCTCTTCTGTTTTCCTCTTCTTCATCTAGTCCTGACTGACTTTGATGATTTGTTTTAAAGGGAGCTAGTTCTCCAGTTTTCTCTATTTTCCTTCTAGATTTGTTCAATTACCTCCACCTAGAACTGTTTGCTTAATCTGTATTGCTATTGTCAGTTTAGAGCAATTTCTCCTTGTCTTCCTGCTTCTTAATTCATCATCTTGTAACATCTTCCTGCTTCTTCCTAAAAAGAAAACAAAACCCTTCTCTTCTGTTTTCCTCTTCTTCATCTAGTCCTGACTGACTTTGATGATTTGTTTTAAAGAGAGCTAGTTCTCCAGTTTTCTCTATTTTTCTTCTAGATTTGTTCAATTACCTCCACCTAGAACTGTTTGCTTAATCTGTATTGCTATTGTCAGCTTAGGGCATGACAAATCTTCAATTTCTACTGCATGTAAAACAATTGCATCTCATGCTTAATTCTTGCACGTCTATTCTTCTTGACTTTTCACTGTAACTTCTGTTTTCACTGCAGTTAGAATATATTGCACTGTTTAAATACAGTCTAGTTCACTGGCTATTTGCTTCTCCTGTATTTTCAAGGCAGCTATAATAAGCAAGTGACCTGTTTATTGACTAAATTCTTTGTTTTCAAGGCAGCTGCTATCTTCTCTTTTTTCTTTACCAATCTTCTTTGGAGTTTCAAGCTAGTCTGTTTTGTGATTCTGATCTCTCCTTTTCCACATAGACTAGTTTCTTTTTTCAGCTTACAAATTCCCATACTTTTTCTAGTCTTCTGTTTTTCTTTGCCAGCTTTCTTCTATTTTTTCTGAGCATAATGCAGGTATGCACAAGCTCCCATTTCATAAAGAGTTCTGCTCTAGCCATTTCTTTTGTTATTTTTAGGTGTTTGTTTTCTCAGATATCACCTATGAACATGCTTTTGCTTTGAAATGTTAAAGAGCTCATCTTTAATCTTTTTGTGGCTAGTGCGACAACACACAAAGCCTGTTATGCATTTCATGGCTATGCGACTACAGCTGTTCAGTAATGCTGAATAATTTTTTCTCCTTCTGCTTTCCTAATTCTGGATCACCGTTCTTTCTAATCTATTAAATGCACTTTTCTTCTGTTTTTCTACCTTCTACACTTTCAGAAAATAAAAATGTAAATTTATAAAAATATAAGCCCACTAGAATAAAGCTAAAATACTAGTAACAGTGATTAAATAAATTCTATAGCCTAAATTTAAATTCATATTAAAAAAAACCTTCCCTTGTCTGAACGCCTCTCCTCTCCGTTGCTCTTCCCATAGGTCTAATAATAAACAAGTTGCTCTTGCCTTTTATGGTCTCTCTAGCAGTGCTGAGAATGAATTGTGTCCCTCCACCCAATACCATGTAGGGAAAATGTAGGCGGAAACAGGAAACAAAATAGTCCCTAAAAAAACATCCAAACATAAGGGGATTAAAAAGACACAAACATTTTCAGTTTCTACCCCTTCATGAAAATAGCTTTAAACGACGAAAAGCTTTTGGTTTTCAGTGTGGCTGAGTAAACATATCTAAAAACCTCTGTCATTATCATTGATTGTAACCATACTGTTCATATTCTAGGAAACAGGAATTAAGACTGTGCTGACATTATGTATATACATATATATTGTACTGTATGTACATACCTGTGCCCACAATTTAATTGAGAAAGAAATTAGGTAATCCGACCAGTGCAGCTTGCAATAACATCAGATCAGTCTATGGAAATATGATGTTTCAGTCATGGTTAGGAAATGGTAGTACCAAATCGAATTCCAATTGCAAGGAAATCCATAGCACACATGGGGGCTAATTCACTAAGGTCCGAAAAGTCGCTAAAGTTAGCTTCGCTACGGTTCGCCGCACTTCCCAGGCGAATTTTGCCAGGGTTACGCAAATTCACTAAAGTGCGAATCTACTCTCAGGTCGGCGAATGGTAGCATAGTTGCGCTAGTGTTACTTCACTAGGCAGAGCGCTGTTACGCTAGCAAAGCCTAATTTGCATACGGCGCGAAGTTAAACGTATAATAGAAGTATATGTTACAGCCACTACATTCCACTACACAAGCCCAGGAAACCTTTAATAAATTAAATAAAGTTATTATTATTAACATATATTTCTATAGCGCCAACTAGTTTCGTAGCGCTGTGGCTAAAGACTAATCGAACCATCTAGTAGCTGGTTCCCTCCGAAGTTTCCCTCAGGATAGCTGGCGCTCGTCCGTCGCAGTTTTATCCAGTAAAGCGAATGATTAGAGGTCTTGGGGCCGAAACAATCTCAACCTATTCTCAAACTTTAAATGGGTAAGAAGCCCGGCTCGCTGGCTTGGAGCCGGGCGTGGAATGCGAGCACGCCTAGTGGGCCACTTTTGGTAAGCAGAACTGGCGCTGCGGGATGAACCGAAGGCCAGGTTAAGGCGCCCAATGCCGACGCTCATTAGACCCCAGAAAAGGTGCTGCGGGATGTCCTATTGCCCTACATGTGCATAGTTGTGTTGCCATATTTTAGGAAATGTAGGGGGGAAGAAGGGTAACCCCCCCAAAAAATAATCAATCTTTTTCAGACTATCACCCTCCTATGCTAAAATACGCGAGCGTTTTTTTGGGACTTAGAAAAAATGTAAATAAAAATTTTCAACCTCCTATCTATTGTATTGGTCAGACCAGGTGAAGTAACGTCTAGCGTAAGTGCTAACGTAGAGGAAAATGCTCATCTTAGTGAATTTGCGCATCTTCGCCTGGCGTAAGGGTGCGAAGTTGCGCAAGTCTATCTACTTCGCTATCGAAAATTCGCCAGAGTCCGTGTTAGCGAAGTTGCGAAATGACGTCACGCTGGCGAATTAGCACTAGCGTTAGATGCTTCGCGCTTTAGTGAATCTGCCCCATGATCTTTAAAGGGCACCTTTGGCCCAAAAAAATTGGCCCCTACTGAAGGTGGGGGCTGATAGAGCTCACATTCCGGTTTGGGGTTCCAGTATCTTTTTTAAAAAAAGGCCCCGCAAGCGCTGGCTTACTCGCACCGGGAGGGAGCTCATTCTTTAGTTGTACACATACAAGCCTGACTGCAACTATGCACTGCATATTCTGAATTAAAACATGTAGCCCTACACAGCAGCAGATATATAACTACAGGTATATACATGTTATCCCCTAAAATCCATATGTTGCATATCTGGCACATACTGCCTGGTTATTACTTATGCCTGTAGATTTGCAGCTAAATAGATTCCTAAACCGATGTTCACTGGATTTTACTGGTGTTCACAACTAAGCATGGGTTACAGACATATTCATTTAAGGGTAAGGACACACGAGGCGTTTTGTCGCCAGCGTTTTTAAAAAGCAAATCGCGGCGACAAGGCGATCGTCTTTTTTGAACAGGCGATTCCCAGCGACAATTTGCATAGAGCGATTTGTATCCCATTGCTCTGTGCGGTACGTGCTCCACCCACGTGCTCTCGGCGTTCCTCAACCAGCTCAATTAGCCTGTCTATCAAAAAAGTGCTTCAAAAAAGGCATTTTCCAGCGTGTTTTCGTCCGAGTTTTGTTTGGCGTGTTGTCTCGGCGTCTCTCCTCGAGCGTTTGTGCTTCCCGTGCGTTTTGGAGCTACAGGCGATTCACAAACGCGCTGTGTGCACAGTAGCTGGCGTCTTTCATATGGTTTTGTGCTGAGACAAAACGAGCGACATGTCGCCGCGATTTGCTTTTTAAAAACGCTGGCGATAAATCGCCTCGTGTGTCCTTACCCTAAGGTATACTTATCATAAGATTATGCTTGCAAGACTTAGGGGGTCCACAAAAAATGGACATTTAAGGACCTGTGACATCAATTTAAAAAAAAAATTGTTAGTACACAACGAATAAAAAACACCAAGACAACTTATAGTTTAAAATCACGTCTTTATTAAGAAATAACTTACAAACAATTAGCTTCCACTCCTCGGTCCCAATGTTATTTATAGGTAAAAACATAAACTTATAGGCAGGCCGCAATTTTTTTCCAGAAAAGGTGGCAACCCTAGGGCACCTCCCAACTGTCCCTTTTTAGGAGGGACAATCCCTCATTTGACAGCTCAACCTGCAGTCCCTCATTTGTACTGGAAAGCCCCTCTTTTCTCTGTACTGAAACAGCCAGAAAAAGAAACAAAGTTTCGACTTAATTGGCTTTTGGCAGAGAGCCCTGAACAACTAACAGATGCAAATAACATTTTCAAACTTTCATAAACTGCCAAACGAACATGGTAATTAGAGGGTGTGGCCACAAAAAAGGGGCTTAGTCAAAAATGTTTTGCAAAAATTGTTTTTCTCCCTCTTTTTCTTCCTAAATGTTGGTTGGTATGCCCTAGGCATAGGTGTGTTTGCCTCTTCTTTTCATAAAAGAGGCAAAAGTCACCTCTGCACTGCAACCCATAACTCATGTGCCAGCAACTTGCCTCGTATATAAGGCTGCCTTATTTGTGTAACATGATACACTGCTACTTGTTTACCAAATAGCTGCACATTCCTATAATTTTCCTCAGCCACAGGCACAACACAACAGACTGGTGTTAGTAAACATAGATCCGGCTACTCTGCGGATGAATCTTCTTTCATTCCTGTGGCCGGACTGGTTCAAACCAGTCGGCAGGCCTCATGTCGCAGCACAAAATTCACTGGTGCAGTGAGAGAGTGCACATGCGCAAAGACTCCCTGTCTCCTTTTTTTTCTCTCCCTGGCATGCGCTCTCCTTCTGTGTATGCAGTATTTGTGAGAGACGTGATGAGTGGGGGCAGGGAAGTTAATGTTTGTTGAAAATACAGCCGTGACTCAGTGACAGACTAGCAGCTGTTTTTTTTTTTCGTCCCATAGTTTTCTCCAATAGCCGTTGAGGAGAAGTGCAGAATTATAATTCACACCGTCATTGTTGTGGTTGCCACTGAAAGTTATAGTTCTGTAGGTTTCTTTTTCGTGCAGAATTATAATTCCCACCGTCATTGTTGTGGTTGCCACTGAAAGTTTTAGTTCTGTAGGTTTCTTTTTCGTAACTTCACTTATAGATATAGCTCTTAACATGTTTATAAATAGGGTTGCCACCTGGCTGGTATTTTACCGGCCTGGCCGGTATTTTTGATGGTTGATCCCAATGTTATTAATAGGAAAAAAAGATAAAACTATAGGAAGGCCGGTATTTTTTTCGAGAAAAGGTGGCAACCCTATTTATAAAGAAGAGCATACATGTTAACTATGCAAACAAGTGAAATCATAAAGCATTCCATAAAGGGAACTCATAAAGAATTCCATCAGGTTCCTACTCAGACATGCGCAGGGCTGGATTTACCTAGCAGGCGCCCCTAGGACAGCTGTTGTTTGCCCTCCCTGTCCGCTCCCTTTTATTTGCTCAAATTTTCATCGGGACAGAACTATGGGAATTGGCACACAGGAAATTAAAATTTCTGAACCAATGTGGGTGTGATTTGGGCAGCGTGTAGGGTTGCCACCCAGCCGGTAACACCAGCCAAGGCCGGGGGCCGGTATTACAAATTTACCGGCAATGTAGCTGCTGGTAAATTTGTAATACACTTAAAATGACCCATCGGCCAGCCCCCAATCCCCTGTATACTTACCTTTCCTCCCCTTGTTGAACGCGCAGCGTCGTGGACACGCCCCCAAAATGTCAGGCCTGTCCCAAAACGTAAGAGGCCCGCCCCCAATACATCATAGACCCGCCCGTTTTTGGTCCCGCCCCCCGCAGGCCGGTAAAAAATAATAGAAAAGGTGGGAACCCTAGCAGCATGCCGCCCCCTGAAACCCTGCCGCCCTAGGCCCAGGCCTAAGTGGCGTCTCCACAAATCCGGGCCTGGGCACACGTTGGCTATTAATGCTGCGTGAGGCGCCGTTCGCTGTGGCGACTAGGGTTGCCACCTTTTCCTGAAAAAAATACCGGCCTTCCTATGTATTTATCTTTTTTTCCTATTCATAACATTGGGATCAACCATCAAAAATACCGGCCAGACTGGTAAAATACTGGCCAGGTGGCAACCCTAGTGCCGACTAATCTCCCCTAATCTGCTCGTGTAGACTGACCCTTAGGCCAAGCAGGTGATTAGAGCAGAAGGTCCACTGAATAGGAGTGTGACCCATTTGCTGCTGCAGAACAAAGTTCCAGATGCTCCATCTCCCCCTCTGCCATGCTTTAATTGGTACTTTTATATAAAATGTCTGCAGGCACACCTAGGTTTGCCACCTGGCCAGAAATTTACCAGCCTGACTGGTAGATGCTTGACCCCAATGTTATTAATAGGGAAAAAAATCTAAACAAACAGGATGGCCGCTATTTTTTTTCACAAAAGTTGGCAACCCTAGGCACCTACCTGGTGCTGTAGTACTGAGAGTCAAAGGCACTCTCCTCATTGACTATACGTAAACAGGGCCAGCACACGCTGTTGCGCTTACTGCACTAGAAGAGCCGAATTTCTGTTTTACAAAACGGAAATTCGGCTCTTAAAGTTACCAGAGGCGGCTGGTAACTGGCCGCTCCGTGCCACTTGAGGCAAGGTTCTCACCTTGCCTCATGGATGGAGCGGCCCTGCTTGTAAGTCAAAAATGGAAACACACAACGTTTATAGGGTGTGCCCCTTCATCAGGTCCTGTTTATGCATAGCTAAGTTATACGCTCCATACCCCCTCGTTGCCAACTGGTATAGTCCATCTCACACAAACCCTGTGTCAAGTGGTACAGTCCCCCCTATTGTCAAGTGGTAAGGTGCATTTCCCCTGTGTCAAGTGGTATGGTCCATCACCCACCCTTGGGTCAAGTAGTATGATGGTGGGCCATATGGTCTCTCAGTGCTGGTAAAGGAATGCAAGTGCTCCTCCAGTACTGCCTCTACCTCCTCTTGTTACTTTATGTGCTTGTACTCACACATGGAGGATTCTTATTTGACTGATTTGACACTTCATTGATCTGCATGGAAGGGGGGACAGGACAACGGCAGGGAGGTTGGGTGGACCATACCACTTGACTCAGGGGGGAGATGGACCATACCACTTGACACTTGGGGGGGAGGAGGTGGACTTTACTACTTGACAAGGGGGGTGATGGAGTGTTAAGTGGTAAACTCAATTAAATCCCCCTGCCATTGTCAAAAGATAAGGTCCATCACCCCCCCCC
>CM044437.1:21390556-21420723 GCA_024363595.1 Xenopus borealis | reverse complement strand
CCCCCCCCCCTGTGTCAAGTGGCATAGTTCTTCCAACTCCCCTGCCATTGTCAAATGGTGTGGTCTATAAATCAATAAGCAGAGACCTAGCCACACACCAGCAATGTACACATGAAACTGAGAGGCAATATCTGAAAACATGCAGCAAATGGGGTAATCCCAATTTTATTGCATGGTGCTCAACACAAACACTTCACACACAAGCAAATATTTTGGGATGCAAATTGCCCACTGAGGACATCCCTCCTGGTGTCAAGTGATACAGTAAATCTCCTCCCTACACCTGATGTAGGTCTATCGCTTCCCAATGGCTAGTGGTATGGTCTATTGCCCCCCACCTGTGTCAATCGGTAGAATTTATCCAAACCTCCCAGCCATTGTCAAATGGTACGGTCCATCTCCCACCCCATTTTCAAAAGGTACACTCCATCCGACCCCCCCTGCCATTGTTAAATAGTATGGTCCATCTCCCCCCCGTGTCAAGTGGTATGGATGGGTATTAACATTGGTTTTCCATTGCTTTTTGAATCAACCTAATACGTTTTTTGTAGTCTTCTTAATTCGCAAACACATCTTTTTTTGCCAGTGTAAAAACAATAGTTGAGAACAGACTGATTCATTCTTATTCAATCCCAAATATGAATCAGCATCAGTGAATGACCTGGTCAGAAAACGATTGTGCTTTCTTTTTCTAGCTGAAATCCCCAATATTAGTACAGTGACCTGTGGATGTCATTCACTTATGCCACTCATGTGTGGGAATGGAATGATCTTTCTGGAAGTCTCTGGCAGATAGAAATCTGTATTGCACTGCTTGATTGCATTGTGTTTTACTGAAACCCATCACATGACTAAGCAGTGATTATACGTATCTGATGACATTGTTACTGCTTGCTGATTTAGCAGGAAAATACAAATACTTATACAAGTGCCGACTTACTAGTATGCCTGTGTTAGATAATAACCTTCAGGCTTGTTGAGATTTGTATAACAATGTGTTGTAAAAAAAATATTTATTGATGTGTTCCACCCCTTTAATTTTGAGTTTCCTGGAAAAACTTCTCTTTACAGTATCTGTAGCAGATTTGTTTTGTGGCTTTGAGGTTAAGGAGTGGTTCACCTTTAAATGAACATTTGGTATGTTATAGAATACCCCTCTCTATATCATACTAAAGGGATACTGTCATGGGAAAAATGTTTTTTTTCAAAATGCATCAGATAGTTCTGCTCCAGCAGAATTCTGCATTGCAACCCATTTCTCAAAAGAGCAAACAGATTTTTTTATATTTCATTTTGAAATTTAACATGGGGCTAGACATATTGTCAATTTCCCAGT
Organism: Xenopus borealis; assembly: GCA_024363595.1. Classification (NCBI taxonomy): domain Eukaryota; kingdom Metazoa; phylum Chordata; class Amphibia; order Anura; family Pipidae; genus Xenopus; species Xenopus borealis. The sequence continues at coordinate 21,419,387 of CM044437.1, read as the reverse complement.
TGCCCCAAGTCATGTGACTTGTGTTCTTATAAACTTCAGTCACTCTTTACTACTGTACTGAAAGTTGGAGTGATATCACCCGCCCCCCCCCCGAACAGCCTAACAACTAGGGATGCACCAAATCCACTATTTTGGATTCGGCTGAACCCCTGAATCCTTCCTGAAGAATTCGTCCGAATACCAAACCGAATCGGAACCCTAATTTGCATATGCAAATTATGGGTTGGAAGGGGAAAACATTTTTTAGTTCCTTGTTTTGTGCCAAAAAATCACGTGATTTCCCTCCCTGGCCCTAATTTGCATATGCAAATTAGGATTCGGTTCGGCCAGGCAGAAGGATTCGGCCGAATCTGAATCCAGCTGAAAAAGGCCGAATCACAAACCGAATCCTGGATTCGGTGCATCCCTACTAACATGAGAACAATGGGAAGGTAACCATATAACAGCTCCCTAACACAAGATAACAGCTGACTGGTAGATCTAAGAACAGCACTTAATAGTAAAAACCCATGTCCCACTGCGTTCCATTCAGTTACATTTAGGCTTCCTCCACACGAGCAGATCGCCTGAGCAACAAATCGCCTCTTCTTCGGGGCGACAATCTCCCTGAATTTCCTTCTTCCTGCCTTCCACTGGCTAACATGAAAATGTGGCTGAAATGTAAAAGCTCTGTCTCTGTGCACACGCGGTGCGGCGATTTCCGGAATCGCGGAAATCGCCGCACCGCGTGTGCACAGAGACAGAGCTTTTACATTTCAACTAGCGACGGACAGGGAGAAGGAAATTCGGGGAGATTGTTGCCTGCTATTAAACGTCAGGCGACGGAATCTCCCCGAATCTCCCTGTCTGTCCCCAGCCTTAGAAGGAGAAACAACAGCCTGCCAGAAAGCAGTTCCCTCCTAAAGTGCTGGCACAAGTCACATGACCAGGGGCAACTGGGAGATTGACAAAGTGTCTAGTCCCATGTCAGATTTCAAAACTGAATATAAAAAAATCTGTTTGCTTTTTTGAGAAATGGATTTCAGGGCAGAATTCTGCAGGAGCAGCACTATTAACTGATGCGTTTTGAGAAAAACAATTTTTTTCCATGACTGGATTACTTTAAATGTGAACAGCTCTTTTAATAGCAATGGCACACAACCATCTGATCCAGTTCCTGTCAGCTCAGGAAGAGGAAGACAGTGGATCCATTTGCCATTGGCCTAACAGCTCCAATTATTTAATATCCCAGTTGTTTTACAAAACACAATTAGCATAGCAAAATTAAATTATTTTGAATACAAAAATGTTTTTATTAACATGTAAGTTCCTTATCATGTATCACAAATCCTTTTTTTGTGGACTTTTTGTGGAATGTATGTCATTTAGCATAAAATTTCAGTTTAGTAATGGAAGTGTATAATGATGTTATATAAACACTCTCTACAGAATTCACTAAGCACTGATAATAGGGATATAATTAATAGGATATCCAGTATTATATCTGTATATTATTAATATTATTGTATTTATGTACATTTTTAAGTAGTGCTACTATTATCCACAGCGCAGCACAGCATAACAATAAATTAACAGAACAAACATGGTAAATACAATAATATATACAAAGTTAAGTTATATTAAAAATGAAGAGTTAAGTGTCAGAGACAAGAAGGAGGACATCCCTTCCCAATAGAGCTTATAATTTTAGAATGTGGGAGGAAACTTAAGTACCCGGAGGAAAATCACGCTGGGTCAGTTTACAGTATATATATATATACACATATATATATATATATATATATATATATATATATATATATATATATATATATATATAGGCTGATAGAAGGACTCCATTTTTCAAGTGAATATACGTGTTATTTTATTCTTTGATGCATTTCCAACATTTCGGCCCACATTAGGGCCTTTCTCAAGGATAATGTGCATGTGACAAAGTGAAAACTTAAATACCATTTAAAATTGGCGCCAAGTATGACTTCATAGGCAGTACTCGACTTTACAAAAAAGTTCTTATCAATGTACAAACTTCAAATGCAGTACCTACGTTTCACCACAAGGCATCATTGCTGTGCAAGTGCTTGATGTGCTCATATCAGTGTAAAAAAAGTGTCAATTCAAATGAATTATTTTCATAGGCCTGCAAATTTATACAAAAAATAGATACTTAGCTGTCACTTAAACAGAAATGTATCAATAATGTCAATGATTCAATAAATTACAATATGTTTTTCGCGATTCTTACATCCATCTTATTCATTTCTGTCTTAAGGTGGCCATACACTGGCAGATAAAAGCTGCCGACAGCTTATCTGCCCGTGTGGGGGGCCCTCCGATGGGCTTTACCGATCGATATCTGGCCAAAAGTCGGCCAGATGTCGGCCAGATGTCGATCGGGCAGGATTAAAAATCCCGTCGGATCGCGGCCGCATCTGTTCGTTGATGCGGTCCCGCGATCCGACCTCCCATACTGATTTGAACGTTGGGCCCTAGGGCCCACGATCGGATCAGCCTGATATCGCCCACCTCAAGGTGGGCATATAGGGGAGAGATCCGCTCGTTTGGCAACATCGCCAAACGAGCGGATCTCTTCGTGTATGGCCACCTTTAGTGTGCTTCCTTGTGAAAGTCACATATTAGGTAAGAAAGCAACTCAACGCCAGCTGTCCATTCAGCCCTTTAGGACTTACACAGTCAAGCTCATGGATCCAAAAAGCCTCCCTCCTTAACAGGGCATTATCTAAGTCTCCACCCCTTGTCCTGGCCGGTACTTGCTCTATAGGCATACACCTAAATGCGGCCAAGCTGTGTTTGGCTTCTGCCTAGTGCTTGGCCACTAATTGTTGGGAAATATCCTGCTTTTTGTTTTTGGCTTTTAACTCCCTATCTGGGTCTAAAGCTGCCCTGATGCTGGCCCTATGCCAGTGTCGGACTGGGACACCAGGGGCCCACCCAAAAACCTTAGACCAGGGGCTCACCATAAAACCTTAGACCAGGGGCCACTCTCAGTACTAATATTCTTCATCTCCTCAATCAACCTCTATTCTCCTAGTTTGTTTTCGTTACATACTATAATCAATTAATCAATTATTCCATCTATTTAGCCTCTTTGTTCTCATAGAAATAGGGAATGGCCATGAAACAGGCCAAACGTTTATCAGCATGAGGGCACACTGACACCTTGGCCCACCGGGAGTTTTCCTAGTATTCTGGTGGGCCAGTCCGACACTGCCCTATGCATTCCAATTCTTTCTTTGAGCATCCTAATGGTTTTGCCACAATAAATTAATCCGCATGGGCACTTGATGATATAGACTACCATAGTAGTTGTGCATGTCATTCTCTGTTTTATCCCATATTTTTTGCCTGTCCGGGGATGTGAGAAATGGCTGCCTAGAATTAGGCTGCTGCACATAATGCAGCCATTACATTTAAAAACCCCTGGTCGTTGAGTCAAAAAATGTTTTTAACATGAGGACTGTTCTCTAAGAGTAGCAATATAACTGTATCTTTTCAATACACAGGAGAACAAATGCAACTTGAAAATTATGTGAAATGTTTCTGCATTCTGTAAGAAAATTTTTCAATGTTTTAATGTAATAACCTAGCAATTGTTTTTAAGGCTATGCACATCTTTGCATATGAAGTTTCCACAGAGACACAACACTGATACCTTGTGGTTAAAAATGGAATCACACTCACAAGTACTTGAAGCAAAGGTCTTTATTTGAAACAACCTGTATATGGACAAATGTCATGAGGGCGCCAAAATTCACTGGTGGGGGTGGGTATTTAAAGCTTTTTCACTGATGTACACATCATCCTTGATAAAGGTCCCCAGGTGGGACCGAAACGTCGGATAAATGCTGTGTTATTGAATAAAAAGAACCTTCATTCACCTTAACAAAAAGAGAGTGCTGATCCTTCACATTTTTATACATCTTTATATATATATATATATATATATATATATATAATAGTGTAATTTTGAGTGGACGCACTCCTTCCGGACTTACTTCTTAGGTTGGTGCGTTGGTGAAAGGTTTAGTCATCCATATTCTCAAGAAGAACCCGCACTCAGAAATATAGTTTTGTGCTCAAATGTGTTTTATTCACAAATGCATGTCCATATATATATATATATAGACAAATACAAGGGGTCCTCTGCACTCAACCCATTATCAATATATTTTAAAAAAATGTCTTACCCTTTAAACAACAGGGATTGTTTGTCCATATATTGCAATATATTTAAGATGGCCAACTACGTCAAAGTCAAACCATATCTGGCCAGTCCTAAACTCAATTTTCATCTGATTCATTAAGAATTCCATTGCTTCATTATACATTTTACAAAGGGACTAAGTTTTACCTGCAACTTACTTGCTGCTTTCAAAGTGAAACTCCCAATCTTGGTTGCCCTTTTATTAGACACTAGTGGGATCACCTGACTATAGCTGGGAAGGGTGGGGGCTACAACAAGGAGCTGGTCACTGCTCTAGTATAACTACAACAAACAAGGAAAAGTTGTGGTCACCACTATTTTTTAAAACCATTAGGCGGGGGTGCAATGAGGCTGTGACCACAAAATACATATAAACAAATACAAGAGATCATCTGCACTCAACCAATTATCAATATATTCAAGACATTGAGACATTCTGTGCATATATACATATACATGGAATATAAATATTCTGTGTAGGTCGCACACCATAAGCCAAAAAAGAATAACCTGGGTGCTAGTCGAAGAAAACGAAATGTAGTAATAGCTTATGACAGCACTCCAAGGATTTTACAGCAAAATATTCATTAAATTCAAAGGTGAGGTTTATTGGTTACGACATTTCAGTTCCATAGTGGAACTTTCATCAGGGAAAGGGTCTTGTTCGAGTGGAGTGTGGGCGGCACTGGTGTCAACTGCAAAAATAACAAACCCAACTGCAAAATTTTGCTCAAAATGGGGGAGCATTACAAAAACGGCCCTATGCAATTTGATAAATCCAAAGCATGGGGTGCAGTGTCATTTTAAATTATTGCAACTGCTCTTATCTCTGTCACAGGTTTACCAAATTACTTGAAAATTCATGGTCACGGCTAGAAAATCCAACTAGAGGGGCTGGGTGAATTGCAAATTAATTTAGAGGTAACCAGCGCAGACCTGCAACATATATTTATTAGACATGCCTCTCAATGTTCATTTTTTAAACTTTATTTTTATCTGTTTTCCAGAATTACACATGATCATGCCTCTTTGAGAGTACTGATTGAGTGTACATACATAATCCTGTTTCACAATGACACGTAATATCATAAATCAGTGTCAGAGGTCGTGGCAAGAGAAAGACTAAGAAAGAGAAAAGGGCTATTGGTGCAAGGGCGAGGTGAAGAAGGAAGCAAATATAGTTAGATCAAAGGACGTTATAATAATAACTATGAAACAATAAAACAATGTAACAATGTGTTGTCATTGTGGTGTTTTTATCCTAACAGTAGTTATGCATCAAGTTGTATTAGTTTAAGAGGTAGCATTGACCAAGGGCTCCAGATTTGATAGACAAGTCTCTTAATTTTCAAATCATCCAGTTGCCAAAAGCTCAGTTGATTCATATTGCTCCAGCACTGATAAAAAGCAGCTTTTTAAAGGGGAATTCAACCCCCCTGGCGCTAACCCCCTCCCCCCACCCCCAGTAGGCCTTCCCCCACCCCCACCAGCTATTTACCCCTCTGTGTAAGTCCCCTCCAGCGAAGTTGTCGGGGGCCATTTTCACAACATGGTAAGATTGGCTTGATTGGTAGATTGGCTTGATTGGTGAGGTTGCCAAAGAAGTAGATTGTTACCCAATCAGGCCATGAACACAGGGGAACAAACCAGCATGATCTGGTCATTGGACCTGAGAGCCAATTTGCTTAATCGTATAGGGGGCCTACAAAGACCTCTTGGTAGAGAACTGCATGAATGTTCCAGTGCTCTCCATACCCAATGGCATTTTAAAATCTGCCTGATCAATATCTGCCTGAGTTTTGGCCAAATAACAATCTGGGAATAACCTCCGGAGTGCCCATATGAAGTCACTAAGCTTCCAGTTTGGTCTGGAGTTTATCAGCTGTATATGACAAGTTCAACAAAAAACTCTCAATCTCCCAAAAAAAAGGATCTTTACCTGATCAAAATAAGATCACACAAAGGCAACCATGCAAGAAAATAGGAAATACTGTTGTTGTTTTAAGACTCTGTGATGCAGAAAAATATATAAATATATAATTTATTGGAACCTATAAGTGGAAAATGCAGGAAGGCTCCTAATTATACAGAGCTGGAAGGGTGAGTTCCCTAAAAAGAATGTGTTGAATGTAAATTGGAGATCTAAATTGAACACATTAGGCAGTAGGTGTTCATACCTTTGATCCGGTATTCCACTGCGCAGAAATGGCTACTGTTACTGTACCCACAAAAATGAATTGAAGGGCCAAAGATAGATGTAACATGCAGTGTACAAGAAGTGTTTACATATTTCTTGCTGTGCCAATGTTCATGTCCTCCCCCCAGTGGGCTTGTAGCAGTGTAAAGGAGATTAGGGTGAGAATAGGTAAAATGGACAAGTGGAGTAAATACAATATAGCCCTTCTGAAGTTTTGAGGGGGACCCAGCACTGTTAAGGTATGCCAGGAGAATGGCCACAATAGGAAGAGGAGGTGCATTGATGGTCAGGATGAGGGTGGGTGCAGTTGAAAGTACATGAATGAGATGCCCATGAGGGTTTCATGTCAGACACAAAGCTTTCAGATACATAGTATCTATTGAATGAAAGTATAAACATCAGAAATTAATGAATGCTCTGATAATTCCAAAAAAGGGAACTATAGGTTGTCTGATAGTGAGATCCAATACATAGGTATGAGGTTGTCCTTTTGGGGAGATTTAGTCACCCAGTGACAAATCGCCACTTCTTTGGGTGACTAATCTCCCCGAACTGCTAGAAACTAAATTGCCAGCAAGATGGCACTCACGAGGAAACTTCGGGCGACTTTGGAGGGAGGGCATGGAAAATTAAGCCCTCCGACAGTCATCCCGCTGGTTATTTAGATTCTAGCCGGCGGGTAGCCAGTTCAGGGATTAAATCTCCCTGAATCTTGATGTTTGGGGAAGATGTTTGGGGCAATAACAGGGTTTTTTTCCACCAGCTAAAATACTCCAGCCCTGTGTGCCATCAGCCTCAAGTCAAGCAAGCTCTCTGTTTGATTTTGGCTGTGCTACAAGATACATAACTTACACAAACCAAGATATGTTGTTACTCTTTCAGCTATGGTAAATGCCATTTACATTTTGCCAAAGGCCTTTTTTTTTTTTAAACTTAGGTCTCACGCCCATTTCTGATTGATAGATGTTCAATAAGAACCACTGTTCGTATGAAATCAGATTTTAAAGCATGTAGGGGCGTTCAGAAATGAAATCTACTGACTTGCCTGAAAGACAGGCCATAAACGTATTCATTTTAGTTTACTGTGTAGTCTGTTTGAAGTTAGGGTTGCCACCTGGCCAGTATTTTAGCAGCCGGGCCGGTATTTTTGATGGTTGATCCCAATGTTATTAATAGGAAAAACGGATAAATATATAGGAAGGGCGTTATTTTTTTCAAGAAAAGGTGGCAACCCTATTTGTATTAGGGTTGCCACCTGGCCGGTATTTTACCTGCCTGTCTGGTAAAAACAATGGTTGATCCCAATGTTATTAATAGAGAAAAAGCATAAATATAAAGGAAGGCCAATATTTTTTTTCCAGAAAAGGTGGCAACTAGGGTTGCCACCTTTTCCTGAGAAAAAGGATATGTATCTTTTTTTCCTATTAATAACATTAGGATCAACCATCAAAAATACTGGCCAGGCTGGTAAAAAAACGGCCAGGTGCAATTGGAAACCCTATGTGCACCCAATCATGTGAGAAATCATGTGAGAAATTGTGTTTTGTGTCGGCTGCTTGTTTTTCTCAAGACAAAGCAGAAGAAATGCCAGAATATTCTCTATAACACTACTCATAGGCAGAACGTAAAAATCATATACTAGGTAAATGAACATATTTTATAGATGATCTAGAAATGGAATTATAGTTTCATATCTGGAGAGGACATTGTCGTGTAAGAAAGTATTTTCCTGATTTATTTTTGATTGTAAGACTTGTATAGTGGATATGTGTTGCGTTTTGTCTTGGCTTCTTGTACTTTTCTTAAAAGGTTTTAGCTAAGTAGAAGAAATGTCAGAGAGTGACATTTTTAATAAGCGGCAGAGCAGGATGTCAAACTTGGCGTTGGTGTTGTGTTTTGTGTCGGCTTCTTGTTCTTCTCTTAACAGCTCTAGATAAAGCAGAAGAAATGCCAAAGAACTATCGATAACACAACTCTTGTAAGAAAGTATTTTCTTTATTTATTTTTGATTGTAAGACTTGTATAGTGTTTTGGATATGTGTTATATCGGCTGCTTGGACTTTTCTTAAAAGCTTTTGACTAAGCAGAAGAAATGCCAGAGAGATCTTTGTATTTCTACTTAACGGTAGTGCGGAATATCAAATTGTAAAGTAATGAACATTGTGACTACAACCTTCTCAACAGCTCATAGATGTGACACCACATAGATGACTAAAATCAGGAGAGGACTTTGTTTTGTAAGAAACAATTTTCCTAATTTAATCTGGACTGTGAGACTTGTATTGTATTTTGTATATGTGTTGTGTTTTGTGTCGGCTGTTTGAACTTCTCTTATCACCACGAGAATAAGAATAAGAATAAGAAATGCCAAAGAGATATCTATAATGCAAATTAAAGGCAGAGTGGAATATCAAATGGAAAGGAAATGAACATTGCTTATAACTGTTTAAAAAGTGGAATTATACTGTGAAGGAGATGGATTGTTTTTGTCTATGTTTGTGGACTCAACAGCTCTTATATGTAACACCAGATCAGGACTGGACTGAGAATTAAAATAGGCCCTGGCATTTCAGGTACACAAGAGGCCCATCAGCCCACATAGAGGCCCAAACAGCCCCCACCAGCCCACTAAACACTGACTTTCTATGGGACCTTATAGCAGCCCCTCTGGCATTTGCCCTAACCCACAAATGGCCAGTCCGGGCCTGCACCAGATAGATGGCTGAAATCTGGAGAGGACATTGTCTTGTAAATATACATTTCCTGACTTATTCTTGATTGTAAGACTTATATACTGTTTAGTATATGTGTTGTATTGTTTGCCGGCTTTTTGTTCTTCTCATTTTGAGATTAAGCAGAAAAAAATCCAAAATGCTACACAAAAGCAAATCAGATTGTAAAGAAATTACCATTGTTGATAAATGATCTAGAAGTGGAGTAATAATTTGACGGAGTTGGGATGTTTTGGTGTCTCAACAGCTCATCGATGTGACACCAAATAGATGGCTCAAATTATGAGAGGACTTTGTCTTGTAAGAAATAATTTTCCTGATTTAATCATGATTGTGAGACTTGTATAGTGTTTTGGATATGTGTTGTATTTTGTGTCAGTCGCTTGTTCTTCTCTTACAAGCAGAAAAAATGCCAAAGAGATCTCTATAATGCTACTCAAAGGCAGAACAGAATATCAAATATGAAGGAAATTTACATTGTTGATTGATACTGTAAAAGATATGGTTTGTCTTGGTGCCTATCTTCTTGGACTCTCTCAATAGCTCATAGTTCTGACACAAGATAAATGGCTCAAATCAGGACAGGACTATTTCTTGTAAGAAAGAATTTTCCTGATTAAATCTTGATTATAAGACTCGTATAGTGTTTTGGATATCTGTTTTATTTTGTTTTGGCTGTTTATAGTTCTTTTATCAGCTTGAAAGTAAGCATAAGAAATGCCATCAATATCTATGATGCAACCAAAAGACAGAATGAAATATCAAATAGTAAGGAAATAAACATTGTTAATAAATGATCTAGAAGTGGAATTATACTGTGAAGGAGATGGATTATTTTGGTGTCTGTCTTCATGGACTCTCTCAACAGCTCTTAGATGTGACACTAGGAGAGGACATTGTCTTGTAAGAGAGAATTTTCCTGACTTATTTTTTATTTTAGTGTTTTCGAAATGTTTTGTATTTTGTGTTAGCTGCTTCTACTATTATCAGCTTGTGATTAAGCAGAAGAAATGCCACAGAGATCTCTATAATGCTACTCAAAGGCAGAGTAGAACATCAAATAGTAAATAAATTAATTAGAAGTGGAATTTTACTGTGAGGAAGGTGGTTTGTTTTGATGTGTATAATCCTGGACCCTCTGAATAGCTCATAGATGTGAAACCAGATTGCTCAAATCAGGAGGAGGCCATCATCTTGTAAGATTGTAAGACTTGTATAGTGTTTTGGATATGTGTTGGTCGCTTGTTCTTCTTTTATAAGCTCATGATTAAGTAGAAAAATGCTAAAGAGATCTCTATAATGCTACTCAAAGGCAGAATAGAGGATCAAATATAAAGGAAATTAACATTGTTAATGTTCTATACATTGATTGATACTGTAAAAGATATGGTTTGTTTTGGTGCCTACCTTCTTGGGCTCTCTCAATAGCTCATAATTCTGACACGAGATATATGGCTCAAATCAGGAGAGGACATTGTCTTGTAAGAAAGCATTTTATTGATATATTTTTGATTGTAAACCATTTATAGTGTTGTATTTGTGTCAGCTGCTTGAAGTTATCTTATGAGCTCATTATAAAGCAACAGAAATGCCAAGGAAAATCCTCTAACGGTACTCAAAGGCAGAGCAGAATATCAAATAGTAAGGACATGAACATTGTAAATAAATGAGTTAGAAGTGGAACTTTGCTGTGAAGGAGAGGGGTTGTTTTGGTGTATATCTTCTTGGACTCTTTCAACAGCTCATAGATGACACCAGATAGATGGCTGAGGAGAGGACTTTGTCTTGTAAGAAGAATGTTCCTGATTTAATCTTGATTGTGAGACTTGTATAGTGTTTTGGATATGTGTTTTATTTTGTCAGCTGCTTGTTCTTCTCTTATCAGCTTGAGATTTAACAGAAGAAATGCCAAAGAGATATCTATAATGTAACACAGACAGAATGTAATATCAAATAGTATGGAGATTAACATTGTTAATAAATGATCTAGAAGTGAAATTATACTGTGAATGACATGGTTACTTTAGTGTCTATCTACTTGTACTCTCTCAACAGCTCATTGATGTGACAGCAGATAGATGGCTCAAATCAGGAGAGGAAATCTCGTATACGAAAGAATTGTTCTGAGTTTTTTTTAATTTTAAGACTTGTATAGTCTTTTGTATATGCGTTGTATTTTGTGTAGGTTGCTTGTACTTCTCTTATCAGCTTGTGATGAAGCAGAAAAAATGCCAAAGTAATGCTACTCAAAGGCAGAACAGAATATCAAATATTAAGGAAATGAACTTTGTTAATAAATGATCTAGAAGTGGATTTATACTTTGAAGGAGACGTTTGGTTGCGGTGTGTATCCTCTTGGCCCCTCTCAATAGCTCATGGATGTGATGTCTGATTGATGGCTCAAATCAGGAGAGGATATCATCTTTTGATGAAAAAGAAGAAATGTCAAAGAGATCTCTATGTCTGGGGGCCCACCGGCTCCCGGTGGGAGTAGTCTAGACCAAGGAGGAAGCCTATGGGTCAAAGTCCAAGTTGTCTGTAAAAATAAGGGTCAAGTGAAATTGTAATCCAAATCCAGGGAAAACTGCAAAAGGCAGGCAGATAAGAAGCAAGGTCAAAGCTCAGGCAAGGTCAAAAGTCCAGTAATCAGTTTATCAAGAATTACAAAAAAGCACCCAGGAATTCACCAGACAAATCCTATGATCAGGCATCAAACCAGCATCCTTGGCATTCTTTTAGTTTGGCAGTGCATTCCACAACCTCACTGTCCAGACTGTAAAGAACCACCTACGCTGCTTCAAATGAAAGTCCTTTTCTACTAGTCTAAAGGGGTGGCTTCTGGTGCGGTGATCCTCTTTATGGGTAAACAGGTCCCCTGATATTTGTCTATAATGTCCTCTAATGTATTTGTAAAGTGTAATTATGTCCCCTCGCAAGCGTCTTTTTTCCAGAGAAAACAACCCCAACCTGGACAGTCTACCCTCATAATTTAAATCTTCCATCCCTCTAACCAGTTTAGTTGCACTTAGTCTCTGCACTCTCTCCAGCTCATTTACATCTCTCCTAAGATCTGGAATCCAAAACTGCACTGCATATTCCAGATGAGGTCTTACTAGGGATCTATAAAGAGGTATAATTATGTTTTCATCCCTTGAGTTTATGCCCTTTTTTATGCAAGACAGAACTGTATTTGCTTTAGTAGCTACATAATGACACTGCCCAGAATTATCTATAAAAACCCCAAGATCCTTCTCACTTAAGGAAACTCCCAACACACTGCCATTTAGTGTATAAGTTGCATTTATATTATTTTTGCCAAAGTGCATAACCCTGCATTTATCAACATTGAACCTCATTTTAAAGATTGCTGCCCAGTTTCCTGTCTTAGACAAATCACTCTGCAAAGTGGCAGCATCCTGCATGGAACCTATAGTTCTGCACAATTTAGTATCATCTGCAAAAATAGAAACTGTACTTTCAATGCCCACATCCAGGTCATTAATCAACAAGTTGAAAAGCAAGGGACCCAGTACAGAGCCCTGCGGTACCCCACTAACAACACTGGTCCAATTAGAAAATCTTTTAGCCAGTTCTCTATCCATCTACAAATACTATGTTCCAGGCCAACATTCCGTAATTTAACAAGTAACCTTCTTTGTTGCACTGTATCGAATGCTTTAGCAAAGTAAATCACATCCACAGCCATCCCAGAATCGAGGTCCCTGCTCACCTTTTCATAAAAAGATATTAAGTTAGTCTGGCAAGATCTATTACGCATAAAACCATGCTGGCACAAACTCATAGTATTGTTATTTGATATGAAGTCAAGTATCCTATCCTTTATTAATCCTTCAAAAAGCTTTCCTACCACCAACGTCAGACTAACTGGCCTATAGTTTTGAGGCTGAGATTGGGATCCTTTTTGAATAGTGGCACCACATGCTCTATGCCATATGTCATATGTGAAAAATATAAAATATTAAAATGTAACCTTAAAGGGGTTGTTCACCTTTGAGTAAACTTTTGGTATAATGTAGAGAGTGATATTCTGAGACAATTTGCAATTGGTTTTCATTTTTTATTGTTTGTGGTTTTATAGTTATTTAGCTTTTTATTCAGCAGCTCTCTAGTTTGTAGCGTCAGCAATTTGGTTTCTAGGGAACAAATTACCCTAGCAACCCTGCATTGATTTGAATAAGAGACTGGAATATGAATAGAAGATGGACTGAATAGAATGATAAGTAATAAAAAGTAACAATAACAATACACGTGTAGCCTTACAAAGCATTTGATTTTAGATGGTGTCAGTGACCCCCATTTGAAAGCTGCAAAGAAACAGAAGAAAATTGCAAATCATTAAAAAACTATGACAAATAAATAATGAAGACCAATTGAAAAGTTTCTTAGAATTGGCCCTTCTACAATATACTAAAAGTTAACTTGAAGGTGAACCACCCCTTTAAATCCATATGTTTCCTCCTCCCCTGTGGATAGCACAGTCCCCCCCAGCACATGATTAAACATCTTAGGGGGCCCAAGTAGCATAGGCAGAGTATGGCACACACAGGGAGCATAGGGTAGGCAGAGTACGGCACACATATGTATCATAGGGCAGACAGAGTAGGGCACACAGAGGGAGTTAATTTCCTATGCTGTTGTGGGGACAATCCATTGCAATGCAGATTTAGGGCATAGATAGGGTGGTACCTTAGAGTATGGCCCACACAGGGAGCATAGGGCAGGCAGAGTATGGCACACACAGGGAGCATAGGGAAGATAGAGTATGGCACACACAGGTAACAGAGAGCAGACAGAGTAGGGCTCACAGGGAATATAGGGCAGATATAGTAGGACACACACCGGGAGCCCATTTCTTATGCTGTAGTGGGGACAATGCATCCTTTTTGCAGATTTAGGGCATATGAAAGGGGAAATTATTTATCTTCTCCCATAGGACTGCTTTACAGCAATCAATGCAGCCATAACTGAAGCACTAAAAGAGAAGAAGGGCAGTATCATGTTTTGGGCCCTTTTGAATCTGAAGATATGTGCCTCTCTGCAACCAGTAGCTTTTATGCTGATTCACTGAACATGCTCTGTGTTTCTGTCAGTTACCTGAGCTTAGGAGCCAACTCACAATATACTGCATATATAATTTTTTTTCTTTTCTCATTACACAGCAGCTGAGAAACCAGTGCAAATTGCATCAGAATTTAATAATTTAATATCTTAATTTAATAATTAGCCATGTAGCATCAGTATATGACAGGCTTACCTTAATTTGCGACAACCCCTAAGCTTAGTTTGTCAACAAGATGCTTACCATAGGTACTTAAGGCCTTTAAACATTTGTGGTTGTAACTGAAATCCCGTGTGGTAGCTTTCTTTTGTTCAACCATAAGTAAACTGACTCCATTCTTCTCCATTGGGAGGGGTATGCAATTATAAATGCATGTGTGTGAGCCCAAAGGTGTACACTGAATCCACACTCTGCATACATATCTCCTATATCTTCAGCTATGTTTGATTCCATTTTCGCTTTGCCACCATTAGGCTTTCTAAACTAAATCTGGCCATACACAAGCAGATAAATACGGCTGTCTCCACCAGCCTGCAACCTATAGGCATATGTATGGGGTACTTGAGAATGTTTGCCTGTCTGATATTTGACTGAAAACCAGCAAGATATCTATCCAGAAAGTTTGAACATGAGGTTAGATGAGGACCACATCATGCATTGATATGCTGCCCATCCAACATGTTCGTGTGCGCTAAAGCATGGGTAGCCATATTGGGCAAAGATCCACTCATTTGAAGATCGCGCCAAGTAAGCTGGCACAAAGACATTTGGTAACTTCACAAAAAAAATTGTGTTGGCAGTTGGTAACACAACACAACATGACCCTTTCCATTTTAAGGGGTTGTTCACCTTCCGACATTTTTTATGAATTCAGTTGGTTTCATATAATTTACCAGAAATAAAGACTTTTTCTGCACCAGAGGCCACCCCTACAGACTAAAAGAAAAGGACTTTCATTTGATGCAGTGTAGGTGGTTCTTCACAGTGAGGACAGTGAGGTTACGGAATGCACTGCCGGGTGATGTTGTGATGGCTCATTCTGTTAATGCTGTTAAAGAGGTCTTTGAATGATTTTTTGGACAGACATAATATCAAAGGCTATTGTGATACTGAACTCTATAGTTAGTATATGGGCATTTATAATTTATGCGAAGGTATGGTGGGGTGTGTGTGTGGATGCTGGGTTTTCATTTGGAGGGGTTGAACTTGATGGACTTTGTCTTTTTTCAACCCAATTTAACTATGTAACTTTCTACTTTCTATTTATGACTGTTTTTCTAATATTGAATTCTAAAGTGTCATTTTTCACCTTCTAAAGCAGCTCCTGGCAGGTAGCCAACCCTTTAAACTTTACAAATTGATACATTTAGTTGATATATTTCTTATTGGAAGATGAACAACCCCTTTAAGGAAAGAAGGTACAAAACAGCTATTTTCTTTCCATGTGAAGCAAACTGCAAACAGTTGTCTGTGTAGTGTGGAAACATATTGCAACTATTCACAAAAAAACATAATTCATTTTTATGCATGAAGTAGTCACCCCAGTCCAGATATTAGTCATGATTCAGAGACACATCTACAAAATCCAACTAGAAGAGCCTCACTGATTGGAATATAATGCAACTATTTTAAGGGCAACCAGTGCAGCCCTGTATTAGACATTATCCCTGTATTATCAAGTGATCTGGTATCCGTAAGAAAAATGTTTATTCTCACTCTAGGTGGTTATTGGAGGCCAATTGCTGCTCTGTTCGGTCATATGGCCCCGGGCACTAATAATGTGGCAATTTATATATACAATCAGGTAGAAAAAGTGGCTAAATAATGGCTGGCAGTTGCGCACTGACGAAGGATCGTAACTTCGCAAATTCACTAAGATTAACATTTTCCTAAACGTTAGCACTTGAGCGTAAATTCGCTTTGCGTAGCGCTGGCGAGAATTCGCCTGGCGAAGTGCGGTCAACGCTAGCGAAGCCTACACTGGCAAATTTTCGGATCTTAGTGAATCTGCCCCTTAGAGTTTTTTCCCTTAATTTTTCCCTTAAAAACATTTCACCTCTCATTCGAGTGGCTTCTTCAGTTCAACTGCAGTGGTAGGGTACCATTGTGGTTGGATCCCACTTTCACTCATCTGTTTCAGCCTTACTGAAGTTCAGTGGAACCATTGTGATTGGATGTCTGTAACTTTACTACACTCAATGGTTTATATGCCGTGGAATTCCTTACCATTTCACTTGAGCCGAAGAAGCCACGAAGATGATGTTAGGGGTAGTATACATTTAAGTTAACTTTTAATATATTATAGAATGGTCAGTTCCAAGCAACTTTTCAATCGGTCTTTCTTTTTTTATCGTTTTTGACATTTTTCAAATTTAGGTCACTGACACCATCTAAAAGTAAATGCTCTGTAAGCCTACATAGTTACATAGTTAAATCAGGTTGAAAAAATGTTTCTTGAATGGAATGCTAAGAATGTAATATGAGGCATGCGAATGCCTGCAATTATAAGAAGAAACACTAGCAAATAAGATGCTGTATAGCCATGAAGGCAGCCATTCAGTTCTGCTATGCGTTTATACATCAGATAAAATATAAGCTTTGCAGAATACAGTGGTTTTCAGTTTTACACTGGAAGATAAACAGGGTTCAAATAAAATAGGATATCTGTTGCCAAACAATGGTTTATATGTAGGTCCTGGATGAACTAAAATTTGACAGATCTCATATTTTTATTAAACCAAGCTCCCATCCACATTTTAATCTTTTTATTTATCAATAAATTAACTTGAAAAAGTCAGGTTGAGAAAAAACTCAGTAAAATCAGGCATAAACCTGTATCGTAACAAATTTTTAGGTTTGACGCCCAAATCGCAGAAAAAAAACGTGAATTTTTCAGACGAAACCCAGTGCAGATCATTATCTTTAAGTTGTAAACGGGACATCTCCCCTTGACTTGATCTCAACAGGTTTGAGATGGCAGATTTTTAGATTCTGAGTATAATAAATCTTGAAAACAATTGCTTGTGTTTTCCTCTAAGGGTAGAACTCCAGAGGCTCCACAGATGCTTTACTGCAAAAACGCAGGCGTCACGTCGGATGTGATGGAAATAAGGTAAGTAATAGCATTGTTAGATGGTGTCGCCGCTTTGATCTGATGCGACACGACTGTCAGAAGCAGATGATGCACCTTCATCCGACAGTACTGTTGCATCGGATCAATGTTGCGACTTCATTCGACATTTCCATCTCTTACCTTATTTCCGTCGCATCTGATGTGAGGCCTGCGCAGCTCGTCGGATCGCACCGATATTGCGCATGGAGTTAAAGTTTAAATTCTAAATGTAAATTCCCAGTTCAGGCATGGGCAGGTCAAGCAAGAGAAAGCATGTCATAAGTTGTCATAATATAATGGCAGCTTCCCACTTATATATACAGATTTTGCCACTCTGGTAAGCTCTTACCCAGTGATCCCCAACCAGTAGCTCGCGAGCAACATGTTGCTCTTCAACCCCTTGGATGTTGCTCTCATTGTCCTCATAGCAGGTGCTTATTGTTGAATTCCAAGCTTAGAAGCAAGTTTTAATTGCATAAAAATTAAGTATAGTACCAAGCAGAGGCTCCTGTAGGCTGCCAGTCCCAAAGGGGCTACCAAATAGCCAATCACAGCCCTTATTTGGCAAACCCAGGGACTTTTTCATGCTTGTGTTGCTCCCCAACTCTTTTTACATTTGAATGTGGCTCATGGGTAAAAAAAGGTTGGGGACCCCTGCTCTTACCTCTCAGAGAGACACAAGCCTGCAGCCCTAAGGACACAAGAGGGAAATTACTAATGACACAGTTCTTCCAGTTAAAATGTATTCCCCTGGTTGCAACATTTAGACACATGAAACTTCTGTTAAATCACATTAAGTTCTTTCATTTGAGGGAGGAAGGGGCCTTTCTAAATGCCCCTGTTTGGAGAGCGCAAGGAGTTCAAGGAAATCAGACAGGGCCTGATTAAAGAATCTTACCAAACTGGTGTATATATATTTAAGTAAATATTGCCCTTTTACATCTCTTGCATTGAACCACCATTTCGTGATGGTCTGTGTGCTGCCTCAGAGATCACCTGACCAGAAATACTGCAGCTCTAACTGTAACAGGAAGAAGTGTGGAAGCAAAATACAGCACTCTGTCTGTTAATTGGCTCATGTGACCTAACTTTATAGTTTGTTTGGTATGTTTGTGTGAACCGTAGAATCATACGATCCCAGGAGGCTGTCCTTATTTTTTAAAATGGCAATTTACTATTTATGATTGCCCAATGGCACATGCTACTAAAAATGTATATTATTATGAAAATGGTTTATTTACATGAAGCAGGGTTTTACATATGAGTTGTTTTATGAAATATCTTTTTATAGAGACCTACATTATTCAGGGGGTATAGTTTTTCTTTAATGCAGGCGGGGGCTAGGACTGTGCTGCTGGGCTCAGGACCGCCCAGTAAATCCGGCACTACATACACCTGCTCCAGGGACCCACCAGACACTGACAAACACCTACTACAAAGAACCCACCAGACACTGACATACGCCTACTATAGGGAACCCACCACCAGACATTGACATAACCTACTA
This sequence comes from Xenopus borealis, assembly GCA_024363595.1. Classification (NCBI taxonomy): domain Eukaryota; kingdom Metazoa; phylum Chordata; class Amphibia; order Anura; family Pipidae; genus Xenopus; species Xenopus borealis. The sequence continues at coordinate 21,400,534 of CM044437.1, read as the reverse complement.
CAGGGACCCTCCAAACTCTGACATACACCTGCTCCAAGGACCCTCTAAACTCTGACATACACCTGCTCCAGGAACCCACCAGACATTGACATACACCTGCTCCAGGAACCCACCAGACATTAACATACACCTGCTCCCAGGGACCCACCAGACATTGACATATACCTGCTCCAGGGACCCACCAGATGCTGACATACACCTACTACAGGGACCCACCAGACAATGACATACACCTACTACAGGGACCCACCAGACACTGACATACACCTACTACAGGGAACCTACCAGACATTCACATATACCTGCTCCAGGGACCCATCAGACACTAACATACACCTGCTCCAGGGACCCACCAGATGCTGACATACACCTACTACAGGGACAATCCAAACTCTCACATACACCTGTTGTGCTCCCCAACTGATGCCACATAATTGAGCAGGGCTGTCTACAATGGTTTCTGTCATGATTTTATGGTGTATTTTTTATCACTAAATTACTCTATGTACATTATAAGTAATGTATCTTACCATTTTATTCTTGGATCAATAAGTGTGTTTTTAGTGGTAATATTGGTGCATAGTCAGACACCTCAGGTCATTGTGCCTAACCCTGTGCATCAGAAAGAGCCAGCACTTCACAATGGAGCTGTTTTCAGACAAGCTATGGTTTCTCTTACTCAATGTACTTTCCCTAGTTCAACTTGGGTTTTTTCTATTATTTTTCCTGTGTGAGTAATATTGTCATATCTACCAGTAGGTGGAGCACTGGAGTGTGATTTCCTGGGGTCGTATTCTTTGTGGCTTTACCATAGTTCCAGACTAGAATTCAAAATAGGCCCTTGCATGTCAAGTACACAAAGGTCCAAACAGACCCCCACCAGTCCAATAAATAGTTACTGTCTACATCTGACAGCAGTATTTACCAGAACCCACAGTTTGCCAGTTCAGGCCTGCTTAATCCCACATAAAATGCAGTAAATGTGGTGATTTTTCAGTAGGTGAAGCAAACTCCACCACAATCTATATGTGCTTATTTCAGGGTCTCTAAATGCCAGACACTTTGGTGATCCTATGCATACGGGACATCAAGCTGTTTTGTGAACCCGTGGTGTTAATGTGTTCATAGTCCATGTCTGCACTGATTTTCTCGGCATGTCTGTGGTTAATCTGCTCATAATCTTATTTTGCAGTGTTCATTCTGGCACATCTGGGGTTAATATGCTCATCATCCATGTTCTATAATAATTTTGCTTGCATGACTGGGGTTAATGGAGCTCTCATAATTTTTTTAATTATCATATTGGCACATCTGGGTAACTACGGCTCAATGGAGTGCCAAAAGGGGAGTGGCCTTAAAACTTTTCAGCACTGTACATTTTTTGGAGTCGGAAGTTTCATTTTGCCTTAAAGGAATTTGTGTAATGGTGTAATTTTTGTTACAGAATTAGACTGTGTACAATGCAAATACGTCATTCTACCATTTAAAATTTTATTCTAGAACCAATGTTATATTTTTTAGTTAGTTCTCAAGTTGTTGTGCTTTCAGAAAAGTGCCAGCACTGCACTGCAAAGGTTTTGAGCTGAAAAAGACTGCAACAAAAAATACAGTGTACAATCATTTTACGACAGATCAGAGTTTGCGTTATTTAATTTAAAAATAAAAAAGAAGAAAATACATTCAGTTTTATTGACAGGTGTTTGGTTCGGACTGATGAAATCCAGCGACGCATTGCTTGAGTTGATTCTTTTTTTTATTAAATTTTGAATCCATCTGTGTTCAAAGGAGACATTGCAAAAAAAATACCGTCAACTACTTTTTCTGCAGCAGTGATCATAGCAAATTCAGACACTACCATAAACATACCTCCCAACTGTCCCGTTTTGAGCGAGGCAGTCCCGCTCTTGATAACTCAAACCGTAGTCCCTCAAAGTTTCAAAACTGTTAGAAAGCATCTTATTTGCGCCTGTTCTGGGCTCTCTGCCAAACGCCAATTAAGTTAGAAACTTTGTTTCTTTCTCTGGCTGTTCAGTGCAGAGAAAAACTCTCAAATGAGGGACTGCAGGTTGAGCTGTCAAAAGAGGGACTGTCCCTCTGAAAAAGGGGCAGTTGGGAGGTATGAAAATATACAAAGTTTCTAATTGAATTGGCCTTTGGCAGAGAACTCAGAACAGCCACCAGGTGCAACTAAAATACTTTTATAGCAATTTTGAGATAAGAAAATAAGGAATTGTAACAATTAAGATAAACAGGTCTCTTTGGAGAACATATACTCCAATAAGGGTTGGGCAGATGGGGAGATTTAGTCACTTGGCGATTTATCGCCTCTTCTGCGAGGCACCAATTTTCACCGAACTGCCTGCTCCCTGCCCGCCGCCTGTTTGAAGAAATGCCAGCGCCAATGTACACACGTCGCTTCGATTTCCAGAATCGCGCAATTCCGGAAATCGAAACGCCGCGAGCGCATTGGCACTAGCGTTTCTTCATTCGAACAGGCAGCAGGTAGGAATAGGGTTGCCACAGGGTGCCTGTGACATCAGTAGGCGGGCCTGTGACGTCAGTGTTTGGGCCTATGACGAAGCAATCGCCGATTGGCCAATCGATGTGTCAATCAAGCTAATCTCGCCCAGTTTTCCTTATTTGGAAAACTGGGCAGGTAGTAGTGACCCGGGCAGCCCTAACCGGACAGAAGAGACGATTAATAGCGAATAGGGTTGCCACCTTTTGCGGTGGCTGAACCCGGACAGGGGGGTGGGCCCATGACATCGGTGGGCGGGCCCGTGACATCATGGGGTGGAGCTATGACGACGCAATCACCGATTGGCCGATCGATGCGTCAATCAAGCTAATCCCGCCCGGTTTTCCTTATTTGGAAAACCGGGCAGGAAGCATTGACCTGGGCAGCCCTTCAAAATACTGGACTGTCCTGGTCAAAACCGGACAGGTGGCAACCCTAATAGCGAAGCCACTAAATCTCCCCGAATCTGCAGGTCTGTCACAAGTTCACAACCCTAAAGGGGAAATTCACCTTCACTAGCAAAACTGTAACAACAGTGTTCAAACTTTCATAACCTGACAATTTTTTTCCCTCTTTTTATTTCCAGAATTTTGGGAGGTATGATATCATATAACCAATTTATTAGAGCGTAAGCTCTACAGAACAAGGCTTTTCTTCTGTGCAGCATTGCTGAAAAGTAACAGAGAAAGATGCAGTGGGTTTCAGAGTTTTCAAAGTGCTGAATCAACAGAAAACATGAAAAATAAAAACCGACTTCAAGACTATGATCAATGAACAAATGTGTTTGTTTACGCCGGGGTGGTTGTTGTTTTTTTGTTTTTGCACCGCCCCCTCAGGTCAGCTGATTCCGTTCCCAATTTATCATGTGACCTGAGTGGTGACGCGGCGCACTACGTGATATTGGAAAGGCCGCGTATTGGGAACGCCACATTGAGGGGGATTGCAACGTCACGGTGACGTGTCTCCTTCTCCCGATTATCAAGGATGTGGTTCTGGTCTCGGGACCCGGCCCGTGATTTTCCTTATGACGTCACCGGGGAGCGAGAAGAGTTACCGGGAGGATGGGGGATACAGAAGGGGAAAAAGAAGGTGAGCGTACTATCTCCAGTGAGTGAAGCACCTCAGCTGTGACAGAACACATACAGCTTGGTTAACGGGGGCGGGGAATGGCTGGCATGTACAGTTACAATAGGAAGCTGCTTGTTTTATACCGAATATTGCTGGCAGCAAGGCTTCTCAACTGCTTCTGCTGTGAAACTTGTTTCTTCTTTTATGTAACTCATCTTTATCAGTACAGCCATGCAAAGCTCTCCTCCTCCTCCTCCTCTCTCTTTCTTTTTCTTTCTCTACCTCTCTTTCTCTCCTTCTCTCCCTCTCTATACACAAATTCGTATTACACACTCACAACAGTACAGACTGCAGTGCTATCCCTGTATATAAAGGTATATGACACACACGATTGCACAGGTTGGCACTCTATGAGATATTCATGTCCATGTATATGTTGTTTTAACACACTCATGATCACAAATGGAAACATAGTAAATTAGGTTATAAAAAGGCACGCGCTCAACAAGTTCAATCTTAGAACTATATTTTAAACTACCTAACTGCTAGTTGATCCAAAGGAAGGCAAAAAAAACTACCTGAAACCTCTCGAATCCCTTCCTGACTCCTAATTGGCAATGGGACTAGTCCCTGGATCAACTTGTACTATAAGCTATCTCCCATAACCCTGTATTCCCTCACTTGCTAAACACCATCCAACCCCTTCTTAAAGCTATCTAATGTATCAGCCAGTACCACTGATTCAGGGAGAGAATTTAACATTTTCACAGCTCTCACTGTAAAAAAAAAAACCCTTTCCGAATATTTAGGTGGAACCTCCTTTGTTCTAATTGGAATGGGTGGCGTTGTGTCAACTGGAAAGACCTACTTGTAAATAAAACATTAGAGAGATTAGATCCCTTTTATACTTAGTAATCATATCAACCCCTTAAGCGACTCTTCTCCAACATGAACAGTCTTTCCTCATAGCTAAGATTTCCCATACCTTTTACCAGCTTAGTTGCCCTTCTCTGTACCCTCTCTAATACAATAATGTCCTGTTTGCTCTATAAAATAAACCCATTCTTACTGTGACCCTATGCCCTTTTTAATACAGCTCAAGCCCTTATTGGCCCTTGATGCAGTATAATGATCCAAATGTGGTAATGCAAAAGCATATTTTTATATGTGTGATACACCCATACATGCCACCCAGCATAAGGCCAGAAAGTTTCAGAACAACAAATAATCTGGCCAGAGAATTTAAACAGCCTTTGTCAAGGAAATACATAAAACAAATAGGAAATGGCACTCCCACCTGTCCAAATGTATCAATAAAATTTACAAAACACTCGGAAGTTTATTTAGAATATTTAAACATATGTCAGTCCTACCCTGAAGGTACCTTCTACAGGTATGGGGCCTGTTATCCAGAATAATCAGGTCTTGGGTTTTCCAAATAATGGATCTTTCTGTAATTTGGATCTTCATACCTTAAGTCAACTAGAAAATCATGTAGATATTAAATAAACACAATAGGCAAGTACAAGCTACTGTTGCATAGTATGCAACTGATCCCAGTGGAACTCCAGTGTTTATACTGCAACTCTGCAAGTAGAGTGACTGTTATACCTAAACCTTCAGTTTTGGTAACCTTTTTTTCATCAAAATTCAATCAATATTCCTTTTTTTGGCACATAATACAGACGCTCGTGGCCCTCCAAATTTGTTTAGTGAGGAAACCCCAGCAAGAAGTAACCTTGATATATATAAAATTATCAGTATGGGGGGGAGACGCTTCTTTTTCTATCAAGATGACATCTTTTCATCTTGGTCTTTATTCATTCTTCCCTTTAGCTGGGAAGTAGCAACTGGTCATAGAACAGGTATGGAACCTGTTATCCCGAATTCTCGGAGCATGTTGGTTTCCAGATAATGGATCTTTCTATAATTTGTGTAAACATTAAATAACCCAATTTGCTTCCAACCAATAAGGATTTATTAGATCTTATTTGGGATCAAGTTCAAGGTAATGTTTTATTATTACAGAGAAAAAGGAAATCAATTTGAAACATTTTAATTATTTTGTTACAAGGGAGTCTATCAAAGCTTTCTGGATATGGGTTTCCAGAAAAAGGATCCCATGCCTGTACCTGTAAGTGCTTTGCATTTCATCCCTGCCAAATCTGACGGGAGACACTCTCATCTATACAGTACAGGGCAATGGCACATGTAGCTAATTCCAGTTGTGGAGCTGCTGGCAAAAATGCTGGGAATGGCCCTTGACTTGTATGGAAAGGGCAGAGACTCTGCCAGTGCACTTTAGAGTGAGATGATTACTGCTCAGAAATGATCAGACTTCATTTACCATCTTTTGTTTGCTCAAAGGTCCAGAAAGGTGGGGGGGGGGTTGGGTGACAAACCATTGAAAACAGGATAGGCATGAACATGAATATCAAGTTCCAAAGTGGACTTTTCAAGCAGTAATCACCAGACCGATGGGTTTACTGCAGTATACTGGTGATTACTGTAGAGCAGTGATCCCCAACCAGTAGCTCGCGAGCAAATCCCACCAGGCTTTTTAGGGTTCTAGAAGTGACTGGTTTCTCTTTGGCTATGGTGCAATGTTACCACAGGGATATAGGGTAGTGCATCGCTCCATGCTATACACACCTGTTAGTGTCACATTCTGTAAGACCCCATAGGAAGTCAATGGGAAGAGCATAAAGCTGGAGTAAATAGAGGTGACCAGAGGGTAAGGCAGCTGAGTGCAGCTAGGCAATAGGATGCTAGGATGGTGCTCCTTTTTGCAAAAACAAATCTTAAAGCAAAACCCTGGCTTTTTCACTGCACATGCGCAGGTCCGGGTCATTAAAGAAAGGAGAGGGTCACTATGTGGTACATAAATACCCCGGGCCCTTGCAACTTTATAACAGGAACACTGGCCCCGGGTATCATGTAAGCAATTATAATCACTGGGAGGATCCCTAATATTTGGCATTTAACTTTCATTCTCCTTGAAATTGGCAAATGGGATGGTAAGTTCATGGAGCTTTACCATGCAGGTAACCGTACACTTGTTAGACATGATCTGAGCAGCCCTCCCGTTTTACATTTTATTATTCATGTCATTGTGCCATCACTCTTTTTTGTATGTGTGCCTAAAATCCTAAAAGCTCCAAGTTGTTAATGCACATCTGCATCAGTAGGAATTGCTGAGGGGCTACTTGGCTTTTTAGCCTACCTCCCTACAGTTAAACTGGAAATATGTAAAAATATATAAAGATATGATATGAGAGTACAGAAGTGTGTTTCCCTGTAATATACTTTATGTGAATAATCTGCAGTAGGATGTCATTAGAATGAATGGAGAGTAGTGGCATCTATTATTGGTGTAGATGTATTATGTTATATATTAAGTATTAACCTTACTTCTTCCAGGCTGGCGGCGATCCCGTGTCTGTATTCACGTATGAGATCCGGCCTGGGGCGGAAGAGCAGACGCAAGCAGCCAAAACTGCCTTAAAGAGGATCAAAACCCTGAAACACCCCAATATTTTATCCTATGTAGATGGACTGGAGGTAACTGATTAAATTAAGCTACATTAACCTAAAAATAATTGCTTTTTAATTCAGGATTTGAAATTAAAACCCCATTTTCCATTTTTTCTCTGTAATAATAAAACAATACCTTGTACTTGATCCCAACAATTGATTTGTTATTGGAAGAAAAATCGGCCTATTGGGTTTATTTAATGTTTAATTGATTTTCTAGTAGCATTAAAGTATGAAGATCCAAACGCATTATCCACGAAACTCCAGGTCCCAAGCATTCTGCATAACAGATCCCATACCTGCAGTCTCTTTTTCTATAGTAGTGGTATAGCGGATGCTTTTGTTGGACAGGCAGGTTTGAACTCCAAATCATATAAGGGGTGCACCAGAAAAATATTATCAAGGATTCAGCATTTGACAGAATCCAAAAACTATATATTGCTCTGAAGGACAAATCCAATGGCTTTTGAAACAATGTAACATAAGCCAACTGATTAACAGACCTGTCTCGCTGGAGGAGACTGGCTTTTGCAACATTGTTTAAAATGTAACAACCAGGAATTATGCAAATGCTGCTTTCAATAGCAATTACATTTACAAATAACTTTTAAAGCACCAACAATTGTTAATACATTTATTTTGGAAAGTTGCTTAGAATTGTGTTTTTTTTTTATTAGGCAAAAAGTAATTTTTTGGGTTGACATGTGCTTTAAAGGAGAAGGAAAGCTACAGAGGCATTTTATTGCCAATAGATTAGCTGCAATAGTGCAAGTTAGAATGCTATATTTATTCTGTTGAATATTTTACCATACCTGAGTAAAAAGCTCTAGAAGCTCTCTGTTGTTGTTTTTTTTTTGTTTTAGGATAGCAGCTGCAGTATTAGCTTGGTATGACATCACTTCCTGCCTGAGTCTCTCCCTCGCTTATAGCACTGTGTTCAGATTACAGCAGAGAAGGGGGGGGGAGCAAACTGAGCATGCTCACGCCCGACTCAATGAGGTTTATGCTGAAAACAGGAAGTCTGATACAGAAGCCCATGTGTACACGATAGAAAGAAATACAGTGTTTCTTTTGACAGAGGACTCAGAGCAGCATTACTTTGAGGGTTTACTGGTATATTTAGGTGGCCTTCCTGATGAGGCTTACTTAGTTTTAACCTTTCCTTCTTTAAACCAAAATATAAAATGTCGCACATTTGGAGTTGAAGCAACTTTCCTATTTACATTGAAACCAGTGATAGAGTATAATTAAAATCATTTGTAAATGTAATTCAACTGAGACCATTAAGGGTCGAATTCAAGGGTTTAAAATCCCTCAAATTCGACCGTCGAATTTTGGGTGATTTGCAATCCTTCGGATATCGAATTCGAAGGATTTTAGCTCAATTTGACTAATCAAACAATCGAATAGAAAAAATTCTATCGAACGGTTAAATTGTTCGAATTGAATGATTTTAACCATTCGATCGAACTTTTTTTATTCAATCTAAAAAACTTCCCACAGGGTTTAACAGCAATTCGGTAGGTTTAATCTGGCGAATTTTTATTTATTTTTTTTTTTTAAGGGAAAGTACTTCGACCATTCAACCATCGAATGATCGAAAAGATTTTTATTCGAATCGATTGAATTTTTTAAAATTTGATGGTTGAAGTAAATCTGCCCCCAACTCTCAGAAATGCCTGTTCCTGATTAATTCTAAGAATCCTGTGCCTGTTGTGTGATTAACAGACCTGTAAAAAGCATAATAGCGTTCAACTTTACATTCTCATGACTTTCAGGGCTTGTCTCCCCTTCAGCTGAACAGTAAGGATTTCACCCAGCCCAGTTGGCCACGTTACAAAATCTAGAATGTTTTTTCTTTACTCTGGAGTTAGGGGGAGAGGAATCATGGGTGCTGCCAGTCAGGGCAGTGAGAATTTATAGTTTTTTGCAAGTAACTTTCTATTTTTCCATGATCCCTTCCTATCACTCAGACAGACAAATGCCTATACATTGTGACAGAGCCAGTTACACCACTGGAGACGTATGTGAAATTGAGAAGTGACAGTGCAGGAGTCAGTGAGCTTGAGATATCGTGGGGGCTTCATCAAATTGTGGTGAGTAGATCTATATGTTTTTCTTATTCACTTTTAGAGGCACATTTATCAGAGGTCGAATTTCGAATTCATGCAGATTTTATTTTTAACGCTAATAAATTCAGATATTCTCAAAATTCAATTGAGGGGTTATTTTATTAAAAATAAATCTAATATCTAAAACTCGAACGATTATTACTGACGAATTTTAGCTAGCGAATAATCGAAGGTTTGATAAATCTCGAAATTCAAAAACTAATTGTGTTTGGATTATTCCCTATTTGAATTTGAGAGTTTCGACCATAAAAAAAATTTGAAAATTGGAATTTTCAATTCCACCCTTGATAAATCTGCCCCTTAATGTTATTTAACTCTTTCCCTCTGTCCTAACCCTTTACCTAACATTACCTTCCTCTGTAGAAAGCTCTGAGTTTCCTGGTGAATGATGGTAACCTTATTCACAATAATGTCTGTATGTCGGCGGTGTTTGTGGATCGAGCAGGCGAATGGAAGTTGGGGGGCCTGGATTACATGTACACGGCAGGAGCTGAAAATACTGCACCTCGAAAGGGCATTGAAATGGAGAAGTACAACCCCCCAGAAAAGACAGACCGTAGCAAAGCATCCAAGGAGAAGTGGTAAGAACAGTCCAGGGTCTATACCTTTCCTGCATGCATTCGGTATTGCCTTTGCTTTGTTCCTATAATCTCTTTAACCCTTTCACTACCAAGCACGTAGCAGCTACGTGTTGGCAGTGAAAAGTTCAGAGCGCCAAGCACGTAT
>CM044437.1:21349650-21387162 GCA_024363595.1 Xenopus borealis | reverse complement strand
CCCCCCCCCCCCCCCGGGGGAAATGCCCCATACTCCATACATACCCCTCACCGCAGATCCTTCCAGTGAATTTGCACACAGCCAACTTCTGCGATCTCTGTAATCTGGCTGAGAGATCGGCATTTCTGCGCATGCGCAGTTGGAGCAGTTTGCGGTTTGTGCAACTGCGCAAAATTATATGGAATTTGCGGAGCTCCCAGTCACCTTACAGAGATCACAGAAGATGACTGCGTTCAACTCTGATGGAAGAATCTGCGGCGAGGGGTAAGTATGGAGTATGGGGCATCTCCTTTGAGGGAGGAGGGAGGGGTGTACAGGTTTTTTCCCCACAGGTTGAATTCTCCTTAAGGGTAGGGACAGACAGGGAGATTCGGGGAGATTTTGTCACCGCGTCTGCACAGGCGCTGGCGCTTTGTCCCAGGAACGATCGGCAGACAGGGAGAAGGAAATTCGGGGAGATTGTCGCCTGCTAAAAACGCCAGGCGACAAAATCTCCCCGAATCTCCCTGTCTGTCCCTACCCTTAAAGTTATCTCAAAGGTGAACAACCCCTTCAAACTGCCATCTAACAAGCCATTTCTGTGTGACAGGTCAGCTGACATGTGGTGCCTTGGCTGCTTGATATGGGAGGTGTTTAATGGACCACTTCCTCGCCCAACTGCTCTCCGGTCCCTGGGAAAGGTATTACTCTTCTAAATGACAATATCCCCTTGACTACGACCAATTAGGGCTGTTGCACTCCCTTTAATGAAACATTCATGTAATGATACATTAAAGGGTGTCTAGTAAAAATAATACACTTGCTATATACAGCTTTATAGCTGACCCCTTACATTTATTGCACATGATATAAGAATGCACAGAACCATTCACTTCTCAGGGGTTCATGTCAAACTGATTTTGTCCCAAGGGTTGTTTTATGCTCCATCCAGCCCATGGGTTTGAATATCAACAGCAATTACATGCAAAGTGAAGCTTTCTGAAATCAGAAGGTATTTACTTGTCTCATGCCATACACATGGAACTGCCTAGATACCAAAAATCTGAGTTTTATTCTCCCATAAGGCATCGTGGGACAGAGACATGAAAATAATTCCTTTATGTCCCTTTGGCCAAAAATGCACCAGAACCGCTGGTTTATAGCGCAGATACAGCCCAACGGCTCAGAGCCATATATCCAAACTTGCAGACGGCCTGTTTTCATCTGATCAGTGCAAGATATTGGAACATAGCATCTGAGGTAGTAGGAATTAGAGAGCAGCAAAAAGGAAAACCAAACCTGGTTAGGATGAGAAGGAGTGAAAGAGCCAAAAATCCCTTCACATGCAAAGTGAAGCTTTCTGAAATCGGAAGGTATTTACTTGTCTCATGCCATAGACATCTCAACAGCAAATTGAAGAACTGGCAAGAACAACAGTAATGGAACTATGCTGCAATAAACTTTTACAGATACATTGTACAGATACTACTTGTTTCACCCTTTTCAAGTAATAGAACAAAGAACAACCACATCACCCTTTAAAGAACTAAAGCTTAACTAAAGAAGTAGCTAGAAATGCTGTAAGTTATGTTTTTGGCTTCTGTACCAGCCCAAGGCAACCACAGCCCTTTAGCAGTAAAGATCTGTGTCTCCCCAGTAGATGCCCCAGTAGCTCCCCATCTTCTTTTCTGCTGATTCACTGATTCACATGCTCTGTGCTGCTGTCACTTACTGAGCTTAGGGACCCACTCACAATATACAGTACACATAGAATAGAAATATAGTCACAATATAAGATCGATTAGTCATTAATACAGATAATTACTACATGGCAGCTCAGAATTTAATAATCAGTCCTGTAGCATCAGCTACAGGCCAACCTCCTTTTCTGCTGGATAATTAGAGACGACCCCTAAGCTTAGCTTCTCAACAGCTGCTCAGATCCCACTGAGCATGTGAGTGTCGCAGACACTTTCCAAGATGGTGACCCCCTGTGACAAGTTTGAAGTCCTGGATCATTGCTGCTATTGACAAGCTGAAATTTAGGCTGGTGCAATAAGTTTAGAATATAAAATCTGGAATTTTAAACCACATAAATTTTTAGGGTTTAGTTTAGTTTAAAGCCAGCAGCATAGCCCACTCATACTGCAATGTGATTAAAATAAAATGGCCAATCTAATCTGTGCCTGTTGTCTACAACCTCACCTACTTACACAGTCAAATAGGCCGTTTGGGCAAATGTTCATTATTGTCAATTTGTGTTCAAACATGGTACTTTCTGCCCAGGAACTCCACCATTGGGGTCAATTTACAGATGCAATAATTCATGTTATTCCAGACCTATAATTAGATGGTGTTGTTTGATTAACTGAACTCTGCACACGAACACTCTCACTATCTCTGACACACACACTGCACTACAAGAGAGAGACCCAAAATGCTCAGGGAATAGCTATTGGTGTTTATGCACAAGACTGTTCCCCTCAGGACTGGACTGAGAATCAAAATAGGCCCTGGCATTTCAGGTACACAAAGGCCCAATCAGCCCACATAGAGGCCCAAACAGCCCCCACCAGCCCACTAAATACTGACTTTCTATGGCACCTTATAGCAGCCCATCTGGCATTTGCCAGAACCCACAGATTACCAGTCCGGGCCTCGTTCCCCTTGACATAATAAATTACAGGAGCTTTATTGCTATATTAATTGCATATTTTTTTTTTTTTTTTGCATTAGATTCCCAAATCACTGGTGCCTCATTACTGCGAGCTGGTTGGAGCAAACCCCAAAATCCGTCCAAATCCTTCACGCTTCCTTCAGAATTGCCGATCTCCAGGGGGATTCTTTTGCAACAGTTTTGTGGAGACAAACCTATTCCTGGAGGAAATACAGGTCAGATCCAGTTTTTTTTTTTCTCTGAATGCTCTCTCTTTTGTTTATATCCTAACTGTCTGTTATTTTTAAATCCATTCAAGTCTGCCTTTATTTGCCCTACTCAGTAAGTTTAACGTTTAAGTAAATTATTTTACTTTTTCAATTTCTTTTTTGTTTTATTTTCAGCATTCATCTATAATTAACTTTAAAAATGGGTTTCTTTTGATTCCTCCCATCTCAGGTTTCCCAGGAATCTAGACATGCAGCTTCTGCCCTTACTTGTTCCCTAAATGTAAAGGGCAACTCCACCCAAAACAGTTTTTTGCATAATGAAAGAAAATGTAAATCTAAGAAACTTCCTTATGTCCTTGGGGGGGGTACAGGAACCTTGGGGTTAAACTGACGGCAACATGACATCATCTCCCTTTTCCATATGTTCTATAAGTCTGTTTTTATGGGTCCTTCATTCTGTAGGAAGGAGGTTTGGCCTATTGTGAGACCCTGAACAATAGCTCCATCTATCAGCAAATAGCTCTTAAGCTGGCCATAGACGTAACAATTACGATCTTTCTCGGGAAAGATCTTTCCAAGAAAGATCGTTCCTTTCAACACACACGTGTAGAGCTGAATCGTCAGATAAACGGGTAGAAACAATAGAATTCTACTTGTATCTGACGATTCAGCACTAACAATGGCCGATGTTCAGGGAGCTTTCAAAGGCATCCGATCAAAATTTTCCATCCAGTCCGATCAACCAGCCGACCGATATCTTAATCCTCTGACGATGTCGGTCGGCTCATTTCCCTCCATACACGCACCGAATATCGTACGAAAATTCGTTTCGTACGATATTATCTGTGCGTCTATGGCCACCTTTACTCAGAGGTGTAACTGGAGCCAGGCTTATTACAGCTTTCAAACCCCCTCCTCTGCCGAGATCCGTGAAACTCGCCTTACAAGCAGACCTGCAACTTGTCCCATGTCTCCTCTAAGCCACGGGGCAGCAGTGCTTCCGGTTAAGCACACTTTTAAAATCCAATGTACATTAATTCAATCTTTACCTATACATTAAAGTTAATATTCCCCATTCAGGTTTGGTAAAGTCTGTTACAGGGCAGCTGTAATAACTGCATACATTGCTTATAGGTCTCTCTCCCCTGCTGCTGAGTAATATCTGTGACCATTGTATAGAAATGTCAGAGCCACGGAGTCAGAGGATTTTACAGTTTCTATGTTAGACAAATGGTAAAAATAAATGAAAAACAATGGATAATAATGAATCCCTTTTGGTGACCCAACAGTCTTCATTTTGGGAAGGTGAACTGGCCGTTTAAATTCTTGTTTCTTTAGATCAAAGACCCAGCGGAAAAGCAGACCTTTTTTGAACAGCTCAGTGAAAACTTAGACTCCTTTCCTGAAGATTTTTGTCGACATAAAATCCTTCCACAGCTGCTGACAGCCTTTGAATTTGGCAGTGCAGGTGCTGTTGTTTTACCCCCGCTATTCAAGGTGAGTTTGTTTCTCAGCAGGTAGTGTGTGTCTGGAAAGTTAGGGCCCTGGAATTCTAACATTTGGAGATGAAAGAAAACCTTCATTTTTAGCTTGTAGACATGGCACAGAATACTATGCTTCCAAGCTTGGACAAACTCTTTTTATGCCATTGTGGGTGAGGATTTGTAGTGATTTGTCACCACCCTTTGAACCAGGGTTTACAGCTATTGACATGCCTTTAATATGCATTCTAGTTGTTAGGGATACTGACCCTAACAACTGTATTGTATATCCATTTTAGGGTTAGTAAGACTATACTATAAAAGAGATATACATTGTTAAAAATGTCCTATAAAGAAAGTTTCTTCCATTTAGAGTATCTTCACTCTATTATAAGTTCATTTTTAAACGGATCCTGTCATGGGAAAACTGTTTTTTGCAAACAGCATCTGCTAATAATGCTGCTCCAGCAGACTTCTGGACTGAAATCCATTTCTCAAAAGAGCAAACAGATTTTTTTATATTTCATTTTGAAACCTGACCTGGGACTAGACATATTGTCACTCTCTCAGGTGCCCCCAGTCATGTGTCTTGTTCTGTGATAAACTTCACTTGCTCTTTAGGCTGGGGACAGACAGGGAGATTCGGGGAGATTCAGTCGCCTGGCGTTTAATAGCAAGCGACAATCTCCCCGAACGTCCTTCTCCCTGTCCGTCCCTGTCTGTTTCGTGAGGAAACTTCGGGCGATTCCGGAAATCGCTGCACCGCGTGTGCACAGAGCCAGCGCTTTTACATTTCAACTAGCGACGGACAGGGAGAAGGACGTTCGGGGAGATTGTCGCTTGCTATTAAACGCCAGGCGACAGAATCTCCCCGAATCTCCCTGTCTGTCCCCAGCCTTACTGCTGAGTGATATCCCCCCCCCCACTCCCCCCAGCAGCCCATTAGCAGAACAGTGGGAAGGTAACTAGATAACGGCTCCCAGGTCGATACAAGAACAGTACTCAATAGTAAAAAATCTATGTCCCACTACAACACATTCAGTTACATTGAGTAGGAGAAACAACAGCCTGCCAGAAAGCAGTTCCCTCCTAAAGTGTTGGCTCTTTCTGAAAGCACATGACCAGGCAAAATGACCTGAGATGCACCTACACACCAATATTACAACTAAAATAAAATACACTTGCTGGGTTAGAAAAATGTATTTATATGATGGAGTGAAATATTTGCACTGTCATTTAGAAATAAGAACTACACCATAAAAATCATGACCGAGTCCCTTTAAATTGAGCTTCTCCTTTTAGGTGTGGTTGCTTGAACTAGATATTTATGCTATGAATAAATAGGCATTGTAGTGTAATGTGACGTGGCAGTGGCATTACTGTGTTTGAGCATACGTATGAAGTATTTGCTAAGGATAAAATTCTGCCAGCACTTGTAATCAAAATGCAGAGAGGCCGGACCCACTTGCTGACTTTGTTTTCTGCAGAGCTTTAATTTCAGATTGTATTGTTTTACATACTGCAGATGTGCCCAGAGCATAGCACAGCAACATTTAAACATTTCTTGTATTTTTTTTTTTTTTTTTTTAATAGATTGGAAAATTTCTGAATGCTGATGAATACCAGCAAAAAATCATTCCAGTTGTAGTTAAAATGTTTTCTTCTACTGACCGTGCCATGAGGATACGACTATTGCAGCAGGTGTGTGCCAGCCTCCTTCCACTGCTTCATTGTGCTTTGTAACCTCAATGTGTTTCTGTTGGATCTAATATCAAGCACCTAAAGGGAATATATACTGTATTTTCTAGCTGTCTTTTGAGGGCCGGCCTTGGTTCAACAACCCCTTTAGTTCCTGCATAAGTTACAGATATAAGCATACATTAATGTATCCGCCATAAAGCAATTTAGGAATTTTAGGAATAATCTAATTGACCTTATAGCTTACTGTATGTCCTCCAGGGATGCCGGCTCAACTGTTTTGAAATCATTGGTACAGATCTAGGATCCATTATGGGGGAAAGTCTCCGTTTTCGGGCTAGGGCAGACGGGGAGATTCGGGGGCATTTTGTCGCCTGGCGACTTCTCGCCGCGACTTGTAGCCCCCGAACCTCCCCGAATAGCCAAGTCCTGGGGCGCACTGGCGTTGCTTGAAAACGCCGGCGCCTATTCACACGGAGCGGCGCGCTTTTTGAAATCGCTCCAAATTGACTCGCGAGGCAATTTGGAGCGATTTCAAAAAGCGCGCCGCTCCGTGTGAATAGGCGCCGGCGTTTTCAAGCAACGCCGGTGCACCCCAGGACTTGGCTATTCGGGGAGGTTCGGGGGCTACAAGTCGCGGCGAGAAGTCGCCAGGCGACAAAATGCCCCCGAATCTCCCCGTCTGGCCTTAGCCTAAATGAAATAATTCAAATGTTTTAGGCTTTTGTTGTGTAATGATAAAACAGTACTTTGTACTTGATCCCAACTAAGAGAATAAATCCTTGGGAGCAAAGCAATCTTATTTGGTTTATTTAAAGGTGAACTAAACCTTAAAAATGAATGTGGCTAAAATGCCATATTTTATATACGATGGTGAAGTGTTCTACCTCTCTGTCTCATCCCTTGGGATCAGGTGCTTAGCAGTCGATTACCCAGTCTGCCATGGGTTAGTGAAGTCATATGCAATATCCATAAGACAGCAGCACACTGACAAAGTAAAAATTGTGCTTTATGAGTTTACTTGGCTCATATTAAGTAGACAGAAATGGCAATGTTTTGGGCATCACAGGGCCCTTTATTATTATTATTAACATGTATTTCTATAGCGCCAACTTATTTTGTAGCGCTGTATCGAAATGTTTCCGTTTTTTGTCTGCTTAATATGAGCCAATAAAACATATAAAGCACAATATTTACTTTGTCCGTGTGCTTCGGTCTTATGCATATTGCATATTTTATATAGTGAACTTATTGCACCAGCCTAAAGTTTCAGCTTGTCAATAGCAGCAATGATCCAGGACTTCAAACTTGTCACAGGGGGTCACCATCTTGGAAAGTGTCTGTGACACTCACATGCTCAGTGGGCTCTGAGCAGCTGTTGAGAAGCTAAACTTAGGGGTCGTCACTAATTATCCAGCAGAAAATGAGGTTTGTCTGTAATATAAGCTGATGCTACAGGGCTGAGCAGGCAGTTCAGGGAGATTGTTGCGTCGCAGAAGAGGCGATTAATCGCCAAGTAACTAAATCTCCCCGTCTGCCCCAACCCTTAAGTTGCTTTTTCTTTTTCGGAACAAGACAATGAAGTCTTCCTTTATTAACAAATGTACGTATTGGATTGGTTGGCGGACGAGACTAGCGGAGGCCTCTTAGTGCTCGTTCTGGGAGCATGTTTACCCCTTAAAGTAACAGTAACATGAAAAAAATGAAAGAGTTTTAAAGAACAAATATAATGCAGTGTTGCCCTGCACTGGTAAAATCGGCGTGTTGCTTTAGAAACACTACTATTTTTTATAGTATAGTAGCAACGGAGGCAGCCATTCAAATAAGAAAAGGCTTTCGTTACACAGCAGATAAGCTCTGTAGAACATAATGGTGTTATCCACAATTTAACCTAGCCTTTTTTTTCAATTTCCCCATTGCTGCATAGCAGCTTGTTTATGTAAACAATAGTAGTGTCTCTGAAGCAAACCCACCAGTTCAGGGCAACACTACTGGCAAGCAGCCCTGCTGCAGGCTATGCACTCCGCTACTTTCATCTTGCAGCTCAGAATGACAAGGTAAGTAAACAAATGTGATTGAGCTCGGGTATGTGGTTGTCAGAGCTCTGTACAAATCTGTAATTTATTGATATACAGGTATAGGATCTGTTATCTGGAAACCCGTTACCCAGAAAGGCTGTCTCCCATAGACCCCATTTTATTGAAATTTTTAAAAATGATTTCCTTTTTCTCTGTAATAATAAAACCGTACCTTGTACTTGATCTCAACCAAGATATTGGAAGCAAAACCAGCCTAATGGGTTTATTTTATGTTTACATGATTTTCTACTAGACTTTATGTATGAAGATCCAAATAATGGAAAGATATCCAGAAAACCTCAGGTCCCAAGCATTCTGGATAACGTGTCCCGTACCTGTACTGCGAAATTGTACAGATTGCTAATGTGCTGCCATTATTCACAAAAAGGGATCCCCTTGTTAGTAGACAAGAGGCCTGTTTGTTTGCTACATGTGGTAGGAATTTTTGGACATAATAATAATATGTTGGAATGAATTTAAAACACAGGGAAATACTGCAAGAGGACTGCTTTAACAGACAGTTTTAGTCTGCTAAAAAATGAAGCTTGGGAAATCCTAATCACAAGATTATAGTAACACTGGCACAAAAAAGAAATCTGAATGTCCTGTAATGGCCCAACTAAGTGTTTCTTTTCCTGTGGCAGATGGAGAACTTTATCCAGTATTTAAATGAACCAACAGTCAACGCACAGATTTTCCCCCACGTTGTTCATGGATTTATGGACACCAACCCTGCTATCCGGGAGCAAACAGTAAAGGTAACTAATATGCAACACCGCAATGACAAACTCAAGCCATACACTCTCTTCATCTCTAACATTTACTTCAGTATTTGGGAATTCCCTAGCCTTCAGTTTAGATGCAGACACTGCTTGGGTGAGTGGTGAAAGATTCCTGAGCAAATGCAGTGGAATGAGACTTGCCAGAACCAAATATATCATAACCGGGAAGAATAAAACCTTCATGGACTTTAGATATATTTCCTCGTTACTTCTAACTTAAAGGGCGCCTATGGCCCGAAAAAAATTTCCCCAAACCGAAGGTGTGGGCTGATAGATTCCGGTTTGGGGTTCTAGTAGTTTTAAAATTTTTTCGGCCCATAGGTGCCCTTTAAGGTGGCCATACACTCGTTTGGCGATGATGCCATATCGGGCTGAACCGGTCATGGGCCCTAGGGCCCAATGATCAGAGCAGATACAGGTGGTCGGATCACAGGAGCGCATCAACGAACAGATGCGCCAAGATCTGATTGGATTTTTAGTCCTGTCCAATCGATATCTGGCCGACTTTTCGGCCAGATATTGATCGGGGAAGCCTGTCAGAGGGCCCCATACACAGACCAATAAGTTTAGCCTTTAGTATATGAAAGGTTTCCCATTCATTTCAGTAGGAAGTGACGGTAGGCAAGTAGTAGTGAGTGTGGTGTGGTTATCCCTAAAGCTGGCCATAGATGCACCAATACTATCATACGGAACCAATTTTCATACATATTTTGAGTGCATCTGGTGGGAGGCGTAGTTCACCTAATCGGCAGAAGACTTTGATCGCTGTCCGCTCGTTGATTGGGCTGGGTGGAAAATTTTGATTGCCCACTGTTTGTACTGAATAGTCAGATACAGGTATACACGTGTGTGTGTATTGAAACGAACAATCTTTTCCAGGAAAGATCGTAATTGTAACGTCTATGGCCACCTTAAGAGTACAGCAGGGGTCAGAAAGGCAGGCGGGCTGTGAAATGAAAATATAAATTTAATAAAATTTTAAATATGTAGGGTGGAATTTTTAGAATGCACAACCCAACAATCTTATGACTAGTATTCACCCGTAAACTAAATCATTCTATTCTCTCCCTTCAGTCCATGCTGCTGTTGGCCCCAAAACTAAATGAGAATAACCTCAATATGGAATTGATGAAACATTTTGCCAGACTACAGGCACGTGATGATCAAGGACCAATCCGCTGCAACACAACTGTCTGTCTTGGGAAGATTGCTCCGTACTTAAATCCTGCTGTAAGTGTTCATGCTGTGTGTGTGCATATTGCTCTTGGACATGTGTTCTAAATACACAGGTATAATTACACAGTCCTGCATCTTAAAGGAAAACTATACCCTCTGAACAATGTAGGTCTCTATAAACAGATATTGCATAAAACCGCTCATATGTAAAACCCTGCTTCATGTAAATAAACCATTTTCATAGTAATTTACTTTTTAGTAGTAAGTGTCATTGGGTAATCATAAATAGAAAATTGCCATTTTTTTTAATAGGTTTTTATTTAGCATTTTTAACCATAACATAGAAACAACACAAAAAAAAAAACAAGGTAGGCAGTTATATTGGCACATGTTGGTCTCGCAGGACCTCAGCACCTGATTGTAGATAATAGACACCCCTTTGTTAACCAACATCACATCATGTGTTCAGCGCAGGGCCAGAGAATTATCCCATGGAGTTCAGACTTATCATAGAGAATCATATATTTTTTGATAGTTACCTTTACTTACACCATGATGTTCTCTTCAGCGTGTACATTTAACCACGGCCCCCAATTTTTTCAGGCAGATTTGTTAATTTTATTACTGGGAGCCGATCATTAACCAGTTTTTGCCATTGCTTAACTGTCGGGGGCTCATCCATTTGTTAGCTACCTGGTTTTTAGCATAGAACAGGAGGGTTTGTAGTAGACATCTGGTTTTTTATGAGTGGTGCTAGTTCCTCTACTATTCCCAAAAGACACATCTCCAGTGTGAATACCCCAGGAAGCAGGATCTCATTAGTTAGCTGAGTTACTACCTTAGCCAAAAAAATTGCAATTTAAAAAAATGAGGGCCACCCCCTGGGATCGTAGGATTCATGGTGCACACAGTGCATCTATTGTTTAAAGGACCAGCAACATCAAAAAAGGAAATTGTTTTAACGTAATAAAAATATAATGCAATGTTGCCCTGCACTAGTAAAACTGCAGTGTTTGCTTCAGAAACACTACTATTGTTTATATAAATAAGCTGCTGTGTAGCCATGCGGGCAGCCATTCAAAGGAGAAAAGGCTCAGGTTACACAGCAGATAAGCTCTGTAGAAAATAATGTTATCTGTTATCCATTACTTATCCTGTGCCATGTAGCCTTTTTTCAATTTCCGCCATTGCTATTTAGCAAGTTGTTTATATGAACTATAGTAGTGTTACTGAAGCAAACAGATCAGTTTTAACTGCGCAGGGCAACACTGTATGATATTTTGTTTACTTTAAAACACTTTCATTTTTTGGTGTTAGTGTTCCTTTAAGTATTCATTTTAGGGGTATACTTTTCCTTTACAATCCAGAAATTGTTGCCAGGAAACGGATGTGCTAGGACTTGCTCAGTGCAAGAATTTTTCTTTTCACAGACCCGTCAGAGGGTCTTGATTTCAGCCTTCAGCCGAGCCACCAAGGATCCATTTGCTCCATCCCGGGCGGCCGGCGTTCTTGGTTTTGCTGCTACACACAACTTCTATTCCATGGCAGACTGTGCTGCAAAGGTTCTGCCTGTTCTGTGTGGGGTCACTTTGGATCCAGAGACAAATGTCAGAGAGCAGGTGAGTCACCAGAAATCACACCAGCCACAGGGACATTAAATAATGTGATGTCAGAGACTAAGCACTATATCCCATGACATGGGTCTTCATTTATTCCAGGCTTTCAAAACAATCCGCAGCTTTCTGGATAAACTGGAGACAGTATCAGGGGATCCATCACAGCTGGCAGAGCTGGGTAAGCGATACTTTTATCTTACTTTCAATCTACAAATCTGTTTTTTATTGAACTAGTGCTGCACTGTGAAGTCAGATTCCTTTAAGCACAGCAGTCACTATTGCCTCCACTTTCATACTCAAGCGATGCCTCTCTTTATGCAGCCCCCTCTTGTGGCCATATTTCACAGTCACCCCTTTCCTTCATTAATTCTCCCTTTTTCAACGCAGCTGTCCTGTGCTGGAGCCCATATTTTCACAGGAGTTTGTTGCATTTGTTACAGACCTCATCTAGTGCCACGGCATCTGGCAATCCGCCCCCACTTTATTGCTGATTAGCCCATGGGCCGAAATCAAAATCTTTTGTTTAAACAAACAGCACTACACAGAATGTAGTACAATTCTGAGTTAAATCAAACCTGTGATTTGAGAATCCAAAATGTGAACTTGGCCTGTAACCTTTTTCTGATCTGTACTGGATACATTTCAGGGCCTCACAGATTCATTGATATACAGATGTACTCCATCTTGCCACTTTCCACTTGTTGCTGCTTTCTAATTGTTTTTAAGAGGTATTCCACCTTTAAAGGGATACTGTCACGTGAAAACATGTTTTTTTTCAAAACACATCATTAATAGTGCTGCTCCAGCAGAATTCTGAAACTGAAATCCAGTTTTCAAAAGAGCAAACCATTTTTTTATATTCAAATTTGAAATCCGACATGGGACTAGACATAGCCAGTTTCCCAGCTTCCCCCAGTCATGTGACTTGTGCTCTGATAAACTTCAGTCACTCTTTACTGCTGTACTGCAAGTTGGAGTTATATCACCCCTCCCTTACCCCCCCCCCCAGCAGCCTGACAACAGAACAATGGGAAGGTAATCAGCAGTTATGTAACACAAGATAACAGCTCCCTGGTAGATCTAAGAACAACACTCGATAGTAAAAGCCAAGTCCCACTGAGACTGATTCAGTTACATTAAAGGACCAGTCATAATTTTTTTTTTTTTTAAATTCTTTTTTAAACAAAAAACAAACACAGAGACATGGTAAAGTTTAAAATCGCTTCCGCTCCTCTTCTGAAAAGGCGACAGGGCGACGATCCATTGTCTAGCGCTCTATTTCTTCTCCCTGGCTATCTTCTATAAGGAAGGCAGGGAGGAGAAATCAAGCACCACACAATGGATCACTCAATCGCCTTTTCAGAAGAGGAGCGGAAGCGGTAAGTTATTTTATAATAAAGACTTAAACTTTAACTTGTCTCTTTTCCATAGTTTACAAACAAATCATAGCGCAAGGGATACAGGGCAGACAGCACTACAGCACGCAGATTCTCCCCTCTTTCCTACTGGCTGAGAAAACTGCAGGGCACTTCCAGGAACATTCTCTCTCCTTCCTGTGATACTTACAGGTTTGTGGCAGACATTATCACCGAGGGCTACATGCCTCCCCACACTAGCGCACCAAACTTTGGTACCATGTCTGAGGGGCCCAGTGATAGCCCTTTTTCCTAGGGCCGCACCTTCAACTGCAGCAAGTGCAAGCCGCTCAGACTAGATTCAGAGCCCCCAGAGTCTCCATCTCTGGTGAACCAGGCCCCTCAGGGCTACCGCTCAGCCTCCAGCAGGGAAACCTCTCCACAGAAGGCAGGCGACGACAGAGTGGGCATCCCAATTGGCTACGGGGATACCAAAATTAGCACGGTCATCGCACAGGACAATTTCTTTCTGTCACTCGCCCTAAAAGGACACCTACCTGCATGTTCCACGCTTTCCTCCCCATTAGAAATATTTGTGTTTTGCATTCCAAAATAGCTATTCCAGTTCACCAGCCTCCCCTTCAACCTCGCATCGTCTCTCCAGGTCTTTACACAAATTATGGCGGCATCCATGGCAGAGATTCGCAAGCAAGGAAGCTCCATCACTCCTTACCTGGACGTCCCCTTAATCAGGCCCATCTTTTCAAAAGGCTCAGCGGTTGCTCCAAATATCCATGGACAAGCTCAGGGAAAAGGGTTGGGTCCTGACTCTAGACAAGTCGTCTCTAGTACCCAGCCAATCCATGAACTTCCTAGGCATGAGCATGAAAAATTTCACTTACTCCAGAAAAAGTTCTCCATCTCCAAGCTCTAGTGCGATCCCTACAGAAACCACGACATACAGTGAAATTCTGCATGAAGGTGTTTGGAGTCATGGTCTCTACCATAGAGGCATACCCTTCGCCCAGATCCATCTCCGAGACCTTCAATTGAACATACTCAACTTATGGAACCGGAGATCCTTCCTGCAGGAGATCCCGCTGTCCCAACAAACGAGATCTTCTCTTCGCTGGTGGCTAAAATAGACTCATCGACTCAAAAGCATCTCCAAATCAATATACTCGAAATACGAGCAATTTGCCTAGCACTGATTCACTGGTTGGCCCTTCAGGTCCTGCTGCCAATGAAAGTGCAATCGGACAACTCCACAGTGGTGGCTTACAACAACCACCAGGGAGGAACAAAGAGCAAAGCAGCCTTAAACAACATCAGGCTCAGCCTCAGGTGGGCAGAGACTCATCAAGTTCAACCGTCCGCCATCTACATCCCAGGCCTACTGAACTGGTAGGCAAACTTCCTAAGCAGTCATTCCCTATACCGCAGTGAGTGGTCGCTAAACAACACTGTCTTCAGGATATAGCAGACATGTGGGGAACTCCGGAGGTAGACCTGTTGGCGACCAGGTACAACAGGAAGGTCCCAGCCTTCCTAGCCAGGTACAGATATCCACTGGCCCTAAACATAGTCTCCCTTACCACCACCTGGGACTTCCAACTAGAGTACGCTTCCCACCTCTGGCTCTCATTCCCAGAACAATCCGGAAGCTACAACGAGAGCATTCCACTTTCATTCTGATTGCACCGAGGTGGCCTCGAAGGGCTTGGTTCACAGACCTACTAAACCTCTCAGTGGCAGAACCACAGACTCTGCCTACACTTCCAGACCTTCTCACTCAGGGACCCATCCGCCATCCAAACCCAACAAGCCTAAATGTGAAGGCGTGACTCTTGAGACGAGCATTCTGATCCAAAAGGGTTTTTTCAGGGCCGTGGCACACAATGTCTGCATGCAGAAACCGGGTCTCAGCCAGGGCCCACCATAGAGTTTGGTCCACCAACCAACAATGATGTACCAGACACAAAGCCAGTTCAAGACATTCTTCATTCCAAATATACTGTAATTCCTACAAGAAGGGCTCTTCATGGGCATGTCACTCGGCTCCCTCAAGTCACAGCTCTCCGCCCTGTCAGTGCTTTCCAAAGAAGACTAGCAGTGATTCCGGATGTCAGGTCTTTCATCCAAGGAGCGGCACACGTAGCTCCTCCTGTGCAGGCCCCAGTTCCCACCTGGAACCTCACTCTAGTACTCTGGGCACTACAACGTCCACCTTTTTAGCCTCTTCGATCAATAATTCTGCAGTGGTTCACTTGGAAGACCGTTTTCCTTCTAGCCATTTCCTCAGCGAGACCAGTCTTGGAACTCAGCGCTCCATCATCCTCATCTTCACCATGATTGAGCGGTCCTTTGCACTATCCCTTCCTTTCTAGCGAAGGTCGTTTTCGGACTTCCATTTGAACCAAGAAATAGCTGTGCCATCTTTTTGTCCTGCACCAGCTAACTAAAAAGAGAGGATTCTGCGCACTCTGGATCCAGTCAGGGCCCTAAAGTTCTGCTTGCATACAGTCCAAGACATTCGCAAATCGGATTCTCTACTAGTTTCTCCTTCAGGACCGCACCAAGGCCACCAAACAGGCTACATCCCTTTGGATTAAGCAAACTATTCAAAGAGCATATACACCACACAGGGTCAGGAACCCCCAAGCAGAGTTCCGGCTCACTCCACACCTGCTTTGGCAGAAAGGTGCTTCAGGCCACGGTGGTTACTTTAACATAGGCCTCTTCCCACCCGAGCCTTCAGCTGACAGCTTTGGTACGTCCCCACTGTCCCTGTGTCCCCCAAGATGACTTGGAGAAAAGGAGATTTTGTGTACTCATCGTTCAATCTCTTTCTCTTAAGTCACTTGGGGGACACAGGGCTTCCCTCCCTGGATCGAGGCCTTCACTTCCGTCAGACATGATACTGTTATGTTTAAAGTTTAGTAGGTTATTCTATACCTCTGATAACTTTGGTACAAACTGACCTAAGCTCTTCCTGCTGGGGTATAGCCAGTGATGGAGGAGTCGGTTTCTTTCTTAAGGTTGTGTCCTAGTGATACCAGCTAGAATGGACAACTTTTCAATTATCCTTCATTTTTTTTGTTTATAGTTTTTGAATTGTTTGGCTTCTTCTGACTCTCTTTTTTTCAGATTTCTAATAGGGGTCACTGGCCCTGTCTGAAAATACTTTATTGTTATTGCTTCTTTTTATTACTCCTCTTTCTATTCAGGCCTCTCCTATTCATATTCCAGTCTCTTTAAATCAGTGCATGGATGCTAGTGTAATATGGATCCTAGCAACTAGATAGCTGAAATGGCAAACTACACAGCTGCTGAATACAATGCAAAAACCACAAATAAGAAAGCATTGTCTCCAAATATTATCTAAAAATATACTATAAAGGTGACCAGCCCCTTTAATGTGTCTGAAAACCTGACTAAAATGTTGACTTTTCTGCTTCCATATAAATGTAATTGCCTTCCCTCTTATTTTCTGCAGAAAAGGATGTCCACACAGCTTCAGCAAGCCCAAGTGTTGTGGGAGGCTGGGCTGGCTGGGCCGTCACTGGTGTTTCTTCTTTGACCTCCAAGTTCATCCGCACAGGGGGTGGAGCCCAAGATGCAGCTCCTTCAGAAGGGGCACCAGCAGCTCCGGCTACCATAGAGGCAAGCAAACCAGGTGAGTGCAGATAATCTACAGTACCAGCCTCTTACAGTGAGGCAGAATGAGATCTGCTGCATTAGTCATTTGTTACCATTGAGCACAGTTTATATAGTGAATAAAGTACCCCCTCTTGTAAATTATAAGGATATTCTAAGTTACTGAGGAGTTTCATGATCATATAGAAACATGAGGGCCAAATATTTTTTATACAGGTTATATCTTATATCTTCATATTTTGTAACAGGGGTTACTTTATTTATTATAATACACAAGTTTTAGTGAATCGTGACAAAAATGACGTCACTACTCACCATTTATAAGGATATAATTTACAAGATAATCATGGCTCTTGTATCATCAGCCGCTGTTTCCATATCACCATGGTTGGTCAGATCATTGTTCTACTATTTAATTGAATTTCTGCATCTTTTATTAGATGCTGCTCCTTCACCATCTGCTCCCCCTGCTGCCTCAGCCACCCCGTCCAGCTATGAACCCGAAGAAGAAAAAGGTGTCTCCGAGTCCTTAGATCGATGGGATGATGACGATTGGGGAAGCTTAGAGGTAGGGGTAAAAAACAAACGGGTATTTAAATCTAACTCTGAGCTATAGTGCTGTGGGATTGAGTCAGAAATAATAGCTCCTAATGTATATATGCCCACTTGCCCTGCAGGACACAGACCAGAGAAAGGGTCAGACTGAGAATGACTGGGACACAGACTGGGGTCACAACAAAACACAGGAGAAGACTGTAAGTGGATGCTACTAAATCTCAATCTCTGCTTCCCTTTCAGCCTCACAAGCACTTTAATGCATTGGCTTATTCAATGCAGCTTGTAAAGCTTTACTTTTTGTCATCTTCTTCTCTTTCCACCTATTACCCCAGGTCCACTCTTCTTCAAGTTCCAAAGCAGAGCAGCGTTTGCAGCCTCCTAACAAGACTTCTGCTCTGGACGAGGGCTGGGGATGGGATGATGCCTTTCAGACTAAGAAACCCACAGCATCTAAATCCCAGCAGCCTGAAGAAGGTACCCGCCCTGCTAGTGACTATAACTGGGAAAGCTCCACCAGTGGTGCGCAACAGGCGGACTTCTTCACATCTTTGTCGGATAATTCCAGCCAGGTACTCGTTTTAACACTTGCTCTACAGCTTTGTAATGACACCGGCACTACATACAGTGAAGTAGCAGAGGGACAGTGAAAAGGTGAATATCTGTTGAAAGAATGGAGATTCACTCTGGTAAATGTTTAGTGAAATTGATTATTATATTTTTCTACCTGGGAAGCCATAATTTGTTGTTCACTGCTCTTTAACACATCCTCTGACGGCTGAGAAACATTGGTATCTAGTCACAGTGTGTTGTAATGAATGGCAGTAGTTTTTCTCTACCTCCCTTTGCAACACGCCACCTCTCTGACATTGCCACACCCGGGTTTTGCTCAGTAAAATACAATATTTAGGCTTCACATGTCCCTTTAGCATTATGGAATAATGTCTGTGCTCCAAGAGTGGATTTCTGCTTCCTGCATTCAGTGGCAATGTCAGGGCTGAGTCACCTTTTAGTTCACTTTTTATGTTGCCTAATTCTAAGCAACTTTTCAATTAGTCATTATTTTCTATAGTGTTTTTAAAGGGGTTGTTCACCTTTAAGATAACTTTTAGTATAATGTGGGGAGTGATATTCTGAGACAATTTGCAATTGGTTTTCATTTTTTATTGTTTGTGGTTTTATAATTATTTAACTTTTTATTCAGCAGCTTTCTAGTTTGCAGTGTCAGCAATTTGGTTTCTAGGGTACAAGTTACCCTAGCAACCCTGCATTGAATTGAATAAGAGACTGGAATATGAATAGGAGAGGGACTGAATAGAATAAGTAATAAAAAGTAGCAATAACAATCCATTTGTAGCCTTACAGAGCATTTGTTTTTAGATGGTGTCAGTGACCCCCATTTGAAAGCTGCAAAGAAACAGAAGAAAATTGCAAATCATTAAAAAACTATGAAAAATAAATAATGAAGACCAATTGAAAAGGTTCTTAGAATTGGCCCTTCTACAATATACTAAAAGTTAACTTGAAGGTGAACCACCCCTTTAATTTGCCTTCTTCATGACTCGTTCCAGCTTTCAAATGGGGGTCACTGACACCATCTAAAAACAAATGCTCTAAGGCTACAAATGTATTGTTATTGTTACTTTTTATTACTCCTCTTTCTATCAAGACCCTCTCCTATTCATATTCCAGTCTCTTATTGAGATCAAGTTATGGTGTAATGTGGAACCTAGCAACCAGATTTCTGAATTTGCAAATTGGAGAGCTGCTGAATAAAGCACAAAATTCAAAAACCACAAATAATAAAAAATGAATACAAATTGCAAATAGTCTCCAAGTACCAATTTCTATATCATACAAGAAGATTCAGGGATCGCCCGGCGATTTAGACTCTAGCCTAAATCTCCCTGAATCTTCTTGCGTCTCTGCCCTTTAAGGTAATAAAAATATCATGTAATGTTGTCCTGGTAAATCTGATCTGGTGAGCTGCTGTGTAGCAGTGGTGGAAACTGGAAAAAGGCTATGGCTCAGGTTAGATATTGGATCTTTTGCCTTTGCTTCCCATCAGAAAAATGAGGATAGTCGGAATTCAGACATCACTGGGGATTGGGGAGGAGAGGACAACTGGGAATCCGTGGAAGCAGATCCGGGTAAGTTTCACTGTTCCTTCCACTTCTAGTTTCTAGAGATTGTGTTGGATTGGTTAATGGTAATAATTAACCTTTTTTTTTTAGGTCTCAGTAAAGCCGACATTGCCCGGAAAAAGCGAGAAGAGCGTCAAAAAGAAATAGAAGCCAAAAGGGCCGAGAGGAGAGCAGCCAAGGGGCCCTTGAAACTGGGAGTGAGGAAACTGGACTGAGAGGAGCTGGAAATAAATAAGGGACATGTTGGTGACATTTGATCACAAACTCCACAGCAGAGGCATCATGGTTATTGCTTTCCATACTGGTCCATTTATTGAGTAAAACTCAACCCCAGCAAGCTGTGACACTTTCCATAATGAAGAGAGAACAAGGTCAGAGGTTTCATAATATTTATGCTGTATAAATTTTTATCTTACATACAATGCTGTATACGTACAGCCAAAGAATAAAATGGGATTTTACGAACCAGAATGTCTCCATCTAATTTCACTTACAATAAAATCCAGCAGTGAGGAGCCATGTGCAGACATACAATGGAATGGATCAGCGCTGACGTCTCACACCAGTAAAACATATGAAGGATGATTTGCTGCTTAAGATTTATTTACACTTTGGCAACAAAGCTTTGTAATATGAACCCTAAAATATCTCCCAAATGTGCGGTAATTCCTCATTCAGGTGAGACTTTACTTTGTATCAGCAGATGAACTAATCCCTCAATATTTGAACAAATCTGAAATACTCCTAAAATGATTTTTGTGAAAAGTTGTGTTTTCACATCCACTAGAGCTGATGATTGGTGAATACGGCAGAAATGTCTCAAATAAGACCTGATCAAACCAGTTCAGAATCAGTTCAGTGAAAATCAAAGAGGGGGTGCCAGTTATTTATAGTGACTATAATCGCTAATGTCCTTACTGGAGGCTGCACATAGGTTTGATCCCCTGTGCTGCTCTCTGGGGGGGACATGTGAGCAAACGTCTTCAGCGATAAATGTAATGAGAATGAATCCAGTTTCAGTTGGCTTAGAACAGGGGTCTCAAACCTTTTTTTAATCTATAACCCACATTCAAGTGTAAAAAAAAAAAATTGGGGAGCAACACAAGCATAAAAAATTCCTTGCGGGTGCCAACTAAGGGTTGTGATTGGGTATTTGATGAGTCTTATGTGGACTGGCAGCCTACAGAAGGCTCTGTGTTTTGCTACACTTGCTTTTTATGCAACCAAACTTGCCTCTAAGCCTGGAATTCAAAAATAAGCACCTGCTTTGAGGCCATGGAGAGCAACATCCAAGAGGTTGGTGAACATGTTGCTCTTGAGCGATTGGTTGGGGATCACTGTCTTAAGGTGGCCATACACGGGCAGATAAAAGACAGACTGTGTCGGCAGCTTATCGGCCCGTGTGGGGGGCCCTTCGACGGGCTTTCCCGATCGATATCTGGCTGAAAGTCGGCCAGATGTTGATCGGGCAGGATTAAAAATCCCGTCGGATCGCGTTCTGACCGCTGTACTGATCCGAACGTTGGGCCCTAGGGCCCACGATCAGATCAGCCTGATGTCGCCCACCTCAAGGTGGGCATATCGGGGAGAGATCTGCTCGTTTGGCGACATCGCCAAACGAGCGGATCTCTTCGTGTATGGCCACCTTTAGAGGATGACTGGTTACAGGCTGTGCACTCAGAAAATAACACTGTCTGGCCTCTAGTAAGGAGCTTAACAATTCCAGTGAGTAGGAATATAACCCACTAACACTCCACTAGTGACTTTGTTCTCCTTTAAAAAAACAATCCAGCAGAGAGTCCATTAATAATGCTTCCTGTGCACTTGCATTTCCCCATTGTAGTTTCATTGTGGAAACAGACATTTAAAGACATTTAACAAGCATATAAGCTGGTTAGGGAATCCTGACCTGGATGAGGTGAACAGGGAAGACACTGCAGTACTTTAAGGGAATATGCAATTTAGTTTAAGTAAAAAATGTTAATTGCTACTGGTCACATTTAACTGCATTGATGTCAGTCTGCCTAGACCCAATTGTCCTGTAGTACAGCAGCAAACGTAATAGTACCTTCTAACCACTGCATTTATGTGAAATACTAGGAATGCTGAGTATTTCCATACTTCTCTACCATCTTTTGCATCATGATATAAATGATAAATACATATTACCGACCCCAGAACCTGCTGCGCTGTTGGGATTACATTATAACTGGAGCGCTGACATTTACTTGTTTAATGCTAATTTCTCTTTCATTTGGTTCAGCAGGGACAGTTTTCCTTTGTGTCCTTCTCTAAGAGTTTTGGGAGTACAAGACACTTTATTCCCAGGGAGCCGCAAACCTAAACAATCATCTTTAAACTCTAAACTTTCACATAATCTGAAGTTTGATTCCTCAGAGTCCTGTTGTCACGGCTTGTGGAATTAAGGCACTCACATCACGTCACAGACTGCAGGTTCCAGCCGTAGGCACAGGACTCCTCCACTGGTTAATATGAGGTGCTGGAGAGGTTTAGGCCTGTGTGGTCAGAGATCTGAAAAAGATGGAAAGGGTAAGACAATGACCCATCACCGTGGTTATTCTTTATGTAATATGAATGATGCTAAAGTAGAATATAATTGAAAATCTGCACGGGGCGTGAAATGTGGTTTCTATTAAAAAGAAAGGTCTATGGGAGGCAGCATGTGGCATTTTGGGAAGTTTCTGCCTGCTCTGATATTAGTTGAATATGTTCTAAATGTAAAGACGTGGTCTTACCTCACTCAGAAAATCTGATGACAGTATCAGCCCTTGAGGAGAGGAGAGCGAGTCCTCTGATTGGGAGCTGCTGGAATTTCGCTTTACTGTAAGAGGGAAAACAAGCGTGAGTTTTCTTGCCTATCATGTGCCACTATTCCAGATTGTGTAACTGTGTGGCTTTTACCGTTGTCAATACTGGAAGAAAGAGATGACCCTGAAGCCGACACATCTTGCCCACTGCTCCTCCGTTTTTCCTCTTGTGCCTAAAAAAAAAAGAGAAATTGGAAAAATTGAAAAAGGTAATTTGCCCCATTTGCTTAACATAGCCATCATTATGCCCTGGGCAGATAGTGCTGGCTCCACTGTTCTAACACTGCATTTTTTCTGCAGGCTGAGAGAAGCAGATCTGCTCCCTTTTGCATCTTCTTGTAGCTGCATTGACAATCACAGCTTCCACCTGCTTGTAGCTATGTGAGATCAGCCCACTTCACGTAGCTATGAACAGGAGGATGCAGGTGATCTTTCAATACAGCTACAGGGAGATGCAGGATCCGCTTCTTTCAGGATTCTGAAAATATACAGAGCAGCAGAGCTCCTTGTGTCCAGGGTCTTAGAGGAACATATCAATGGTCTAAAAGCAGTGATCCCCAACCAGTAGCTTGTGAGCAAAATGTTGCTCTCCAACCCCTTGGATGTTGCTCCCAGAGGCCTCAAAGCAGGTGCTTATTTTTGGATTCCAGGCTTGGAGGCAAGTTTTGGTTGTATAAAAACCAGGTGTCCTGCCAAACAGAGCCTCAATGTAGGTGGACAATCCACACAGGGGCTACCAAATGGCCAATCACAGCACTTATTTGGCACCCCAAGAACATTTTTCAGGCTTGTGTTGCTCCCCAACTCCTTTTACTCCTGAATGTTGCTCACGGGTTCAGAAGGTTGGGGATCCCTGGTCTAAAGCTTTCCCAATAAATGAGCCTTTAGCCTTTACCAGAATCTAGAAGTGTCTGAGTTGCAGTCAATGCTGTCCCCTGTATGACCAGCTTTACAGATGGCTTTGTAATTGTCTTTCTCTTGAATAAGAAGGCAGACGATAGAATTCTGTGAAGAGTTTATGGGCTAATCTCATGCAGGGACCTAGGTTCTGCTCCACTCACAGATGTGAGGCTTAAATCTACTTTAATTTACATAATTTGGTGAGAGCCCGGTGTGTATTGGTGCCAGCAACTGGGATACACTTACCACTGCCAGGTCTTTTAGCTGATGTTTTCCATCGCCAGGCCCAACGTGAACCAAATGGTTAAAGTTCTTGGGGTTGGAGATCAACTTTGACCTCAGTTCAGGGTCTTTCATCATCACTCTGTGTATGACAAAATAGGCTACTTGGTATTGAATGTTCAAGCTATATTGCTTTTCTAAAGCGTAGTTCTAGTTGTGATACAGGGCACCGCATTCAGGAACGCCAAAAATACCCCTCGGTAGAAAATAATAGTAACTGTGCTGACCCTGCAATACTTATCTGCTAATTGTGTAAATACATATAGGTGGACTTGCAGCATTGCCTTGCCTTAGAAATCCCCAGAAGAACATAACTAGTAAAAACTCATCCTGATCTGTTCTTCAGCAGTATTTTTAGCAAGCCATTTCAACTGGTTTCACCTTCTCTGCTGTTGCCGTTCTTCATCCGAGATTCTAAAGGAGAAATGCCTCTTGCTTTTGGTCCTAACCATTTGTCTCCTGCTATTATCAGAGGTCTCTGGCACATTGAACTCATCTTGGTCTATGTCAGGGGAAAAAAAGAACAAGGACTTGACTGAAATGCATCATTATTCAGTTCATTATTGCAGTGCCTCAAAATCTGTCAGGCTGAGGCTCCTTGTACTTGTAGTGTTACATCGCAACTACCCAGCCAAATTGCCATTTGTGCGGTCACAATAGTGAAAATCAATAATAAAGCAGAGGAGGAAAGGTTGTGCCACTAACCAGCTAACTTGTTCCTTAGATAAACCAAACGGACCTTTTCACTTCCAAATACACATAGGGAACCCTTCGCATTTAGAGATCGAACCTGTGTGAGTAGACAGTGAATATGGGATTATATCGAATAACCTGAATTGGTAATAATTTATAGTACAAAATTACACCAGTGATCCCCAACCAGTGGCTCACGTGCAACATGTTGCTCTCCAACCCCTTGATGTTGCTCCCAGGGGCCTCACTCAAAGCAGGTCCTCATTTTTGGATATCTAAGGCATAAGGACCACTTGTACTGCAATACAGAGCCTCCTGTAGCTGCCACTTCACAAAGGGACTACCAAATAACCAATCACAGCCCTTATTGGGCACTAGTGATGTACATGTTGACCCGCAACCCAGCTGGTTGACCTGTGGTTCGGTGCGGGTTCAGGTTGAATATTGGGTGTCCATGGTGGGTACGGGTCAAGTACGACCCGTACCCACCATGGACACCCAATATTCAACCCGAACCCGCACTGAACTGCAGGTCAACCCACAGGTCATTCGTGTCAACATGCAAATCACTATTGGGCACCCCTAGAAACTTTTTTTTATACCTGTGTTGCTCTCCAAATCTTTTTTATATTTAAATGTGGCTCATGGGTAAAAAAAAGGTTGGTGACCCCTGCAGCAACAGCAAGTTTTTTAAGGTTGTCCGTCTCAAATCATCACAAGAGTAAAGGGTTTTATTCGGCTCAAAATTAACATTAAGTAGTATGTAGACATCAGAAGAAGGTGCCCAATAATTTAAGTACTTTAAAAAAAAAATGCCCCCCGCCGCCACTAGCAGACTCACAGCGGGAGGGAGCTCCTGGTGTGAGCCGCCATGACAGTGGAAGCGCATGCGCATTAAGAAAAGCGGCCCCGAAATTGTGACGTGCGTGATGTCACTTGCGCATAATGCGCTTCCACTGTCATGGCGGCTCACACTTTATAAAAAGTACTGTTATCCCCAACCAGAATGCAGGCTGCATCAGCCGTACCTTTGGTTGGGGGTCACTTTTTTTTTTTTTTTTGCAATAAGTGCCGTTTAATTGCAGTGCGCAAAATAGGTTAAAAGACACTTACAATCAATCCATCAGTAACATTAATATTGTATGAATTTCCCCTTTAAACTGTTGGTTTTTAACTAGTTAAAAGAAGGGATCACGGCTGTGGTTTGTCTTAAATTAACTATAACACCAAAAAAAATATAACTTTTAAAGTAATGAAAATGTTCTGTTGCCCTGGTAAAATGTGTTTGCATCAGAAACACTACTATAGTTCATATACACAAGCTGCTGTGTAGCAATGGTGGAAATTGAAAAAAGGCTACATGACACAGGATAAATAGTGGATAACAGATAACACCATTATGTTCTACAGAGCTTATCTTCTGGGTAACCTGAGCCTTTTCTCCTTTTAATGGCTGCCCCCATTGCTACACAGCAGGTTTTTTACAATAGTAGTGTTTCTAAAGCAGACAGATCAGTCTACCAGTGTGGGGCATATAAGACTGCATTATATTTTTTATTACTTTAAAACAATTTTTTTGATGTTACTGTTCCTTTAAAGACTTCCATATATGGGCTGACATTTGGTTTATCAGAAACCAACTGAAGGAACAATATTGTGATCCGCATAGACTTTGAGTTCAGCCAGTGGCACTAACTAGCACGTTAGATCAGAAATGGCAAGACATTGTGGGCATTGGTTGGTTTTTCAAGGCCACATATACTCGCCAACTGAAGGCAAGATTTTCAAGCTGGACAGACAAACTGCAATAAGATGGGAAGCCAGTCTGTTGATGGAGACCTATACACGTACAAATGCTCAGGCAGTCAGGGCAACACTGGGCATTATTGCTGGTCATACCAGTGCATATAAATGTCTAGATTACATTAACAGGGCAAAAAACATCACTTACCTTTTTGAGGGGAATTGTTTGAATCCATTCACTTTTCCTTATGTCAAAAATATCTATGGCGTTCTCACTGAAGACTGAGAGGTGGGGAGCGGTGTACACTGAAGAGAAAACATTGACATTTCAGATTTTTGTAATCTCCCGTTTTATCCAAATAATCCATATTTTAATAAAGAATTTCCTTTTTCTCTGTAATTATAAAACAGTACTTTGTACTTGATCCAAACTAATGTAGGGACCCATAAGTAGCATGGCCCTTATGGCTTCATTCCCTTACCAGTACCTTCCCTTTTCCCGTTACTGGGTTAAATCCCATGTAACATACTTGTAACAATTTATTGGCTATAAGTTGTGACCACTCCCTGCAGTGCTGTAACAAAAGTGCTTGCAGGGAGGGGCACTTCCTCTTTGGCCTGCAGCAGTCGATCTGGGCAGGTGTCCCACTGAGCGTGGAGTCAACAAGGCCCCAGAAGTGTTCGGCCCTAAAGGGACAGCCACCTTTAGAGAAGCCGGGGATACAGGGACCCTGTGAACGAGGTGAAGCCAGTGTATAGGTTATATCACTTTACAGCACTTTCTAGTGGAAGTGAGTCAGAGAGGAAAGCTAGTAAGAGCAGCTCAAGCTCCACCAAGGAGGATAGAAGGGAGTAGCTCTCCCCCAGGCTCTACTTTGCCTGTAGTGAAGGGACCACAGTACTGACAAGGGACTTCAGGCAGTGTTCTTAACCCTGATCCACGTCTGCTGTAGGGATCCAGTCCACATGAGGTACTGATATCCTGGATGGTGATCCTATCAACTCCTACTTGCTATTTCTACCTGAGTGTCTTTCCTTGCTGTATCTGCTACACCTCTGAATGTACCAATGGCGTAAGATATTTCTACCTCAGTTGTGAGTATGATTTACCCTGTGGCGCTTTGTTCTACCTGTTTGCAAAGAACCCCTGGCGTCTAACAACTGTTATTTCACATTTCTGGCAGAATTGAGTTATAGTTCAACTACCTCAGCACATGTATTTTCCCCTTAGCGAAAGCCCTACCTGGTGAAAGAGGGACGCATGTAGCCCATGCTCTATCATTGCTAGTTGGTTTGGTCTAATACAGCCAAAAAGGGGTTACACTAAGATATAATTAATCTTTATTGGAAGCAAAACCAGCATTATTGGGTTTATTTGATGTTTACATGATTTTCTAGATGACTTAAAGGGAAACTGTCATGGGAAAACATGTTTTTTTTTTGTTTTTTTTTTTAAACGCATCAGTTAATAGTGCTGCTCCAGTAGACTTCTGCACTGAAATCCATTTCTCAAAAGAGCAAACAGATTTTTTTTTAATATTCAGTTTTGAAATCTGACATGGGGCTAGACATTTTGTCAATTTACCAGCTGCCTCGGTCATGTGACTTGTGCCATCACTTTAGGAGGGAACTGCTTTCTGGCAGGCTGTTTTTCCTTCTCAATGTAACTGAATAGTACGCAGTGGGACACAGGTTTTACTACTGAGTGCTGTTCTTAGATCTACCAGGCAGCTGTTATCTTGTGTTAGGGAGCTGTTATCTGGTTACCTTCCCATTGTTCTGTTGTTAGGCTGCTGGGTGGGGGAAATGGAGGGGGTGATATCACTCCAACTTACAGTACAGCAGTAAAGAGTGATTGAAGTTTATCAGAGCACAAGTCACATGACTTGGGGCAGCTGGGAAATTGACATTATGTCTAGCCCCATGTCAGATTTCAAAATGAAATATAAAAAAATCTGTTTGCTCTTTTGAGAAATGAATTTCAGTGCAGAATTCTTCTGGAACAGCACTATTAACTGATGCGTGTTGAAAAAAAAAATTTTTTCCCCATGACAGGATCCCTTTAAGGTGAAGATCCAAACTATGGAAAGATCCATTATCCGGAAAAGCCCAGGTCCCAAGCATTGTGGATAACAGGTCCCATACTTGTATTAATAAAGTCACACCCAGCAAACCTGCTAACCCAGGGATCTCCAGTGGGCAGCTGGAGTGCAGAAATGTTTTAATATAGGATCTAAAATCTAGAAACCTTGATATCCAGAATGCTTCAAAATACAGCAATGTCATCTACCACAGATTAGCATTTTCACTTGTAGTAATATCATAAACCCTTGTTAATGGCAAAGAATGGTGCTTTTTTTTTTTAATCTGGTAAACCGCAGCCATTAGCATTCTGCATGACAGAAGGTATTTGAATTACTGAGCAATATTCATGTACTGTAAATAGTCTGGAAGGAGGATTTGCTCATTATGGTTCTCCATAAGCACACCATAATGATCACAATTCTTCCTGTGCGATAAATATATATTCATCCCGAGAGAAGTGGTCCTGAATCACTAACAGGCAAGGACCTCCGAAGGCTTAAATAAGAAATGGAATTTTTTTTTAGACTTATTGAATGTTCTTCACATGCCGATCTGTATTTTATTTTATACAGGTCTGTAATTCTGAGCTGGAACAGATTTCCTGTGATTGGTCCGATACATCAGGCATATCCCTAGCTCTTGAACCGACTTACCTGATTATTTTAAATACCCAATAATAAAGGGTATGTTTTACAGATATAATTGGAGGTGTAACTCCGTTGTTAGAACTCCATTGAAATAAATATGGTATCTTGAAAAAATGTGGACTGTTCCAAGCAACCAGTGACTTTAAAGGAGAACTACACTCCCCACTGCCCCCCCCCCATGCACCCCTGAATTGTGTCCGCTTTTAAAAAACTGGCCGCACATGCAGAGTCAGTGCAGTGGAGCTCACGGGCACCATTTTCGCCACTTCAGTATTCTACATTACACGCAAGTGCAGTTGGAGCAATCTTCCGGTTTGTTAAAGCTGTGCATGCAGAAGAGAAGGAAGAAGCTACAAAGAATACCAAAGAGATGATAGATGACACCCTTGTGCTCCGCTGCGCTTACTCTGCATGGCGGTCAGTATTTCAAGAGGGGCCACAAATCAGGGGTAACACTGTGCAGGAAGAGGCAGGGAGGGGGTCCAGTGGGGACTTTTGCCTAAAGGGGGGTTTAGTTCTCCTTTAAAGGCAAAATTCTTACAACTACAGGTCTAGCAACAATGTGAAGATTAAACTCACCACAGGCCAATGGTGGTGCAGGCCACATGATTTCCTGTGTCCGTGACTTCCTTCCTTGCGAATCCACATAGACACCAACGGTTGAAAAGCAGAGCAAAAATTCACTAAGCGTCACCCTAGCTGCGCACAATGCATCGGGTGCAGACTGCATCAGAAATGTCAATTTTGGCTCATTTGGGTGTGGTAGCTGAATGGGAGCAGCCTCATTAAGAATAGGGTGAAGGGAGAAACCAGATGAATAGCCTACACAAAGACGTTCACCCAAAATTTCCATGCATTGCACCACCCCTGCAGCTTGAAATTCTTTGATTTTTCGTGGTGAACCCTTGTTGCTGGTTAGCTGGAAGCAACAGACCTGGCGCTTGGAGGCAACACAGAGCACAGGAGAGGATCCCTGGCAAACAAGCCCAGATGAGATAGCATGGCAGCCTTTTGCCTCCGGAATTTTCGTGCCAGTAGAGTCTGGGAGAAGGAGGAGATCCCAAGAGAATAGGCGAACACTGTGACTTTTTCCACAGAGCACAGCGAGTTGCTGAGCCTCAGGGACGGAGCGCAGAGCTAGGACTCGCTTGCAATCCCCCAATTGCGTGATGTCTGTCAAAGAAAGGGACAAAAACAGTGGCATGTAAAGGGTTAAAGGATAAATGCTGCCTGTTTATTTGTAGGATTGCTCTCTTATTTCCTATTAAAAGTTTCACTTAAAAAAAACTTCAGCTTATTTTAAAGCCTTTTATGAAGGACATAGCATGGTTAATGGGGAAAATCATTTTAAATCTAGCAACAGAGCATTTAGCACCGCACCCACCATTTTTATTCACGTGCAAAAGGAAAAGTCCATCCTCAGTTCCCAGAGCGAGTCGTTCTTGATCTGAAAGAGAACAAGATTTGAATGAATATTCACCTAGAATATATTATGATATTCTCCTCTAACAGACATTCAAGCCATGAAGTAACGGACAGAGTGATCTGGTTTAACATGTGTGTCTAACAGTTACTCTGCTTTTAACAGGACATATTTCAAGCTAGCTTCAAGTTAAAGTGATTGATGGTTTTGAGGTTCTTGTATGGATGTTAATCTAGTAGATCCCAAACAGTGGGTTGGCTCCCACGTGAGGCTCAAAGCTAAGGACTGAGGTTGAAGGAGTGCAGATACTTTATTTATTTGCAATGGATATTCCAAAACTATAGACGAGTGACTGTTACAGACACATTTCTATATACATGTGTTCTCATTATTTGCAAAATGGGTCCAACCAAACGTTCGACCACAAAGGGGACTTGAACTAAAACACTGAAAACCTTTACCATACAGCCTAAGATTCAGACTTTGGTTTATGATGGAATAAAACAAATCCCTAACTCCTCTGCCCTGCTGTTTCAATTACCGATGATGGTTGCACATAGCACAGTGCGTATAAGAGGCAGGGCACTGTCATATGCCTCTTTCAGTACACGGACAGACTGATCATGGTGTCTCTGTTCCTTCAGGAGTGCCTGAAGCCCCTTCAGCACTTGCACCCACTTGTGCATCTCTTCCCCGGTCTCTGCCAGCAGTAACTGGGAGTATGTGGTGGGTGGAGAGGACAACTGAGAGAACGTGATCTGTGAATATCAGAACAATATAGGTGAAGGTAAGAATGCTTCAAGTAGGAAAAGATTTAGAAGGTTAAGAATAAAATAACTTTTAAAAATAAAAAAATTATCTTAATTACTTAATTATCCCTTTAATCTCCAGCCAGTCAGAAGAGGGTTTGTATTATACTACCTGGCCTGAGGCAAAAACAGAATGGAAGAGAGAAGTTCACCATCACCTACTGAGATGGGAATACGTGGATAATTACCTAGGAACACCATTATTATTTCTTCATAAGCCCCAAACCCAAAAGAATGGGGTCAGGGCCCTAGTCATGTGTAAAAGAAAAGTTCAATGTAAAAATAAAAACCGGATAAACAGATAGGCAGTGCAAAATAAAAAAGGTTTATAATATAGTTAGTTAGCCAAACATGTAATGTATAAAGGCTGGAGTGACTGGATATCTAACATAATAGCCAGAACACTACTTCCTGCTTTTCAGCTCTTTAACTCCGAGTTAATCAATGACTTGGGGCCACATGGGACATAACTGTTCAGTGAGTTTGCAATTGATCCTCAGCATTCAGCTCAGATTCAAAAGCAACAGTTATGAACCATGTGGCCCCCTCTCAAGTCACTGATTGGTTACTGCCTGGTAACCAATCAGTGGAAATGTTAGAAACATTTTTTATTTTGCACAGCCTATTTACCCAGTTTTTTTTATACTGAGCAATTCCTTTAATTACTCTGTCCCATCACAAAGCCAAGTGTCAATTTAAAACACGATAAGTTTTATAGTAGTGGTGGTCTCTATCTATAGTTTCAATGCCAGGACAAAAAAAAAAAAAAAAAAAAAAAAAAAAAGAATATAGCAGAACAGACTTATTAAGTATTTCTAAATTAATTGTAT
Source organism: Xenopus borealis (assembly GCA_024363595.1). Classification (NCBI taxonomy): domain Eukaryota; kingdom Metazoa; phylum Chordata; class Amphibia; order Anura; family Pipidae; genus Xenopus; species Xenopus borealis. The sequence goes on along the minus strand of CM044437.1, from coordinate 21,355,515 downwards.
CACTTACTCGGAAAATACATGGAATGTCTTTAGGGTTGGCATGAATGACATCAGATTCCAATACAGAACTAACAGAGAAATTTTCATCCCTAAAAAAACAAGACGTCTGTGAGAGGGACGAACACATGGCCCATAGCTGCAGTGCCAGATCTTGACTACTCACCTCATATCAATAGCCTGTATAATACTTGTGTTACATGGAGGGTTGGCATCATATACAAGGACCTTAAATTCACTTAAAATCACATATGCCTTTTGCCACCCTTTCCTAACTCCAGCAGGCTTGGGGACCTAAGGACACATTTCACAAAAAAAAAACAGCTTTAATACTTGGGAGTGTGTACTGTCCAGCCAAGAGCAAATCTAAATTGGCAAACAAAAAAAAATATTTTACATATTAACATGGTTTTTAGGGAACCCTGTTGCTGAAAAAGCTCTACAACAAACATTTCCTAAAGGTTGTTCAGTCACTTCAAAACAGTGTACTAGTTAAAGGTTCTAAACTTTGAAATTATGCAGTCGATACTGTCCTAAAATAAAAGTTTTAAAATGCACCAATAGCATCTCAAGATCCCATTGGATCACTCTTGCACTGTATACGGATTATCAAATGTATGTCTCTTCACAAGTAGACCCTGGATTGAGAGGAAAAGCAACTCCCTCTGGATTCTAAGTGCTATTTAGCCCATATCCAACAAATCAGCCCACAGCCAGACATCATTCATTACCATTAGCACATTATTTCCCCTTAATAAAGAGAGGCAAGAGAAAGATCTGGTTCTACCACATATTAGTAGAAAAGATTTACCGAAAGAGATCCTTCCAGTGCAGTGCCACTGCCAGTTACCGGATCCACTCCAAGGATCTTCTTGATCTGACTAGGAGGAGATGGGCAAATCGGGGCCTTCTCAGAACAGGTTACATGGCACATATACCCACAAACTACAAAAAGATTTATAGGAGTCAAAACAAACGTAAAGACACTAGGCTGGCTATTAGCAACCTCTTTTCTAGTTAGATTGACACGACCTTAGTAGAAGGATAGCTTAACACCTGTTATACATTAATGTGCACTAGAAACCTAATACTGCAAAGAGTGTACAAAATAGTGCTCAACATATGTTGGTTTAATGGGATATTATACATAATTTATCCAACACCGCAACCTTTAATAACTGTAAACCCATCTGTCACTGCCACTTGCCTTCACAGCAGAATCCTTGGCGAGACAATCCAATCATAACAGATGTACAGCGCAGGCACTTCGTTGGAGAGGTAAAGGTTTTCACTTTAAATGTGTGGGATGTCATCTGTTATAAGTCAATAGGCTATAATTACTATGCATCTAAATACAATAGCAACAACAATACAGTAAAAACAGTTTGTCATTATTGACACATAATACAAAGCAAAAAATCTTCAAAGTCAGTCTTTAGCGCCAGGTGTAAATCAGTATAGACTTGAACAGAATGTCATAAATGATGATGTCTACCTAATGAAATATATATCATATATATGTACAGTGGTGGTGTGTGCTTAGAACTACTGTCTGTTTTGGTGCAGAGGTTAATGGGCTCCTGATTAAAGTGACCCTTAGAGAATTATGTAAATGCAAAAGCAACTTTAGACTTTAAGCTCCACTGGAAAAAAGGGACATATGTTATTGATAAACTATTTCTGTGTTGTGTAGCATTTCTGCTTTATACAATATATTCTATCAAACGTTTTAGTTAGATAAGTTTAGTTAGATAGGTCAAGGATATATATAGATAGATATATAGATATATTAAAAATATATATACAATTGAGCGTAGGACTGGCCAGATATGGGATGACTTTGACGTAGTTGTCCAGCTTAAATATATTGCAATATATGGACAAACAATCCCTGGGAAGGCATTTTTTAGAAGCTGTATGCACAAAATGTCTCAATGTCTTAAATATATTGATAATGGGTTGAGTGCAGAGGAACTCTTGTATTTGTCTATTTGTATTTGTGGTCACAGCCTCATTGCTAATGGTTTTAAATTGAGTGGTGAGCACAACTTGAGCATATTAGTGGTGAATATATATATATATATATATATATATTTTTTTTTTTTTTTTATTTATTTAAATGGGGTACCTTAGGAGATGCTTCTTCTATAGTGTCAAAGCCAGCAGATCTTCGGTTCACTTTATTTTTAACAGACTAAGCAGAAAGACAGAGGACAATTAAGTACACTTGTAAAATGACAAATGTTCAGCATCACAATACAGGCAAACACGCTAGAATTGAAATTGGATGTCCTATACACAGGCTAAAGCTGACCATTCACATAAAGATCTGCTTTGGTGATATTTGCCTGATTTGGTCCCCTACGTTTTGGTCAAAACTGGCTGATATCTGGATACTGGCCCAATAATCAGCTCAAACTGGGGGCCTATGCAGGCTCATCAGGAGTGGACCCCATCAACCCACTACAGGCCTTGTAAGATGGACCTATATACAGGCAGAAAAGATATCAGTCTGAAGGGGCCCAATTGGCAACTTAAAGGGGTTCACCTTTCCTTTAACTTTTAGTATGATGTAGAGTGATATTCTGAGACAATTTTCAATTGGCTAGCAACCATGAATTGAATACGAGACTGGATTATAATTAAGGGAGGGTCTGAATAGTAATATGAGTCATAAAAAGTCACAATAAGACTAAATCTGTAACCTTAGCGAGCATGTGTTTTTTTGAAAGGGGCCAGTGACCCTATTTGAAAGCTGGAAAGAATCAGAAGGTGGCAAATAATAAAAAAAAACTTTAACAAATAAATAATGAAGAAAAGTTGCTTAGAACTGGCAATTCTGTAACATAATAAAAGTTAACTTGAAGGTGAACCAACCCTTTAAATCTGCCTGGCCGTGGCCGTAGACTGTCCTCTCCCAACCCAGACCGGACCAAGTGAGCCATCATTATTTATATAACCACAACTGATATGCCCATTTCTAATGTCACCAGGGGGCAGGGCAGGTAGGAGTATATAAATAAAATGAAGGGTGGTTTGGGGGGATGCCAACGTTGTGGACAGGGTGGTCCACGACCTGCTAAAGGGGTGTTTTACCTGTCTGATCCAACCCCAACTATTCACACATTGGCACAAGAAGCAATTCATTATCTGTACAAACACTTTATGTAGGTTATGAATTAAAAAAATCAAAGCCTGAAAAACACAGGCTGAAAGAATTAGTTTAAAAAAACCATCAGGACTTTTTTTTCCAAAATGCAAGATTTTCAGAAGTTTAGCCAATTAAAAATATTGGCGCACCTCACTAAAAAGCACTTAAGAAATCCAGAAGTTGTCCAAAAAAGTGGGCAGCAACTTGACTTCCAGTGAGCCTACAAGTTCAGATGGCTAGCACCCCTGGAATTTGGTATTTTGAAAAACATGTTATCCCTTTTACCTTTTCTACCCATATGTATCAAGCTTTCTCAGCATCACTTTAATTGAACAAGTTTAAGCATTTTTATAATAGGACTATATTATGTACATTCTGCAGCATTACTAGTAGTAGTACTTTTAATCATAAAGTTCATTTACATTCCCCTATTATCTTCAGAGGTTATTTTAAGAGATTAACAGTAACTAACCCACCTCTGTTCTGCTATCTCTTCTAAGCATGACATTATTCTGAGTCTGATCTTCAGCATTAACTGGATCCTTCTACAAAAAGGAAAATAATTAGGTTGTACAAATACTTATAACCACTGGGTATCACAATGTCTGGATTCCCATCTCTAGAAAAATAATTAGGATTCATTCTAAACAGATGTCTGTTGGTGGGTTGTGAAAGGTGCATACTCTACTTAGAGCAGGATTTTTTTGTGGGGTGCTGCGGTTGGGTGGGCTTTGATTTGGGAGGAGGTGGGTTAGTGTCAGCTGCAGGCTGACTTTTTGTCGACCTGTGCATCACTAGAGGGTATTGTAGGTGTCTGATGAGGACTAAATTATGCAGGTAAATTAATTCCATCCATGGAGGTGAATCTGTACAAACTAGCAATCAGGACAGCTAAATTACAGATCCAGATTATTAATTAGTGATGAATATCTTCAGATGGCAGAGAATATACCACAATGTTATACAGCAATAATAATGACAACTTTTTACAACTACAATGTGTTTTTTTCCTTATAGGAAGTTGCATTGTATTGCCAACAATACCCAGAATTCTCTCTCCCCCATGCCTTCATAAACACGTCCATCTCCATTTGTATTAATCTAAAATAAATACACGTTGATCCAGAGTTTCTATCATTTACATAAATAGCTTTTGAGTGTCTATGTAAAATTTTCCCTTTATTGTGATTTGCTACCCATCACCTGTGATGTGTGTAAAGACCCTTCAATCAACTGATGGCCCAGATGCTGAAAATAGTCTGAAATCATTGGTGGTTTAACCAAGCCAAAGTGAGGGAGGGTGGGAGGAGATGAAGAATTGTCTATGTTTGCTTATTTTCTATATGGATATATACCATAAATGTATATTAACACAGCTGTGCCTCTGGTCTGAACTCAATTACCCAAAAAATAACCAAAAAATAAATAAATGTGTAGTGTCCCTTTCTTGAAAGTTGGATTTAAATATTACCTCAGTGCGGAAAGACAGAAAGGGTATTAAAGGCCTTTGCTGCTTTGTTTCTGGGAGGAAAACAAATTCAATAATTAGTTTAATCATAAAATCAATGTCATTATTTCATATGAATTCTAGTACTAAATAATCAAAATAACCATTTCATCTTCCCTAAGTCACTTCTACCTGTTATTGCCTTCTGTTTAGCTTCCTCGCGGACCTTTTCCAGTTCTACTCTCAGTTTTCTGTTTTCTTCCTCTGCCTCATTCAACTTTCTGTTGATGTTTAAGAAAGAAAAATTCAATAAAACACAAAAAAGTTAAATATTCCAATGCCCACATTTGCAGTGCCTATAGTGATAAAATGACGCACTGTCAATTCATATATTGCATTAATTATCTAAAATTCTAGTTGAAGACTTTTGTGCATCATCTTTCAAAGGTATGGGATCCATTATCCAGAAACCCATTATCCAGAAAGCTCAGAATTATCTCCCATTGACTCCATCTAAAAAAATATTTCTATTTTTTCCCTCTAATAATAAAATAGTACCTTGTACTTGATCCCCAATGAGAGAATATAATTAATAAATAATCCTTATTGCATGCCAAACAATCATATTAGGTTTAATTGCTGGGTAATTTAATAGGCATACATAATTGGTGATACAAATTATGGAAAGAATCCTTATCTGGAAAACCACAGGTCCCAAGCATTCTGTATAACAGGTCCCATACCATATAATTAACAAATCATCACTAACTGCAAATTAGCTACATTTACATTTGTACTGATTTTCACCAGTCCTTGTGCATATATGGTTGTTGGTTCTACTAATCCCCAATAAGAAAAGCCCCATCTACTACCCTAGATAGCCCACATCCCTGCTTCCACCCACATAGTTCATTAATCCTGAAAGCATCCCAAACAGCATGCTCATGTATCAGTACAGAATAAATGCAGCGGAGCTCACAGGTCTTTTTTGGAACCTCTTCCTTCCCTTTGGCAATTCACTGCATTTTTGGTTCATGTGCAGTCAGGGCCGTTACTAGGGGTAGGCAGAGTAGGCGGCCGCCTAGGGCGCAGTCATAGGGAGGGCGCACCTTTGCCTGGCACAGATCTGGGGCAATATTTTTGCTGCTGCTCTGGCACAGACTGGTGGTACAGGTACAGACTTGGGGGGCAATGGCTGATGGTACAGACCTGGGAGGCAATGGCTGGTACAGACTTGTGGCACAGGTACAGACTTAGGGGGCAATGCTGG
>CM044437.1:21289309-21306968 GCA_024363595.1 Xenopus borealis | reverse complement strand
AGAATATCACTCTCTACATTATACCAAAAGTTAACTTAAAGGTGAACAACCCCTTTAAAGACATAAGGCTGGCTTGGAAAAATTTCCCAGATCAGTGTCAACTATGAACATATTTAGATATATTATTAGGGATGCACCAAATCCACTATTTGGGATTCGTCCGAATCCCTGAATCCTTCAAAAAAGATTCAGCAGAATACCGAACCTAATCCAAACCCTAATTTGTATATGCAAAATTGGAACTGGGAAAAAAAAAAGTTTTTACTTCCTAGCTTTGTGACAAAAAGTTGCATGATTTTACTTCCGACCCCTAATTTGCCTATGCAAGTTGGTTCAGCCAGGCCCAAGGATTTGCACGAATCCTTCTGAAAAAAAGCCAAATCATGGATGAATCCCAAACAAAACCCTGGATGAATCCCAAACCAAATCCTGGATTCGGGGGATCCCTATATATGACAGACAGCCAGCAGAAGAGCTTTATATTTTAAAAATCCTTGAACTTTCAATTAGTTGTGTGCAGCTGGTTTAACTCCAATACTTTAGTGTTGGTATAAGGAAATCCTTCTTACAGTATCTCTATTCATCATTATATTTAATAGAACTACCCCAGCAACCACAATGGTTTAAAAAATAAAAATAAATAAATAACGTTGAAAGTTATAATTGGATGATGGTTCTCAGTTAACAATGTATATCCATGATGATTTAGTATTGGATCCACTAAAAGTATTGTTCAGCTTCTATATTGTATATCCACTCCTTGCAGCTGGCATTCTGTACATAAGTCGCACAATACCTCAGCAGTAGCGATATCGGATTGTTAGACACAGGGGTGGATGGGAGAGGACCAACAAGATTTCTTGAGCTATTGTTTCTGATCAGGGTCAGACAGAGAGGAAAAAGCAGCCCTGGCAAAGGTACCAAAGCAGCCCATGTATTCACGCTCATGCAAAGCATGATATATGTTTCCAACCCCAATATTAACTAGAACTAGTGTTTATTAAAAGAGATATTTTAAGAGTCCATTACCATATAATCCCAAGTAATATTATACACCCTATGTGCTGGAACTGGTCCTTGCAACAAATATCTCACCCTAGTTTCTATCACAACTATTTTATCTGATGGATTAGTGACCCTATACTTACATTATATTCTAAATTTTCCTTTGTGTGCCCCCAGCTAGACCATGTACCCTGGCAGATAAGAGGACTATAATTACCATGTGTATCACAGGGCCAAAGTGTGTCATACTTGTATAGACTAGACTGTCTCATGCAATTAATGCTACATATCACAGTGTAACATATACAGGCTCAAGTGATTATTCTGAGCATGGATCCTCCTGTTGCCAACATACCTATCATAAGCATAAAGGATTGGGTATATATCAAGCAAGTTTAATATTAATAAAGGTGGCCAGATAATATCGTACAAACAAAATTTTCGTATGATATGTGCGTGTATGGTGGGAAATGAGCCGACTGATATCCTCAGAAGATTAAGATATCGGTCAGTTGGTTGATCGGGCTGGACGGAAAATTTTGATTGAATGCCTTTGAAAGCAGCCTTAACATGGGCCATTGTTAGTGCTGAACCGTCAGATACAGGTAGAATTCTATTGTTTCTACCTGTATATTTGACGATTCAGCTCTACACGTGTGTGTTGAAACGAACGATCTTTCTTGGAAAGATCTTTCCTGAGAAAGATCGTAATTGTTATGTCTACGGCCAGCATAACTGAAGTTGGTCAGAATTCCTGGTTCCTCCCATATGCCAGTACTGACATGTGCACTAACAAACGCAGGCATCGGCTTAGCTGTGGCTGGCTATTATGGACAGCTCATTTACATTTATAAAGTGACTAGTTCATTTACATATTAAAGACAGTCCTAATTTGCATTTTTAGGTGAGCAGTCCATTTACATTCAAAAGCAAGCTGCCCATCGGGCATTTGCCCGAACCCACATATTGCCAGTCCAGGCAATGGTTAATTGGTTAATCCTGCTGGCCATGGTGAACTAATTTATGATCAACACTGGGAGTAATTCATCTCTAGTTTTTCACTGTAATCTCAAGTACGTGTATGGGACCAGCTATCCAGAAAGCTCGGGACCTGGGGTTTTCCAGATAACTGATCTTTCTGTTATTTGGATCTTCATACCTTAAGTCTATACGGAAAATAATGTAAACATTAAATAAACTCAATAGGCTGGTTTTGCTTACATTAAGGATATTTATTTTAGTTTGGATCAAGTACAAGGTACTGCAGAAACAGGAAATCATTTTCAAAAATTTGGGTTATTTGAATAAAATGGAGTCTACGGGAAACAGCCTTTTTATAACTCGGTGCATTCTGAATAACGGGTGTCTGGATAACGGATCCCATACCCATATGATAAAAAGCCTAAGCTTTGCTGGATCATTACATATTAATAGTGATGCTGCTGTTATCCTTCCCTTTGTTGTTTTTATGTTTCTTCTTCCGTGGGCTCCCTTGCTTTCTTATTTTAGCCTATCACTGCCCTTATTCGGCACCAAAAAAATGAATTGCCGCAGAGTATCAATAAATGTAATTTCTTCTAAAGGCTGCATTAAAGCATTTCTTCAGGGTTGTTTAGAGAGTATGTTCAGCTATACAGATGGAGATTTCGGCCCACAGCCAAAACGGTTAGATGGATTGCAATTTGGTTACATAAACAGATGGCTATAATTGCGCCTTTCATTTTGCCCAGAAGTCAACAGAACAAACTGTACTACTCTCGTCTTCCTTAATGTGCAAAAAATAGACAACAAAGAGAGACGGAAGTATATTTCTATAATGTGCAAAGAGCCACCAACGTTTTCACTCTTAGCATTCGAAAGTGGAGACGTAAAATCACTCCCTTGTGCAACTAAAGGGAGAACCTTCATATAATGCTTAATCATCAGTGTCTGATGCCGACATGCATTTACAAACAGATAATTAGCAAATAAACCTATCAATTACAAAAAGAACATTAATTTGCATGTCTGCAGACACCCAAACACTTTATTACAACCAGAAATCCTCATTCTTAATAAATGTTTATCTACCTCTGGCTCTGTAAGTACCGTTTTGGAAAGCATTGTGTGTATTGCATTATGTGTATAAATAATAATTCATGTTTTATTGCACTGGAAATATGGAAAGGAGCATATAAAATTAATTTACTTAACAAACCCATAACTAGGCACAGTCAATACAGATTTAGGATCTAGTAACCAAAATCCCATTCTCAAAGACACGTTGCGATTTGGGGAAAATAGTCGCTCGGTGACAAATCTCTTCTTCAGGGCGACTAATCTCCCCGAACTGCCTCCCCTGCCTTCCCGCCTGCTAGAATGAAAATCACAGGCGCTCCACTCCTGGGATCGCTTAGTTTTCTGTTGGAAAATGAGGCACTCCAATGTGCGGAGCGCCAGGCGACTAATCTCCCCGAATAGCAGCGTGTCTGTGCCCTAAAATACAGGAATGATATCATACCTCCCAACTACCCCATTTTCAGCGGAACAGTCGGCTTTTGACAGCTCAACCTGCAGTCCCGCTATGTAGTGGAAAGTCCCGACTTACTCTGCACTGAACAGCCAGAAAAACAAAGTTTCTATCTTAATTGGCTTTTGGCATAGGGCTCAGAAGAGATAACAGGCGCAAATAAGATACTTTGTAACAATTTTGAGATAAGTAAATTTAGATAACGAGGTCCCTTGGGAAAAGTTAGACTCGCAGCTTAAAAGGACAAGGAAAGGTAAACTAAAGAAATAGCTAGAAATGTTGTACATGATGTTTTGTGCTTGTGTACCAGCCCAAGGCAACCACAGTCCTTTAGCAGTAAAGATCTGTGTCTCCCCAGTAGATGCCCCAGTAGCTCCCCATCTTCTTTTCTGATTCTGATTCACTGATTCACATGCTCTGTGCTGCTGTCACTTACTGAGCTTAGGGACCCACTCACAATATACAGTACACATAGAATAGAAATATAGTCACAATATAAGGCTGGTTAGTCATTAATACAGATAATTACTACGTTTTCGTAATTGTTGGGAGATATGCGATATTCCATACAACCCTTTTTAATAAAACAATAACTTTTTTTTTATGCATTTCCTTACTCTGCGTAATAATTTAAAAAAGTACATTTAATTGATGGTAAGTAAGCTAGTGCAGGTATGGGACCTGTTATGCACAATGCCCGGGACCTGGGGTTTAACCAAATAATAGATCTTTACATAATTTGGATCTACATACATGAAGGTGCTTATTTACTAAACCTCAAGTTTTTCTGGTCCTGCTTTTGAGATTTATTATATTGTGATGCTACAAAAAGCCCAAATCCAAATTTTTACCCCAATGCTACAAAAATCCCAAATTCAAAAATCCTCCATCTCACACTCGTCAAGGTCAAGTATAAGTCAACGTGAGATGGCCCTACCCCAATTTGAAGATATTGTGGTCTATGATGGGCTTAGCCCGACAATCCGATAAATTCAAAAACCCGCGATAGGGCGATTCAGGATTTTTTCACAATTCAATTTGAGTTATTTTTTTTTTTTATCAGTACAGGTATGGGATCCGTTATCTGGAAATCTATTATCCAGACAGTTCCTATTTATGGAAAGGCCATCTCCCATAGACTCCATTTTATCCACATAATAATAAAACTTTACCATATACTTGATCCAAACTAAGATATCATTAATTCTTATTAAAAACAGAACCAGCCCATTGGGCTAATTTAATACAATCATGATTTTTTAGTAGACTTAAGGTGTGAAGATACAAATTATGAAAAGATCTATTATCTGGAAAGCCCCAGGTCCCAATCATTCTGGATAACAGGTCCCATACCTGTAAATAAGGCAAAATCAGCGCAGTGGCGTAACTATATGTAACTGGACCCCACAGCAAACTTATTTTAGGGCCCCCGTCATATCCAGAGGTTGTCCTTTTTTACCAATATATGTTGAAATAGCTAATCAATTAAGGTCTTAAGGGGGGCCCCCTATTCCTCCTGGGCCCCCTGCAGCTGCAGGGTCTGCTTCCTCTGTAGTTAAGCCCCTGCATGGGAGTTTGTCCAAGTATTTTTATATCTTAATTACAAGATAAATTTTGGATTTTAGTAAAAAATATAATAATAAGTCTACTAGAAAATTAGAATCAGCATGCATCTTTACAATATATGTATGGGACCGGTTATCCAGGATCAGGGCTACCATTAGAAATCACGGGGCCCCACACCGCAAAATTTTCGGGGCCCCCATCCGTTGCGGTCCTTCCGTGGCTCTCTCCCTGGCTCCCTCTCCTCTCTGTCTCCCCTCCGTCCCTGCCCCGTCCCTCCGCAGCTCACCTTTTTCCATTGCACGCGAACGCGGGGGGGAGGGGGGGGCACGCCAGCCTGGTTGCCTATGGCGCCCTGCCAGGCTGGCCCAGCCCTGATGATAGTTTTCTGGATAACAGGTCCCATACCTGTACGAATGTGACAAAGTCAGTGGGGCAGGCTTGCTTGTGGCCTTGTAAGTATTTTGGACCATGGCCCTCCCCTGAAGCTAGGATATTGGCCCAAACATGTCAAACCCACCACTATAACATTAATTTAAAGGCCAAAAATATTCAAGCCCAGAATTGTGGCAAGGCCACAAAGGCCTAGGGTGGCGAAATTTTTAGCGTGCATCGTGAACTACACTCGGAACGCAAGAGTTCCCCAAGCGCTGAGTTGCATGTTTGTACTCGTGGTGACGCGCAAGCTTGTGACAGGGGGGCAATGTATGTGCATGTCCGGTAGGCGCTAGGACCCGGAGGTCTTCAGGGCAGCGAACATGGAAATATTGCCCTGAAAGTCTTCTATTGGGTTTAGCATTTTTTCATATCCTTAAGTAATGGTGATCCATATCACAGAAAGACTTCTAATCCAGAAACCCCAAGATCCCAAGAATTTCAAACAATCGATCCCATACCTGTATTAGAAAGAAGCAGGGTTCTAAAATGATAACTAAATGATACTTATTAGTCCAACACATTTCATATACATTTTAAGCATTTATTAATTTAGTCATTCACTTATTGATTTTTGGAGGGGTCAGTCTAGTATTTTAATTGTTACATAATAAAGCGGTTTTTTTTTTTTGTTTTTTTTTACAATGCGCAACAGTATTTACATTTGCCACAACTGCATTTCTCTACACAAATACAAAGATTTGTTTACTCACTGATTGGCCTTGAAGTGGAAGCCTACTAGTCAAAAATTACACATCTATATAAATGTGTCTCAGGGTATATATTTTAAAAGCACTTTTTTAAATAGACAATATGACACTTCAACTCCCTAATATTTTTCGGTGACACAGTATGCGAGTAGAGAAAGACCATAAAGTTTTTCAAAATTTTTCTCACAATGGCACTTTTTTTCATTCAAAAGAGTAAAGAATGTCCTATAATTTGCCTCTTCTAAGACATAACTATAGATAGGTTACTGGAAAAAAACTAAAAAACAAGGACCTCAGTCTTGTGAACAATGCAGATAAAAGAAAATCCCTATAATCCTATTATATATCACTATGATAAAATACAACCTTATTAACAGGATACATTCTCTGTAAAGGGGAAGTAAAATTACTTATTGCATAGAGCTTCCTGCTAACTAAATACATTCTGTGTGAACTCTGGAAGAGGCTTCAAACAAACACTGTAATTGAAACATTGCATTACTAGGCATGTCATTTCTCATTTGGCATTTTTTTCCAGCAAACAAAACAATGTGAGGAATTTGCATAAATATTGCTATTTTAATAACTGGAGTCAAAGAGGTGTAAATATTTACAGAGGGAATTCACAAATAATATTACTGCATTCAGATTTTTTTTAGCTTCACAGAAAAATGCATTTCTAATAAAACAAAGTTGGCGTTTCCAAAAGTTCAACTCATTTTTCTGTATTTGAGGTTATAATTGTGAACAAAATTGTATTAAACGTTTAAAAAAAAAAAAAAAAAAAAAAAAAATCGGTGTTACTTGCAAAATGTACCTGAGATTCAGAAAAACAACAGCAATTAAATGACACTTCAATTCACTTTTATTTTAAATAACTCCTTTGACTGTAGGAAATCACACTCCCCATGGGTGACAGATATAAGTTGTGACAGTGAAAATGTAAAAAAAAAAAAAAGATGATCATTTACTATAAACCATACATTAAATTACAAACACACCAAAAAAAAGAGCCTGCTGGAATCAGCAACAGATGAGTCACATGGTTGGGTATAAAAAGAACATATCCCAGGTAGGCTGGGTTGCTCAGAAGTAAGGAAGGGGATGTGTACCTCATCATGAGGTTGCAAAAAGTTTGGGGATTTCATCATCTGCAGTACATAATACCAAGGATTCAGAGAGTCAGGAGAAATTTGTTTACAAGGGACATGGTTGTTGGCCAGCATTGGATTATCTTAAAACACTGAATTAAAAACAAATACAATTCTGTAGTAGAAATTCCTGCATGGGTTTAGGAATATATCTGAAAACCATTGTCTATTAACTTAAAACTCGATCTTGCAAAAAATAAACAAAGTATAAACAGTATAAACATGATTCAGAAACATACTGGCTTCTATGTGTGAACTGAGGAAGTAGAAAAGTAGAAACTGATTGGTTATAAAGGGTTATTAATAGAAGAGGAAAACAGACCATATTTTTTTTTATCCCATTTTCTTTGTATTTTACACAGGGTCTCAGCTTTTTTGGAAATGGGGTTGTACTTTCCCACCAGGGGTAAAACACTCCATGAGCATGATAGAACAACAATGCCTTTGAAGGTATTTTGACACATTGACCCGATCTAAATGTTTTCCATTAGCTGCCATATTCAAGTGTGAAGCACGATTATTTAAGAAAGTCCACTTGGAAAAAAAAAAAAAAAAAATCACTCAACTAACTAACCTTCAGTCATGATACCTTGTACTTTTTGTGTCATTTAGCTACAGACAATAGAGAACAAGCTTCCCCGTGTGTTTCAATAAAGTTGAAAGAATGTCACAGCAATGCACTATAAAATAAAAAGGAGTTGCAGCTTTGATAACAGATATGGTGTTACATACTGGTTTAAATATTTACAGCATGTTGCAACAATTACACAAGTATTTAAGTGGCAGTGACACTCCTATAAAAATAGTGTAGGTAAACGAATTCTCCTAGACCAGTGATTTTCAACCTTGTGCCTCCAGCTGTTAAAAAACTACAAGTCCCACAATGCATTTGCCTGACTGTGGCTGTCAGACTCCTTCATTGCATTGTGGGACTTGTAGTTCCTTAACAGCTGGAGGCACAAGGTTGAAAATCACTGTCCTAGACCACTAGCAAACAGCACACATGGTACTGCGTATCCACCGTTCAACTATGTTATGGGAAAATTGTACTTATATGCTTTTATGTCATTCTTGGGTGATTTGGGGCCCCACAATAAAACAGGAGGAGCTATAAATTAAGGATGTCCCGTTTATTCCAAACACTCCGAACAGTCTCTGCTTCTAAAATAATGAATTGATGGGACCCTCACTTTATAGAGAGTATCTATTATTCCTGGGACTCAATGATCTGTAACAAAGTCATCTACAAACCCCAAGGTTGCCATACATGCACCAATATGGGAATCTGTTTTGAAAATGGCTTATTGCCTGACATCCATCAGTATTCTGAATGGACGGTACCAAAGGGTTTGTTCACCTTTAAGTTACAGTTTAGTATGATGTGGAAAGTGATATTCTGAGACCGTTTGCAATTGGTTTTCTTTTTTTTTTTAGTTATTTAGCTTTTTATTCAGAAGCTCTCCAATTTGCATTTTCAGCCATCTGGTTTCTATGGTCCAAATTAACCTAGCAACCATGCATCGGTTTGAATAAGAGAAATAAGTGATATGAAAAGAAGAGGACTAGATAGAGGAGTAATAAGAACCAAAAACAATAAATGGAAGCTTTGAAGAGCATTTGTTTTATAGATGGGGGTCAGCGACCCCCACTTGAAAACTGGAACGAGTCAGAAAAAGAAAGTAAATTATTCAAAAACTATAAAAAAAATAAAAAAAATAACGAAGACCAAATGAAAAGTTGCATAGTATTGATCATTCTATAACATATAAAAAGTTAACTTAAAGGTGAACCACCCCTTTAGGGAAATATATGGCTATTGAAAAGTCATAACCTTCCCATAAACAAAGGCTTCAAGGAAAACCCATGTGATTGGGATGTCAGTGCTTTTAAATCTAATTAAAACCTAGTATGGGCACAGTGAGAGTTGGGTATAAGACCAATTTGTTTTTTTTACATAACTCTGAAAATCCAGCTAAAAGGCCAGTTAAGATTTAAAGCAATTTATTGCATCTCTAAATATTATTTGAATGATAAACAACGGATACATATATTGATTCCTATATCTGTAACTTTGTTATATGCTAAGGGAGTTTGCAATGAGTTGGCTTGAACCAAAAAGTCTGAAGTTCTCAAAATTGCCTAGAGTGGATCTATACCACCCTAATGGCAAGGCGTTAGGTCTATATAGATTTTGCAATAAAAGAAAAAAAAATTACTTTTCTAGCACTTCAGATGCGTCTAAAACAGTCATGTGACATTTAGCATCAAATATAAAATGGGCATAGTAGAACAAAGGGCAAACAAAATTCAAAAGAGCCGGACCTAAAAAACTCTGGTGTGTTTGTCTAAGAAACAAAGCTATAAATAAATATCAAAACCCAACATATGGAATGTAATAAAAGTCGTCAGCAAGAAATACCTTGCTTTTATTTAAGTTTTGCAAACTTGCAAATGTTTTGCAACTCCTGTAGCAGGAAGAAAAGGACTCTTTAAAGGAGGGTAAAAAGTCCAAGGCATAATAAAAAAATTAA
Organism: Xenopus borealis; assembly: GCA_024363595.1. Classification (NCBI taxonomy): domain Eukaryota; kingdom Metazoa; phylum Chordata; class Amphibia; order Anura; family Pipidae; genus Xenopus; species Xenopus borealis. Next base: position 21,297,064 of record CM044437.1, on the reverse strand, counting down.
AAAAAAAAGATCACCATGTAATAACTTTCGAATGAACAATAATACACTGTGAAATGCACTTTCTTCATATTCTTTAATTTACCAGTTTTTATTCTATCTAGGGATACACCAAATCTAGTATTCAACCTTTTAATCAGCAGAATTCGGCCAAAAAGCTACATACCTTCCCAAAGAGAATCCAAATCACATGACTTTTCTACACAATAAAATGCTCTCTCTCTCCCTTCCATACCCCAATGTGAATATTTAAATTAGGGTTTGGATCCGGTTAAAATCTTTCAATTAGGATTCGGATGAATCCAAAAATCGTGGATTCTGTGCACCCCTAGTTCCCCCTTCATACGCTCCCCCAAGAATATTAAATCGCTTGCTGTTCAACACACTGTGGAGTTTATAAAAATGAATTATGTAACAAATTCCAGTCTACCAACGAGTGGCTTGTAAAGGAATACTTACTAGAGAAATGAGGAAAGTTGAAAATAAACATAAAAGAATACGGATTAAACAAATACTTTTGTAGCACCAAAGTTTCCATTCTGAAAGTAGTTGTTTGTAATTATTTATAAAAGTAAGAGACTGCTTTACATCAGGTTCTTTCTAAGCCTTCATTAAAAGAAAGTTGTTTAATAAACTGTTTTATGAACATTCAGCAAGATATGTTACAAAATCTACTAACAGCTTTATGGTTTAATTAATGCTGTCCAGTCTAGGGTGAATCTGGTTCTACAAGAAGTTTTGTGGCTGTTCCATGGTTCAGTGGCTTCATCAACATATTTGTACATATTTTATCTGTCCCCCAAAAATCTGTATACATGTGACAAACCCACTGCATAGAAAAAAAACTGAACAATATTAGGGGGTGGTTCATCTTTAGGTTAACCTTCAGTATGTGATATAAATGGTTTATTCTTAGCCACTTTTCAATTGGTCTTCATTGTTTTTAGTTTTTGAGTTACTTTTGTCTACCTCTTCTGAATTTTTCCAGTTTTCAAATGAAGGGCAAAGTCCCCCAAAAGCATTGTGATGCTACATGCTTATTCTTACTTTGTATTACTTGTCTTTCTATTTAGGCCATCCTCTTTACATATTCCAGTCTTTCGTTCAATCCACTGCCTGGTTACTAAGGTTAAATTTGGACTCTAACCACCAGATAGCAGCCGAAATTACAAAGTGGAGAGCTGCCGAACAAAAAAATCATTTTTTAAAACTGCAAATAATAAAAAATGAAGAACTGTCTCAGAACAGCACTCTTTACAGCATACTAAAGGTTAATTTCCAAACACTTTTTCATTTGAGTCGTTTTCAGGTTATTCAAAACTGAAGTTTAAAGTTTACAGGGGTTGTTCACCTTTGAGTTAACATTTAATATGATGTAGACAGTGATATTCTGAGACAATTTGCAATTGGTTTTCATTTGTTTTGTTTTTTTTTAGTCATTTAGATTTTCATTCAGCAGCTCTCAAACTTGCAATATCAGCAATCTGGTTGCTAGGGTCCAAATTAACCTAGAAACCATGCATTCATTTGAATAAGAGACTGGAATAGGAGAGTACCTGAATAGAAAGAGGAATAATAAAAACTAGCAGTAACAACATATTTTAGCTTTACGGAGCAGCTGTTAGATGGGGTCCCATTTGAAAGCTGGGGACAGAAAAAGAAGGTAAATTATTCAAAAACTATATAAAAAAAAAACCACCCCTTTAGGCAAATACATGACAATTGAAAAGTCACATCCTTCCCATAAACACAGGCTTCAGGAAGAAGAAGGTAAATAATTGAAAAACGATAAAATATAAATAAAGATGACCAATTGACAAGTTACTTAGCCATTCTATAACACAATAAAAGTGAACTTAAAGGTGAACAACCCCTTTAATGTTTGTGTCCGACAGCTCAGTGATCCAGTGTGCAGATTCTGAACTGTTACAGTTTGCTACATTAGTTGCTACATTTATAAGCAGCATCTGTAGAATAATAGCAACTATTGTATCATTTTAACAGCCGCTTTTACTGAAACTCATGGATTCTGCTCAGCAAGGCCAACAATATGAAATGTATCAACTAAATGTATCAGTTTAGAACAGTTAAATATTTAGTGACACCCCAATCCCAGAGCTGCTTCAGAAAGACATGAGAAGGTGAGAATTAAACTTTAAACTTCCTTATTAGAAACACAGTCACAAATAAATAATAAAAAAAAAAACTGTTGGAAGGTGAGCGGACCATATAAAGCCATATATTTCCTTCAGAGAGCAGATCCTCTCACTGAAAAATGTTACAGGGATCTGGTTTAAGGGGACCTTAGACCTGGCAAAAATGGAAATATATGCAGGGGCAGATATGAGAGGGCTTCAGCTTTAAGAACTGTGTTTGCAAGACAAGAAATAGGACTTATTGTATCAAATCTGCAAAGAGGTGTCCTCTCTGCTCAAACACTGTGCAGGATATTCTAGGGATAATATATGGACTATCAAACCATAATCAGGGGATTATATGGTTTAAATAATTGTCAGAAAAATGATTACGTTCTGTATATACATGGTAAGAAGCTGATTTACCTCTCAGTGATACTGAAAGTCAGGTATGCATAAACCCAAAACAATTTTTACAAAGGCCTCAAGAAATATGTCTCAGAACTAGACATTCTCCAGGGTTCTGTATGGGCATGTTTAACTAGAAAAACAAGTCTGTGTTATCATTTAGAAACAATAGCATTTAGGTTCTACATGTGCCAGCTAAGAAACGTTCTGGAAAACTGCAGGAAAAGCTGGGAAACTGCCAACTCCACAATATATCGATAGACATGTTTTGGTACCAATAAATATACAAACCTGCCCGTTGTAAGGGTCAATCTACACGAGCAGATAGTCACCCCAGTGACAAATCACCTCTCTTCGGGGCGACAATAAACTTCGGGCGACTTCGGAAAACGGACGGCCGTATGCGAATCGCCGCAGGCAATTCTCAGTTTAGCGGGTGGAGGGCAGGGAGAAGGCAGTTCGGGGAGATTGTCGCCCCGAAGAAGAGGTAATTTGCTGCTGGGGCGACTAATCTCCCCGAATCTGTTCTGCATTTGCCCGACTGTGGCTGTCAGACTCCTTCATTGCATTGTGGGACTTGTAGTTCCTTAACAGCTGGAGGGCCAAGGTTTGACACCTGTGGTGTAGACTGACCCTAAGGTTACAAATCCTCCACAATGAATCCAAACCTTCTTTGAATAGTTAAGATTTAGCAAAAACAATCATATTTGAACAAAAGATTAAACTAATTGTTAGCCCAGAGTTTTAAAGGCACATGACTGAGGGTACAAATAGGCTGACAGAAAGGATTCAGCTAACTATAATTTCTGGGATTCTGCCAAATCCCACAACAAATCCTGCAGATCCCCAACTATAGAGCAGGAGGATAAGTGTCTTCTGTTAGAAGGGGCCATAACTTTCACCCACAGGGCCTCCGTCCACTCACACCTGGTGCTCCCATTCCCCCTACACCAGTACTAAAATAAGTATGGGGGGGTTCAAGGGGTTTCGGGCAGATAGCTTGATGTGATTCATCTTAAATCACAGGAAAACGCAAAAGCAGTCATTTTCACATGATTAAGCCAAATTGCCACCATTAATGTAATTTACATTTGGTGATTAGAACAGCAAAGCATTTCTGGGGAGATTTTCTGCTAGCAGTAGTGCATTTTTTACCATTCTCTCCATGTGTTATTGTCCTTAAAAGAATGGAGAGTATTTGTGCATTCATTAAATAAGACAATTGTTTAGAAAAGAATGATTCCTGTAAATGTAAATTAGGGATATAAAACCTGTACCCCCCCAGCTTTAGAGGTATCCCAAACATAACTAATTTAAATGACAAAGAGAGAAACAAAGCAAGTCTTGTTCCACCTCCTCCACAACGTGACACAATGATAAACGCACAAAATCTGCTGCGACTGGAAACCTGTGGTTAGAAATCCAGATAAACCAGCTGAAACCATGACAGCATCACAGCCACTTATGCTAAAGATGAAATCAATGGGAAAGGCAGGGTTGCTGTGATGTCACCCTTCATTTACATACCTCTTCGGAAACTTTGTTTTAAACCACAGCAAGCATAGGGGACACAAAAATAAATATGTTGTTTTACAGCATTTCTGTACACAGGTAATAAAAAGTTATTTATAGAGATTATCTAAGACTTGTTCATTAAAACACTAAACTGCATTCCAATGGTTTTCTGCTTTTTGGTTCAAGCTGCCCTTTAAAGGACCAGTAACATAAAAAAATGAAATTTTTTAAAGTAATAAAAATATAATGCAGAATTGCCCTACACTGGTAAAACTGCAGTGTTTGCTTCAGAAGTACTACTATTGTTTATATAAATAAGCTGTTGCCATGGGGGCAGTCATTCAAAGGAGAAAAGGTTCAATTACACAGCAGATAAGTTCTGCAGAACATAATGTTAATGTTATAACATAATCTGTTATCCATTACTTATCCTGTGCCATATAGCCGTGTTTCAATTTCCGCCATTGCTACTCAGCAGCTTGTTTATATGAACTATAGTAGTGTTTCTGAAGCAAACAGATCAGCTTTAACAGCGCAGGGCAACACTACATGATATTTTCTTTACTTTAAAAGACTTTCATTTTTTTTGGTCTTACGGTTCCTTTAAGGTCCAACATTTTATCAGGGCCTTCCTTAGTTCATTGCATGGTTGTATGACATAGTTGCATTAACATCTAGATCTCCATTATGCCCCAAACAGATTAATGCACTGCATTAATATCTAGACTAGAGCATATGAAAATGTCCCCCTAATTACCCTTCAAACTTGGCAGCTCTGGTCTGGTCTTTAGGCTGGTCCCCCTAAAAAGGTTCTGTGACCTAGTTTGAGAAACAGTGTTGCATATTTGTAAATAAATAGCAAATAAAATATCTGATGCTTAGGGGCAGATTTACTAAGGGGCGAATTTCAAAATTCGACCATGTGAATAGGCAGGGAAGTAAAATCCTTCGAATATCGAATTTGAAGGATTTTACCGCAATTCGACTGGTCGAACGATCGAATAAGAAATATACGATCGATAAATCGTTCGATTCGAACGATTTTATCGATCGATTGAATATTTTTTATTCAATCAAAAATAATGAAACCCAATTCGGTAGCTTTGACCTGGCGAACAAGGTGGTTGACTAAAAATTTAAAGGGGAAGTACTTCGACAGTGGAATATTTGAATGAAATTTTATACGATTGAATTTTCAAAATTCACTGGTCCAAGTGGTCTTCAAAGACAAACATTCGAAAATTCAAATCTTTTTGAAAATTCGATCGAACTTCTAATCCTTCATGTGAATTTAGTAAATCTGCACATTAATGTTGCACTTTTAGCCTGCTTTCTATCCTGCTACTACACAAACAGAAACATGGCACCTAAAATCTGCGATGTTTCTTATAACGCTATGTCACTTCCTAAGACACAGCTCCCAAAACAGATTCACTTGCTTTTCATTATTCCATTGCATACGCTTTCTGTGATATGAAGTGAATAGCTTGTAAAGATGTGCAAATCCTGGACACACAGGAGGGAGCACGCAATGCAAATGACCCACACGGGAAGCTATTTCATTAGCCATTGGGATGGTAACCATATGAATCAGTACAGGAACCCCCTAGGTCGCAATCTGATTAAGACTTAGTCTAGACGGGGAGATTCGGGGGCGATCCGTCGCCTGGCGACTTCTCGCCGCGACGGATCGCTCCCGAATCTCCCCGAATAGCTAGGCACCGGCGAGGCTTAAAAACGCCGGCGCGTGTTCACACGGAGCGGCGCGATTTTTAAAATCGCTCCAAAAATCGCGCCGCTCCGTGTGAATAAGCGCAGGCGTTTTTAAGCCTCACCGGTGCCTAGCTATTCGGGGAGATTTGGGGGCGATCCGTCGCGGCGAGAAGTCGCCAGGCGACGGATCGCCCCGAATCTCCCCGTCTGGACTAAGCCTTAATCAGCTCACAAATAGGCAACAAAACACTCAGTAGTGTTGCCCATTGACTTCAACTGCACAACAATTTCCGTGCAATCATCACCTGACGCACCACCTATTTCAGGTGACTGATGGTTGAAAATATATTAACTGGGGCAACAAAACACCCAGGCCCGGATTTGTGGGAAAGCCTCAAAGGCCTGGGCGGAGGGCGACAGGATTTTATGAGCAGTGTGCATCAATCACAGCTGCATCAGTTTCAAAGCATTGGGGATGTGTAGATCTTATGGTTTTTCAAATTTTTCGTGCACCAATCCCCAGTGCTTCACACTTGAAGAAAGGAATGGGGAGAGGCGACAAGCTGCAGCAGGCCTAGGGATGCCCAAAATGTAAAATCGTCCCTGAAAACACATAGGGGGTTATTTATCAAATCCAAATTTTTCTGATTTTCCGAATCCACAATTTGACCATATGTTATTATTAAAAAAAAAAAGCTTAAAATAGGGTGAAAATCTGAATTGTACATATTTGGGGGGGGAGGGGGGGTTTCCCCGAATAGACAGAATTTTTCGGATTTATGCCTGCAAAGAATGAAATAAGTCAGATTTTCGGCTAATTCCAGCACAGACCACAGAAACTTCTAAATAGGATAGTAGTCTCTCCCATTGGCTTATATACAACCTCAGCAGGACTGAGATGGCAGATTTTCAGATTCAAAATTTTTGCAGCCTCAGAGTACAATAAATCTCGAAAAATTTGAGGTTATTTATTTTCCACTAAAAGTTTGGATTTTATAGTATTAGGAATATATAGATAACCCCCTAAAGTGACTACAAATGCCATCACACCAAGTACATGACAGAAGCTTGAAGAACTTGGCTGTTGTTGTCCTTTAGGGTAAGGCCAGACGGGAAGATTCGAGGAGATTTGACTAATCGCCTCTTCTTTGGGGCAACAATTCTCCCTGAACCGCTTCCCCCTGCCTTCCAGTGTCTTTAATGAATAATCGCCTGCGCATTTTCACACGCGGCGCTGGCTTTTCCAAAGTCGCTCGAAGTTGCCTCCTTAGGGAAAGCGCAGCGCCGCATGTAAATAGGTGCAGCCGATTATTCATAAAAGGCAGGGGAAGCGGTTCAGTGAGATTTGTCGCCAGGCGATGAATCTCCCCGAATCTTCCTGTCTGGCCTGGCCCTTAGAGGGCATGTTTACCTGTACGTCTTCAAATAGTATTAATTTCATATGGCTTCTTCAGTTCGGGAAGATTGCCAACCAAAAGAAGAGGCAATTAATCGCCAGGTGACCAAATCTCCCCGAATATGCCCTTGTGCCATACCCTTAGCAGGCCCGGATTGGTGGAAAGGCCACCTAGGCCCGGGCCTAGGTTGACAGGATTTTAAAGGGCCGAAACACTGGGGATACGCAGGAGATACACTGCTCCAGTCCTGAAGATGAAAATTTGCGAACAAAGGGCAGAGTATGGGGGCGACAAACGGCAGTGGGCCTAGGGTCGCCCGCTATGTAAATCCGGCCCTGACACTTAGGGGGGAAGCAGTCCAGGGAGATTAAGTCGCCCCAAAGAAGAGGCAATTAGTCGCCTGGCGACTAACTCCCAGTATCGCCAGGTGTGCCCTTACCCTTATGGTTTAGTTTTTTAAGCTGCTTTCATGTTTATGATCCAGCAATCGTACAATGCTTTTAGGCTAAGGCCAGACGGGGAGATTCGGTGGAGATCCGTCGCCTGGCGACTTCTCGCGGCAACGAATCTCCCCCGAATCTCCCCGAATA
>CM044437.1:21263874-21285235 GCA_024363595.1 Xenopus borealis | reverse complement strand
CACACTCTAATATACACACACACACACACACACACACACTCTAATATACACACACTCTAATATACACACACACACACTCTAATATACACACACACACACTCTAATATACACACACTCTAATACACACACAATAACACACTCTAATACACACACACACAATAACACACTGGAGGTGCATAGGCTGCAAACCTCACTTGAAGAAGTACTTTGAGGCTGCAACACAAATGCATGGTGTCACAGTCACGCATATGCAGCTGCCATTCTAACCTCCGGCCTCTCTCTCTCTCTCTCTCTCTCTCTCTCTCTCACACACACACACACGTAACACTTTTGCACACTTTACACTTGCGTGTCACACTCTTTATACTCACCTCTACAACGCTGAACGTGCCCCCAGTGAATGTATGAGTGTGTATATGGCTGCAGCACGTATTGTACATTCTGCTCCTTAAATCATGTTCTTCAGCTCTCTAGCCATAAAGTGTGAAGTGAACCCAGCGAGCTCCGGCAGCCTCTTGTCCTGAAGCCGCTGCAATCACCTCCCTTCTCCTCTCACCTGGAAAGGACACGCCCAGACAAAAAAAAAACTTTGCTCTGCTTTCCATGAAGTACCGCCCACCAGTGCTGAGGAAGCATACCTGAAGCCCCTCCCCCTCCTCTTTTTACCTTTGCCTGCTCTGAGGCTGACAGGTGAGTTCCGGAAGTGTGTAGTGTCATGTTGGCAATGGCACTTCCCTTCCAGAAGGTCCTAATGTTGCAGTGACCACACAGGTTAGGACTCTCACTTCCTGTTGGACTTCTGCCTCATGCCATTCCTGTCTATGTAACTTGCAATAAAGCTTGTGGCTGCCAGGCCAGCTGTTTTTACATTTTTAAATCTGGCATGCTGCACTATTTTAGGCTAGTGGCTGACATGAAGATAGTAAAATAGTTGCCATCTCTTCTTATTCGGGAGACTAAGGGGCAGAGACACATACGAAGATTCGGGGAGATTCAATCGCCTCTTCTTCGGGCAACTCCCCAAAAAGCCTTCATGCCGGCTAGAACGTAAATCACCAGCAGGATGGCGCTTGGAGTGCTTCATTTTCTGAAGTTGCCCAAAGTTTCCTCATGTTTCGCTTACAATTTCTAAGACCCAAACTGCAACCCACCGCCCGTCATGCGAACCGCAACCCACACCAGCCCGGATTTGGTGGGCGGGCACCCAGAGGTTGCAGTAGGGTTGCCATCTGTCTGGTTTTGACCCGGACAGCCCGGTATTTTGAAGGGCTGCCCGGGTCAATGCTTCCTGCCCGGTTTTCCAAATAAGGAAAACCGGGCGGGATTAGCTTGATTGACGCTGCGATTGGCCAATCGGTGATTGCATCGTCATAGCTCCGCCCCATGACATCACGGGCCCGCCCACTGACGTCACGGGTCCTAGGCAGGTGCCTCTGCAACCCAGTCGGACTGGCCCACCAGAATACCAGGAAAACTCCCGGTATTGGGCCAAGGTGTCAGTGGGCCCTCATGCTGCTAAACTTTTAGCCTATTTCATGGCCATTCCCTATTTCTATGCGAACAAAGAGGCTAAATAGATGGAATAATAGATTATAGTATGTAAAGAAAACAAACTAGGAGAATAGAGGTTGATTGAGGAGATGAAGAATATTAGTACTGAGAGTGCCCCTGGTCTAAGGTTTTCGGGTGGGCCCCTGGTCTAAGATTTTTGGGTGGGCCCCTGGTGTCCCAGTCCGACACTGCTGCAACCTACCTCTAGTTCTGGCCTGGGTACACAGTGATTCACATTATTGCCTATGGGAAAGCTATTACAGAAGATTAGTAGCCCACAGAAGCAGAGATTTATGGCTGGCGATAAATCTCCTGATGTGCCATTGCCTTAACACCTCAGAGCTTTAATCATGCTACTACAACTAAAACCTTGCCTTCATGAAGTCTCTGACCCCATGCTGGTTATACTGAAAAATTATTGGAGCAAGATTCCAGGGTATTTTAACTCCATTCTGTATTGAGAAAGCCAGTCGGATGACTACGAAAAATTTCTTCAAGAAAAAAAATTTCAGCAAGTCCAGTTGATCTGAAGTATTACTATATATATTCTCTATCTGTATAGTTTGAAATGGAATTGTATAGTGCATAAGATACATTAAGGGGCCTATTCACTAACATTTGGATTTTTTTCACAAATCATATTTTTTATTCTCTGAACATTTGTCTTTTTTTATTCCTCTAAAACTCTGAAAAGTGTAAAAACCACAAAAAAATGCAATACAAAACTTTTCCAAGGAAAAGCAGTCTAAGTCCTACAGAAGTCAAGGGGATCTGCACTGATGCTATTTTTTTGCCATTCAAACTTTTAGAGGTTTTCAAGGGGTTTTTAGCTTGTAATTGTCTGAAAAAAATTTAGTCTTCCCTGAAATTTTTATTTTCTTTAGTCCAAAGGCAGCACACCTAATACTTGTACTCGGAGCATTTTTTCCGTTCATGCTCAGGCCCAGATTTGTGGAAAGGCCACCAAGGCCCGGGCCTAGAGCAGCAGGATTGTAGGGGGCGGCATGCTGCCCAACCACACCCACATTGGTTAAAAAATACTGGGGATGTGCAGGAGATGCAATAACAATCCCCGTTGCTCAGGTCCCAACGATGAACATTTGCATGAATAAAAGGGAGGGGAAAGGGGTGACGAACAGCAGCGGGCCTAGGGGCGCCCGATATGTAAATCTGACCCTGTTCATACTTTTTAAATTTTCATAATTTTCATGACATTTGTGATTTTAGAGGAAAGGGGGGGTTGCATAATAAAAGGCATTAAGTTTGCCCAGGAGCAGTAACCCATACCAACCAATTATCAGGTATAATTTACTGGTCACCTGTTTAAACACAAACATCTTATTGGTTGCTGTGGGTTACTACCTCTGGCCAAACTTTTTTTACACATGGGGACAGAGTTTAATCATTGTTTAATAAAGCTCTAATTCCACTAAAATGTGACTTTTATTATATGGGCGTCTAAAGTTCTCTTAGGCAAGTTTTGACCTGTAATCTGACTTAGTGATCCCTACCTGACAGCTAAAGTGACTGCCAAAGGCAGGGCATTCTCCATTCAAGAGTAATTAAAGAATATGTAAAAGTGTATCCCAACTGTGCCACCTAACTTTGTTGAGGCACTGACTCTGTTATAAGATTGTTCCTGTCTCGGATCAGATTTTCTCATCATTGGGGCTAGTTCATGTTGTTTACCCAGTGCCAGATTAGTGAGATGTGAGGCCCTTAGGCTATACTCAGGCCCCCCTAGCAAGGTACCATCCTGATTGAGCCTTACAGAGCTCCGGCACATAGTCCATTATAGATACACAAAAGCCTGCAAGTTGCTGTCTTTCCTTCTGACTGCCTGATCTTCTCCCAGCAAACAGGTACTGACCATGCACAGCACCTGACTGGATCTAGGATCAGCACAGTGCTGATGTAAATACATTTTTTCAAGAAAATAAAAATAATAATTGAAAAAACTTGATGGGCATAGCCTACTCATTAATCTGCCCCTGTGTTTACCCTAGTTTTATCTTCTATGTTTACAAGTTGTCTCTGTGGCCGTAGAAGTACATTTTATAAAAGCATAGTTCACCTTCAAATTAAGTCTTTAATAAGCCAATATCCTAATTTGTCTTCATTTAATTTTTCGTTATTTAATAATTCGTTCTCCTCTTCTACCTCTTCTGGCTAGGGGTCACTGAACCAGGCAGCCAAAAAAACTATTGCCCTGTTCAATATTATTACTGTTACTTTATGGTTGTTTTTATTCAGGCCCTCGCTTGTTCATATTCCAGTCTGTTATTCAAAGCACTATTGGATTGCTAGGGTAAATCGAACCCTAGCTACCAAATAGCTGCTCAAATGGAAATCAGATAAAGAAAAATCAAAATAATACAAAACAATAACTGCAAATGATCTCAGAATACTTCTGGCTACTTCATACTTAAAATGAATTCAAAGAAGTACTATCTCTTTAAGTATAAAACTCTCTGGCACAAAGGGGGTTAAGTAAAATACGCAGATGAAATTCCAGGTTTCTCTGCAGTCATTCCCTAGTTTCGCAGAAGGGCAACCAGATGCAACACATAAATGTTTTTCTTTCTGAGTGATCTGACGGAGCTTGTTTTTCTAGTTGAGCATGTCCATGCAGAACCCAGGAGAATGTTTCATTTTGATGACAAATTTCTTGAGGCCCTTCTGAAAAGTGCATGATTTCAGTGATAACTCAAATGCTGTCAGCTTGTTCTTGAAATGTCAGCATCATCAAGAAGCGACTTCAGGCCAAATATGTAAAGCCCCGGTAAAACAAAAGACTGATATATCCTTTAATAGATCCAAATTCCATGGATGTAGTTCTGTGGTGCTCTATCTGGGAATTTTACTGCTCCACTGTTCCATATACATCACGATAATACATAAATAGTCAGATGGCACTCACACAGCAAAATTTGCTTGCAACTTGGGGTTTATTAAGATCTCTGCACAACGTTTCAGGGGATCTGCCCCAGGTCCGGACTGAGAGTTAAAATAGGCCCTGGCATTTGAGGTACATAGAGGCCCAATTAGCCCACAAAGAGGCCCAAACAGCCCCCACCAGCCCACTAAATACTGACTTTCTATGGCACCTTATAGCAGCCCCTCTGGCATTTGCCAGAACCCACAGATTACCAGTCCGGGCCTGATCTGCCCCCTTTCTCAAGTGCTCTTGTGTGCTATGCGAGTGCCATCTGATTATTTTTGTATTATCGTGCTTTAAAGGCATGGGAGTGGGCAGGGCCAGATTTACATAGATGGCGCCCCTAGGCCCGCTGTCGCTCCCTCTCCTCCCTTTAATTTGCTCAAATTTTCATCAGCAAGACGGAGCAATGGGAATTGGCACACAAGAAATTAAAATTTCTGAACCAATGTGGGTGTGGTTGGACACTATGCTGCCCCCTAAAATCCTGCCACCCTAGGCCCGGGCCTAGGTGGCCTCTCCACAAATCCGGGAGTGGGGTATAATAGTAAACTGGGTTCTGAAGCCCACAGCAGATTTATGACACCTTCATTGTTGCCCTTCTACTACTTTTAATCAAGTTACATCTAAAAGGTATTTAGGGATTTGAGTGTACTACTGCCCTTGGGGAGGGCACCTTAGGGTGGCACAACAGTATGCCGGGATCAGGGACATTGCTCTATCTCTCCAAAGCTCAGCACAATGCCATGTCACAGTGATTCCCATACTAACAAATTGAATCTTAAAGGAGTGCTTCACCTAAATGGCTAATTCTAAGCAACTTTTCAACTGGCCTTCATTTTTTTATAGTTTTTTTAATTATTTGCCTTCTGTTTATGAGTCTTTCCAGCTTTCAAAAGGGGGGTCGCCATCTGAAATACAAATGCTCTGCAAGATAACAAAAATATTTTGTTACTGCTACTTTTTATTATTTATCTTTATTTTCAGGCATCTCCTATTAAAATTTAATTATTTTATTAGAAACCAGTGTCAAATTTACGATTCAGAAAAATCAGATGGCACTCACTCCAGCACATGTGCTACAAACTTAAATGGTTTATTCGGATCTCCACACAACATTTCAGAGGTACAACCTCCTTTATCAAGTGCTCTTGTTGTACCTCCGAAACGTTGTGTGGAGATCCGAATAAACCATTTAAGTTTGTAGCACATGTGCTGGAGTGAGTGCCATCTGATTTTTCTGAATCGTGGATACATGAACCTTGCAGCAGGTTTTCAGATAGAGCACCACCGTAAGTAAGCTGTGGACTGTTGGAATTGTTGAATTTATACAGTGTCAGATTTACCCTAGCAACCAGATTGCTGAACCTACAAACTGAATAAAAGGCTAAATAACTCAGAAACAACAAATAATAAAAAATGAAAACCAAGTTGTCTCAAATTGTCTCAGAATATCCCTCTCTACATCATACTAAGGGGCAAATTTACAAGATTAACGTGAAATGATCGAAGTTCGATCGAATACCGATTGTACGAACTTTTCTTATATATGGATATTCTAATTTGGCCTCTTCAATCATCGAATACTGAATTATCGAATAGATCGAAGGAATCTAAATTTTAAAATTGTTCAAATGCCTACTTCGCCAGATTGAACCTACCGAATTGCAATAGAAGCCTATGGGAACCCCCCCCCACCCCCCATAGGCTTCTGAGGCTAAGTCCTGCTCGAATACCATTCGTACGATCGAAGCGTTCGAATCGTACAAATTTTTCGGAGGCTCAAAGGAAATGTCGTGATTTTTTTTAGTGAAATCGAATGATCGGTATCCGGTCGTACGAATTCATCGAGAAATCAAATAGCGAGCAAAATGATAGCCTAAAACAATTCGATAAGCATTCGATGGTTGAATGCTTATCGAATTTCGAGTAAAATCAAGGGAATTTTGGGGAATAATAGTACATTTGCCCCTAAAAGTTCATTTGTAGGTGAACAATCCCTTTAAGATGGAGAAAGGACAGAGTAAGGGAAACAGGAACACCCATGCAGAAAGTTTCTGATTGAGGATGGCAGGGTGAACATAAATGAAATCACAAACATTTTCATGGCAGGACTTTCTGTCTATACTTTTCTTAGCATGTAGATAATTTCCCATTAAAGGGATCCTGTCATGGGGAAAAAAATTTTTTCAAAATGCATCAGTTAATAGTGCTGCTCCAGCAGAATTCTGCATTGAAATCCATTAATCAAAAGAGCAAACAGATTTTTTTATATTTCATTCTGAAATCTGACATGGGGCTAGACATTTTGTTAATTTCCCAGCTGCCCCAAGTCATGTGACTTGTGCTCTGATAAACTTCAATCACTCTTTACTGCTGTACTGCAAGTTGGAGTGATATCACCCCCTCCCCTTTCTCTTCCCAGCAGCCTAACAACAGAACAATGGGAAGGTAACCAGATAACAGCTCCCTAATACAAGATAACATCCGCAGTATCCTACAAGTTTTGCATTTCCGAACCGAAATCTACCCAGTGTGTTTGTGCTGTAGCCAACACAAGGGTTCCTAGCCTTAATGTTTCTGGGCCATTAAAGTTGTTCACCTTCCAACACTTTTTTCAGTTCAGTTGGTTTCAGATAGTTCACCATAAATAAAGACATTTTCCAATTATTTTCAATGTGGGGGGGTTCTGTTTGATATCCAGTCACTCCAGTCTCTATACATTACATTTTTGGCTAACTAACTATATTAGAAATATTTTTTTATTTTGCACAGCCTATTTACCCAGTTTTTCTTTTTACACTGAGCTGTTCCTTTAAAGGGATGCTGTCATTAGATTTCTTAAAATAATATGAAAACTACTTACGTTAAGGGAAACTGTCATGGGAAAACGTTTTTTTTTTTAAACGTATCAGTTAATAGTGCTGCTCCAGTAGACTTCTGCACTGAAATAAATTTCTCAAAAGAGGAAACAAATAATTTTTTATATTCAGTTTTGAAATCTGACATGGGGCTAGCCATTTTGTCAATTTCCCAGCTGCCCCGGTCATGTGACTTGTGCCAGCACTTTAGGAGGGAACTGCTTTCTGGCAGGCTGTTGTTTTCCCTTCTCAATGTAACTGAATAGTACGCAGTGGGACATGGGTTTTACTATTGAGTGCTGTTCTTAGATCTACCAGTCAGCTGTTAGCTTGTGTTAGGGAGCTGTTATCTGGTTGCCTTCCCATTGTTCTTTTGTTAGGCTGCTGGGTGGGGGAAAGGGAGGGGGGTGATATCACTCCAACTTGCAGTAGAGCAGTAAAGAGTGATTGAAGTTTATCAGAGCACAAGTCACATGACATGGGGCAACTGGGAAATGGACAAAATGTCTAGCCCCATGTCAGATTTCAAAATTAAATATAAAAAAATGGATTCCAATGCAGAATTATTCTGGAACAGAACTATTAACTCATACATTTTGAAAAAAATTTTTTTCCCATGACAGGATCCCTTTAGTGTAGTTTTGCCAAAAATGATGCTTTAGATAAGCACTTGTTATCCAGAAACATGTTATCCAGAAGCTGGTGAAATAAAGCAATGCTATTTTAGATTAAGATTTCATAAATTAGGATTTATACTTTTAACTTTACTAATAGGAAAGTACTTTGAATGTAAAGAACCAATAAAGCCTTTCTAAAACCCCATGCCTATAAAATCACAATAGCTGTTGTAGGTTGGCTTCCATAGAAGGGGTGAGTAGAGTATATGTCCGCTTTTCCCTTGGCCCCTGAGAATAATTGATAAAAATGTGTACTTTTTCCACTCGGGTAAAAACCAACAACACAGGAATGGGATAAACATGAGAAATGGGAGTTCCTATATATTTAGCCATTGAAAATATTACGTGTGTGCCATCTTATATTGGGGCACCATGCCTAAAGTCTTGTTGAGCCATAAACATGAATTCATAATTATGATTAAAGGAAAAGTAACATCTACTTTTTCACCCTATGATCTACTGGCTAGCATAGTTGCTTTTGTAATGTAGACTATCACAATCTAGTATATATATATATATATATATATATATCAATCGATCCACGGGGGGTTCAGCACACCATATAATATATACTGACCCAGGTGCTACTCTCCATAGCTGAAGTACAAAAAAAACAAAAAATTGAGGTGCACACTGGGAGCCTTTTTGCATCATTAAAAAAATTAATTTCTTTATTTAATCTATTAAATTAAGGTCAACGTTTATATATATATATATATATATATATATGGCTTGTGGCAAAGAAGCTCACACATATATGTATATAAAGATGCAAAACATAAATCATAATAAAATATACAGTAATGTACCTTTTTCAATCAAGAAGCACTTTTTCTTATGTTTCTCGTTGCAATATCTAGGCAGTACTTTGTACTAATGCTCAAACTGGAAAATACATGCTTACTGGACTACATCTATTAATCAAGAGGTCTGCAAAGGCCCCTATCAAGGGTTCTATCATTGACCTGAGGACCAAGCAAGTGCTCATTTGATGACCACAGCTATTATTTTATTGGTCAAGCACAAGAGGAGAGGATAACTGGCTAGTTCAAATCAGCTAGAGATTACTGGAAATGGGAAGTGAAATACTCATTAGAATTAAGCAATATTATCACTTGCTACTTAAAATAAATGTACAGAATTGGAATAGGTTTCTATAGAAATCCATTTTTGGATTTAAAAAGTAATGTCATCTTAACGTTAGGCTTTAGAGATGTCTCCTTGTGTTGAATAAACTACAACAACGGGTTCTATTAAACACCATGGGAATTATTTACAGAGTCTGAGCTTTGAGAAGTTCTGGCACTAAAATACATTATTTGATTAAGACTGTGCAACAACAGACTCCAGTTTCACAAGGCTGAGACTGTGCACTAAAAACAGGTCATTGTGCCAGAACTTTGCAAAGTGCAAGGTTCAGATATTATCTCCCATTTGCTTTGTCCAACATCTATGCCAAAGCAAAACAATAACAAACCGGTCCCCCAGCCTCTTCAGAATTCACTGGACTATAGGTTGTCTGGGTAGTCCTGATTATGTCTAGTTAAAGCACTAACACCTTGACAGCAAGAGAAAACTTATATATGTAGAATTCTCCCATATATTTAATGTATTTATTTGGTTGATGTTAACTTTCCCTTGGAATAACTGATTGTTCTAATGAAACGCTTGTATGTTTAGTGGAGCCATTTTTTCCTGGAGTCCTGGGTGGGCCTCTGTGTACTTGAAATGACTGGGCCTGTTTTGAATCCCAGTCCTGACCTGGGCGTAACTACAACACAACAAACCAGGTCCAGCCCCATTCCCCCACATCTCCTGGGCCTCCCACCGGCTGTGGGGTCTCAAGCTGTACTTTTTCCCCTGGGCCTCCCAGTAGCTGCAGGGTCTGCTGCATTTAAGTCCCCCTCAGCACAGCAACAAAGTTTGCCACCCAATGCAGTAAGTTTCAGATCAGTGGATGGCCATCCGGGGGTAACGGGTTCTTTAAAGCAGGGACATAAAAGACCTCACCCATTACCATGTTCATTTTAGAAAATTTGTCAGGTTATGAAAGTTTGAATGTATTTCTGTTATTTTTTTTCCTTTATTATAGTTTTGCTAATGAAGGTGAATTGCCCTTTAAGCTGTAACTTTTCTCAAGGGACCTCCTTATCTAAATTGTTACAATTACTTATCTGCTTATCTCATAATTATTCCAAAGTACTTTATTTGCACCTGGTGGCTGGGCTCTCTGCCAAAAGCTAATTAAATTAGAAACTTTGGTTCTTATTCTGGCTATTTAGTGCTGAGAAAGTCAGGACTTTACAGTACAAAAGTACTGTGGGTAGAGCTGTCAAAAGCAGGACTGTTCCACTGAAAATGGGACAGCTGGGAGTATGCTTAAAGGGGTTGTTCACCTTTGAGTTAACTTTTAGTATAATGTAGAGAGTGATATTCTGAGACAATTTGCAATTGGTTTAAATTTTTTATTGTTTGTGGTTTTTGAGTTATTTAGCTTTTTATTCAGCAGCTCTCTAATTTGCAGTGTCAGCAATTTGGTTTCTAGGGTAAAAATTACCCTAGCAACACTGCATTGATTTGAATAAGAGACTGGAATATGAATAGGAGATGGACTGAATAGAAAGATAAGTAATAAAAAGTGGCAATAACAATACATTTGTAGCCTTACAGGGCATTTGTTTTTAGATGGTGTCAGTGACCCCCATTTGAAAGCTGCAAAGAAACAGAAGAAAACGGCAAATCACTAAAAAACAATGAAAAATAAATAATGAAGACCAATTCAAAGGTTTCTTAGAATTGACCCTTCTACAATATACTAAAAGTTAACTTGAAGGTGAACCACCCCTTTAAAGATTTACTTTATGGTGGGGCATTGTCAAAAGTAATTACACCACTGGTTCTTCTTATTTGTTTTCATTAGCCCCCTTGTATAGGGTTGCCACCTAGCCAGTAAAATACCAGCCAAGGCTGTTGCAGATGTTGCAGGGGCGTAACTATAGAGGAAGCAGACCCTGCAGTTGCAGGAAGGCCCAGGCAGTATATGGGGCTCTAAATAATGAGCAATTTCAAAATGTACTGGTAAAAAAAGAAAACACCCTCTGGATATTGTAGAGGCCCTAGAATTAATTTGCTGTGGGTCCTTGTAATGTCTAGTTACACCACTGTAATGTTGCATATATATATTGGCAATATTTTGTCAATAAATGTGTAATACCTAGTTGTTCCATCTCAGCCTAGCTCCCCTCTCCCCCTCTTCCCCTCAAAACTTCTATAAGCTTGGTCACTTATGCACAATGGTAAAGTGAATTATTTGTATTGTCATTTTAAATAAAAAGTAAATCATGACCGAATCCCTTTAACTTACATAGCATTTGATATTCTGAGACGAGACAATTTGCAATTGTTTTTTTTTTTTATTTTATTTGTGGGTTTTGAGTTATTTTTATTCAGCAGCTCTCTAGTTTTGCAATTTCAGCAAAGGTTCCAAAGGGTCCAAATTACCCTAGCAATCAGCCCTTGATATGAATGAGAGACTAAAATATGAATAGAGAGAGAGAGCCTGAATAGAAAGACGAGTAATTAAAAAGTAGCAATAACTTAACAGCTTTACAGAGCATTTCTCAATGACCCCCATTTGAAAGCTGAAAAAAATAGTCAGAAGACAAATGCAAATAATCAAAAAATATATATATAAAAAAAAAAAATAATGAAGCACAATTGAAAGTTAAAGGGATCCTGTCATGGGAAAATTTTTTTTTTTCAAAATGCATCAGTTAATAGTGCTGTTCCAGAAGAATTCTGCATTGAAATCCATTTCTCAAAAGAGCAAACAGATTGTTTTATATTTCATTTTGAAATCTGACATGGGGTTAGACATATTGTCAATTTCCCAGCTGCCCCAAGTCATGTGACTTGTGCTATGATAAACTTCAATCACTCTTTACTGCTGTACTGCAAGTTGGAGTGATATCACCCCCTCCCTTTCCCCCACCCAGCAGCCTAACAAAAGAACAATGAGAAGGTAATCAGATAACAGCTCCCTAACACAAGATAACAGCTGCCTGGTAGATCTAAGAACAGCACTCAATAGTAAAACCCATGTCCCACTGCGTACTATTCAGTTACATTGAGAAGGAAAAACAACAACCTGCCAGAAACTAGTTCCCTCCTCAAGTGCTGGCACAAGTCACATGACCAGGGGCAGCTGGGAAATTGACAAAATGGCTAGCCCATATCAGATTTCAAAACTGAATATTAAAAAATCTGTTTGCTCTTTTGAGAAATTTTCAGTACAGAAGTCTACTGGAGCAGCACTATTAACTGATGCGTTTAAAAAAAAAAACGTTTTCCCATGACAGTTTCCCTTTAACTTAAAGTTGAACCAAATCTTTAAAGAGTTACCAAGTCCTGGGCAATCGGTATGAGTATGATATCAATATAATTTTGTCCTTCAGGCCCCTAAAGGAGAACCAAACCCTAAAATGAATATGGAAAAAATGCCATGTTTTATATACTGAACTTATTGCACCAGCCTAATGTTTCATCTTGTCAATAGCAGCAATGATCCAGGACTTCAAACTTGTCACAGGGGGTCACCTTCTTGTAAAGTGTCTGTGACACTCACATGCTCAGTGGGCTCTGAGCAGCTGTTGAGAAGCTAAGCTTAGGGGTTGTCACTAATTATCATCAGAAAATGAGGTTGGTCTGTAATATAAGCTGATGCTACAGGGCTGAATATTAAATTCTGATGCTAGTTGCACTGGTTTCTGTGCTGCTATGTAGTAATTATCCATATTAATTACTAATCTTAGGGCCCTTAAACACGGGCGTTTGTGACCTGCGCTCCCCTGTGTTCCATTTGGCTGCATTCAGCCGTAGGGGAGTGCAGGTCTAGACGCACCTCATTCTGAGGTTGTACCCACTACACGTGTGTAAGCACTGAACGCAGGTGACATTTATATTTTATATGCACTGTATATTGTGAGTGGGTCCCTAAGCTCAGTAAGTGACAGCAGCACAGAGCATGTGAGTCAGTGAATCAGCAGAAAAGAAGATGGGGAGCTACTGGGGCATCTACTGGGGAGACACAGATCTTTACTGCTAAAGGGCTGTGGTTGCTTTGGGCTGGTACACAAGCACAAACATAATGTACAACATTTCTACCTACTTCTTTAGTTTCACTTTCCTTGTCCTTTAAAGTGTTCTTTCAGAGTGACAATTTGAATAAAAGTTTCCACAATACCAGTCAGGTCACCTATTGCCCCAGCTCCTGGGGTTGGGCCTGTCAGTTTTAGAAAGGGTAAAAGTTGTACAATACAGTGCTGACCTACATGGGTTCGAAGGAAGACATTTCAATTGAGGTTATCACTCTGCACATCTCTGCGAGACTGTTGAAGAACTCTTGAGCAGCTGCCACTAGAGATCCATGGCTCAGAATCCATAATGCCACTTGCACCAGATGTAATTGGGTTGTTCCCTTCTTCATTAATCTTCAAAAAAAGGATTCCTCATATTCTACTGACAAGGGTGCCACAATCTCAACATAGAGTTGTGTTCATTATGCTGCTTCCTCTCTGTCCTTACAAATCATCTTGAAAATTATGTTTATGTGAACATGGCCAAACTTTCATAATAAACGTATATTCATGTTCGCCTAGTTTACGCTATTCTTTTTTGTGTACTAGGAAAATCCTGGGAGTGGGGGTGAATATTGGCATGGAGGGGGAAAAGACTCATAACATCAGTACTATGAAGGGCTTAGTTGGCCTCAAAAGAGCTGATACCAAGAAATGAAATGGATCTACTGATTGATATAGTGTTAAGGTGGCCATACACAGACAGATCCACTCGTTTGGCGATGACGCCAAACAAGCGGATCTGTCCCCGATATGGCCACCTTGAGGTGGGCGATATCGGGGTGATCCGATCGTTGGGCCCTAGGGCCCAATGATCGGATCAGAATGGCACAGATACGGGCGGTCAGATCGCGGGACTGCATCAACGAACAGATGCGCCCGCGATCCGACGGGATTTTTAATCCTGCCCGATCGACATCTGGACGACTTTCGGACAGATATCGATCGGGGAAGCATGTCGGAGGGCCCCCCACACAGGCCGATAAGCTGCCGACACAGTCTGTCGGCAGCTTTTGTCGGCCAGTGTATGGCCACCTTTACATAATGCCAGAGACAAAAATAGAAGGGATGGTAATAAAGCATTTAATCATTTGTTTATGCTCAGATATATAACAGAAGACCAATGGGGTTATCTAATAAAAGGTGAATAAATAACCTCTTGTGCAAAAAACACTTGTGCACATAAGCGGGTTGATGCTTGCGCATCTGCGTGGATCGATGCGCATTGGCTGAACTACACACAAGTAAAGAACAGAGAGGGGACTGGACTAAGGGTAGCAGGCAGAGAAAGCACGTGCCTGGCGCCCCCCAGCTTTGCGCCCTAGGCACATGCCTACTCTGTCTACCCTTAGGGGCAGATTTACTAAATTCGTGTGAATGATTCGAAATTCGATTGAATTTTCAAAAAGATTCAAATAATTTTTGTGGCCACATCTCAAAAATTCGATCGAATCGAATGATTCGCATAAAAATCTATGGTCGAAGTACTTGCCCTTTAAAAAGAAAACAAAAATTTGAATCCCGAATCGCCAGATTAAAGATACCGAATTGCTGTATAACCCTATGGGAAGGTCCCATAGGGTTATTTCAGCATTTTCAGATCGAATTAAAAAAATTTGATCGAATGGTTAAAATCGTTTGAATCGTTCAATTCGTACGATTTAATCGTTCAATTGAATCTTTCCTATTTGAGGGTTAATTAACCCTCAAATTCGACCAATAGTAAATCTGCCCCTTAGTTTCGGCCCTGACTCATAGCAACCAATCAGCAGGTAGTATTTACTGTGAGGAAGTGCCAGGTTATCAGCAAGAAACGCGTAAATCAGATTACAGAGCATAACCACCGCTTACTGCAAAACATGATGTGTAAGCTTCAATAAAGCAGTTTTTTCACGAAAATTGTGTCCTAACCTTGTCTAGCGCCCAAGATGAGGGAGATCTAGTTGTGCAAGGATTGTGCCGGCGTGGAGTTGCCGGCGTCTGGCAAGGGCAGCAGTGGGAAAGACACAACTGATTGGGAGAGCTCTGATGCGGTCCTTCTTTTATCTAATTCAAGCCGTTTAAATGCAAACACCTTGAGATGAGAGTGTTAGGAGATCATTGAATTAGGGCATTTACTACTGCATTGTGCTAAAATATTATTGAACCCTCTATTAGTGAATTATGTTTTTGCCTATTTTGTGTATATTTTATATACGTTCAACCTAAACTAAATTTGGTTTGCAAAAAAAATTGCCTGTATTTCTTGTAATATGGGTTCTGGGAGCACAGCATGAAAACTCTGATATTGGTTCATTACAATAACAACAACATGCTTGTATTACAACTTACAAAGCTGTCAGGAGTTTAGTGCAGTTCTTGCTTACTTACACACCCTCTCTTTGAGGACTTAATTAAATGGGAGCCAGGAAATATATAAATATATATATAAATACAGGGTGTGTACTCTGAATCAGCTGAGCCTCGATCCCTAGTTTATGTATTTGTCTTTGTCAATGCATACATGCACATTGAGGGAAGTTGAGGAGACCAATAAACCTTGTTGTTGATATTAAAATAATTTAATGGGGTGTTTTCAAAACCACCAACTAATGTTGGGGTTTTGATATTGTTGAGCAACTTTTTTTTTATTTAATAAAAAAGTGTGCATGTAAGTGTTTATACAACTGGAATGTTATAGCAGAGGATCTTTGAGTATCCTTGATTCCTGCATAGTGAGACTATTTTGGTAACCTTGGATATTCAGAGCCTATACACATAAATCATGCATGGCACAGGTTTGGGAAATACTTTCTATGAATTATCATTACTCCCAAGAGGCGCAAGAATTCTTTCTCTCTTTATTAGAGATAGTACTTAGAGAGAATTACTTTATGTTTCAAGATCAATTTTACAAACAAATACAAGGGGCCGCCACGGGAAGTAAAGTTTCGCCCACTTATGCAAATTTGTACATGGATCTATGAACATCATTTTGTTTATACTAATCCATTGTCATCTATACTATTGGTACATAGACAATATTGTTATGTTGTGGTCAGGACATGTTGAAAGCTTGTTGATGTTCAGACATGATTACCACAGTTTCCACCCTGAAGTTTACTATAAAATTTGATTCTATGAATATTTAAAGATGTGACTATTGCAAAAGAGGGAATTTAGTTGAAAACTGACTTGTGTAAAGATTGTAACTATTTGTTACATTATTTTCATTCCCCTACACTGAATAATACAGTACTTTGCCTAAGACACAATGTACGAGAGGAAGGCATATTGTTTCAAAACAGCAAATGCCAGAGATTTGCTCAATAGAGGGTATCCCAGCGAGCTTTTTAATGAACAGTTCAGTGTAAAAATAAAAACTGGATAAACAAATAGGCTGTACAAAATAAAAAATGTTTCTAATATAGTTAGTTAGCCAAAAATGTAATGTATAAAGGCTGGAGTGACTGGATGTCTAATATAATAGCCAGAACACTACTTCCTGCGTTAGTCAGCGACTTGAAGTGGGGCCACATGGGACATAACTGTTCAGTGAGTTTGCAATTGATCCTCAGCATTCAGCTCAGATTCAAAAGCAACTGTTATGACCTGTGTGGCCTCCCCTAAAGTCACTGATTGGTTACTGCCTGGTCACCAGGGTAACCAGTCAGTGGAAAACAAGAGAGCTGAATAGCAGGTAGTGTTCTGTCTTGTTAGACATCCAGTCACTCCAGCCTTTATACATTACATTTTGGGCTAACTAACTATATTAGAAACATTTTTTATTTTGCACAGCCTATCTATTTACCCAGCTTTTATTTTTATACTGAACAATTCCTTTAAAAACCTCAAGGAATGAGTTATAGAATAGTCCTCAGAGAACAAAGGGTAAAAAAAGTGAGTCTTCCAGGCTGGTATTTGCTAGTTAACTGCAATTAACAATGTCAGAAAAATGATCAGAAGACATTAGCACATTCTGCAGATGTGTTCCAGATTTTTTGGGAGCCCCGCTAATGGCTTACCAACGGGGGAAGAATCTCAGGGACACCCTGATAAAAGCAGAAATAAAAACATTTTCAAAAAACTAGGACAAAGGTTTTTTGGGGACACTCAAAATGGGTACCTTCCCTTGTCTTAATTGTGCCAGTTGCAATTCAAGAGTTCCCACTTCAGATCAATGTCAGTTTTTTTTTTACCTGTAACCCATCATTTGTGGTATACCTGATCAAGTGTCCATGTGCCTTATCGTATGTCGGAGAGACAACACAGACCCGTCTTTGCTGGGGAACGAAGACTTTTGCAACATGGCTTCAAAAGTAACGAGCAGGAGTTAAATGCTGCTTTCAATAGCAATTTAAAAGCACTGAATATGTTAAATGAATATTCTCCCCCCTTACATTTGAGTCTCTTCATCCTTTAAGTATGTTACTAAAACAGGTATGAGATCAATTATCTGGATTACGTAAAGGCGGTCTTCCATAGACTCCATTTTATCCAAATAATATAATTTTTTTTTTACATTTAGCTTGTACTTGATCCAAACTAAGATATAATTAATTCCTATTGGAAGCAAAACCAGTCTGTTGGGTTTATTTAGGGGCAGATTTGCTAAATTCACATGAATGATTCGAAATTTGATCTAATTTTCAAAAAGATACGAATTCTCAAATATTTTTGAAGGCCACTTCGACCATAGAATATAGAAAATTCGATCGAATCGAATGATTCAAATAAAATTCTATTTGAATATTCGTCATTCGAATTACTTGCCCTTTAAACTTTTATTCAACTGCCTAGTTCACCAGATTAAACCTACCGAATTGCTATTAAACCCTATGGGAAGCTCCTAAAGGGTTTTTTTGACATTATTAGATTGAATAAAAAAAATTTGATTGAATGGTTAAAATGATTTGAATCGATTCCAACGATTTAACCGTCTGCTCAAATTTTTTTAATTGATCGTTCGAATTGCGGTAGAAACCTTCAAATTCGAACCGCAATTCGATAAATTCACCCTCGAATTCGACCAATAGTAAATCTGCCCCTTAATGTCCACTAGACTTAGGGGCAGATTTACTAAATCTGTGTGAAAGATTCAAATTTTGATCGAATTTCAAAACTACAAATTTTTTTGAATTTTCAAATTTCGATTGAATCGAATGATTCTAATAGATCAAATAAAAATCTATTAGATCATTCGACCATGGTCAAAGTACTTGCCCTTTAAATTTTTATTTGATGGCCTACTTCGCCCGATTAAACCTACCGAATAGCTATATATCCCTATGGGAAGCTCCCATAGGATTTTTACAAGTTCGACAAATCGAATTGCGTTAAAACCCCTCGAACCCCTTGAATTCGAGGGTTAATTAACCCTCGAAATTCGACCCTTAGTAAATCTGCCCCTTAAAGTATTAAGATCCAAATTACGGAAACATCCCTTAACCAAAAATCCCATGTCCCAAGCACCTGAAAAACAGGTCCCATAACTGTTTTCATCTCATCTGTTCGCACAATATTTTTGTATTAGATTTTTCTACTGCTACTTTTTCTTGTTCTATCAGTATTCTGCTCCATGGGACTCCCTCTTTGAAAGGACAACTTTAACTCCAAAATTAATACTTAAGCAACAGTTAAATTAAGGGGCCGATTTACTAAATTCACATGTATTCATGTGAATAAAATCGAATTTGATGGAATATTTGATCGTAGGATCTATTCGATTGGTCGAATATGCAAATTAGGCATATTCAATCATCGAATAGTGAATGATCGAATATTCAATCATTCGATCAGTGAATAAAATTCGACTGCCTGCTTCGCCAGACTGGACCTACCGAATTGCAATAGAAGCCTAAGGGAATCCTCCCATAGGCTTCTGAGTCTAAGTCCTGATCGAATAGGGTTCGAACGATCGAAGTCTTCGGCGATCGAATGCTAATCGAATATTGAATTTGGTCGAGCTAATTATTAGGAATAATAGTAAATTTGCCCCTAAGTGTCAAAATTAAACAGTCAAATTAAGTGGTACATTAAATAATCTTACCAAACTGGTACAGGTATGGGATCCATTATCCAGAGACCCATTCTTCAGAAAGTTCAGAATTACGGAGCGGTTGTCTCCCATAGACTCCATTATAATCAAATAATGCAAATTTTTTAAAATGATTTCCTTTTTCTCTGTAATAATAAAACAGTAGCTTGTACTTGATCCCAACTAAGATATAATTAATCCTTACTGGAAGCAAAACCAGCCTATTGGGTTTATTTGATGTTTACATGATTTTCTACTAGTCTTAAGGTGTGAAGATCCAAATTAGCCTCAGGTCCCGAGCATTCTGGATAATAAGTCCCATACCTGTATGTATTGAAGTAAATATCGCCCTACATTGTTCGTGGGGTATAGTTTTCCCTTTAAAGGGATACTGTCGGGGGCGTGGCCTGACACCGAGCCATATGCACGCATAGCCAGAGAGCTCCGTGATAGCTGACCCAAACCAGCGATATCCACAGCGTGAAAACATGGGGAAATCACACAGACTGAAGCCCGATAGTGACAGGACCCCAGGACGTAAAATGCAAGCTGCGAATAGCGACATTGCTCAGCTATTTTTAAACAAAAAACTGCTCCGTGCCGAATCCAAGATGGCGGCCGCTATTGAACACCACAAGGAGGAACCCGATTCAAACAGGGAACAGACTGATGCTGATAGCGATATAGATGAGGAGGTAAACTTACATACATATATCGCTAAACTCCCCTCTAAAGGTGACATAAAAGAAATGCTGCAGGAAGTAACTGCTGCGATTAAGGAGGAAATACAGGACATTAAAAAAGATATGCTAGCACTTGCATCACGCACTGACACCCTGGAAACAAATGTTGGAATATGCAAGGACAGGCATAAAACGCTATACAAACATGTCCAGCAGCAGGATAATGTTATTCAGGAACTGCACAGACAAATTGAAGACCAGGAAAACAGGAGCAGGCGCAACAATATAAGAGTTAGAGGAGTGCCAGAAACAGTCCAAAATGATGGGATAAAGGCAGTACTCCTCCAAATCTTTAACTCTATATTACGCAAAGAACCTGACACAGAGATTAAAATAGACAGGGCTCACAGAGTCTACAAGCCTAAGGCCGCACCACTAAATGCACCCAGGGAC
The DNA here is from genome assembly GCA_024363595.1 of Xenopus borealis. Taxonomy (NCBI): domain Eukaryota; kingdom Metazoa; phylum Chordata; class Amphibia; order Anura; family Pipidae; genus Xenopus; species Xenopus borealis. The sequence goes on along the minus strand of CM044437.1, from coordinate 21,264,921 downwards.
ATCTTATGTTGCATACATGACTTTACATTAAAAGAGGAGATATTGCAGAAGGCCAGAGAAACCCGCCAACTCACATATGAAGAGAACAATATCAAACTTTTCCAGGATTTATCAAAAATCACGCTAATGAAACGGAAAGCACTTAAACCACTTACTGACATTTTACGTGATAAAAATATTCAATACAGATGGGGCTACCCATTTGCCCTTATAGCAAACAAAGATGGAACCAATGCCTCAATTAGAGTTCCCTCGGACACAGAACTCTTTCTGAAGAAACTAAATCTGACATCAGTGGAGTTACCAGGCTGGTCACCAGAGACAAACAAACTACCGGAGATGGTATTCGATCTACATAATGAATGGACACAAGCAACCAGCACCAGGAAAATGCCTAGGACACCCAGGACACCTAGAGAGAGAAACAGACCCCATGTAGACTGATTGTCGCTGACCTACCAAACTAACTCTTTAAAAGGTCTAATATCAGTTGACCTGGTACTCAACATGCTCTTGTGAGACACTATACCCCCCAAGGTCTTTGAATAGAGCTACTTTAGGAAACGGACTGAGTAGACTGAACCCGAACCACAGATAATTAGTAAAAAAAAAAAAAAAAAAAAGTTTATTTGGTTTTATAGACATCTTCGGCAAGTCATACTTGGAGGGTAAGATAATATGTTTGCTTAACAATAACGAGAATCTTGTTAATGTAAAAAAAGGTTATCACATGTTCTTTTAAGGTCCCCATGTTTAAATGTTTAAACCTTTGTTTAAACCTATGTTTAAACCTTTGTTTTATGGTAAAAATAACTATGCTGGTTTGGGATCAGAAGCTAAGAAGCTCGGCTACCCCAAACTTAATCTATGACGCTAAGTCGCTCCCCTCTACCACAAACCCCCAATCTCGAAGCCTTAGGCCTCAGAGATACCGCCACACAATGCTTCCTCTATGGGAAGTATATCCTGTTAATTATACAGTGGCACAAGTTAATTAACCAAGTTATAACCCCTGTTCTACCTTTTCTCACCCTTTTCTTTACACCC
>CM044437.1:21215694-21249448 GCA_024363595.1 Xenopus borealis | reverse complement strand
TGGAGCACAGTACGGCTTTAAGACTTGGAGCACAAGTACGGCTTCAAGACTTGGAGCACAGATGGAAATGACAGTTAATATACTAATGCCTGTAACAGATTCCCTGAAAAGTCCTCTTTGAGTTTTCTCAGCCATCATATAGGTGCATTACAGGTAGATGGGGAGTATGGCTTTTCCAATTAGCTAAAAGACAGGCTTCTAGCAGGTTCAAAATGTTTGGAGGCGTTTTATAGCAACAGTCACACTCATGCAACATTCTCACATATAATTCCTAATGATCACAATGTCCTTAAACACCAACAAGCAGTGCTTGTGGATCAAATGCCAGATGGAAATGACAGTTAATATACAAATGCCTGTAGTAGATTCACCTGAAAAGTCAACACTGCTACTGTGTCATAAACATAAAATGTTTTAACTTAACATTTTAGTTACCTTAGCGTGGTTGGCCACCAGACAGTGTTCACAAACATTTACACGGTGTTCAAAGCAGAATAGATTGGTCACTTTCCTCTTTGGACATTTGCACAGCCCCATGGTGACAGCAACAGCTGCTGAGGAAAAAACATATAATGACAGAAAGTAATCAGTCATAGCTGTTCTAAGGGCAGAGGCACACGATCCAATTCGGGGAGATTAGTCCCCTGGTGATAAGTCTCCTCTTCTTCGGGGCGAGTAATCTCCCTGAACTGCCTTCCCGCTGGCCAGAAATCACCGTCTAGAAAATCGCCGGTGGGATGGCACTCAGATCGCTGCATTTTCTGGAATTCACTCGTAAGGCAACCTCAGGAGACTTCGGAAAACGAATTTCTCAGAGTGCCATCCCGCTGGTGATTTACATTTTAGCTGCCGGGAAGAGGAAGGCAGTTGGGGGAGATTAATCGCCCCAAAGAAGAGGAGATTTGTCACTGGGCGACTAATCTCCCCGAATCAGAGCGTGTCACTCCCTTAAAGTGAAACTGTCATGGGAAAACATGATTTTTTTAAAAACACAAGTTAATAGTGCTGCTCCAGTAGACTTTTGCACTAAAATCCATTTCTCAAAAGAGCAAACAGATTTTTTATTATTCAGTTTTGAAATCTGACATGGGGCTAGACATTTTGTCAATTTCCCAGCTGCCCCTGTCATGTGACTTGTGCCAGCACTTTAGGAGGGAACTGCTTTCTGGCAGGCTGTTGTTTTTCTTTCTCAATGTAACTGAATAGTACGCAGTGGGACATGGGTTTTACTATTTAGTGCTGTTCTTAGATCTACCAGGCAGCTGTTATCTTGTGTTAGGGAGCTGTTATCTGGTTACCTTTCCATTGTTCTTTTGTTAGGCTGCTGGAGGGAGGGAAGGGAGGGGGTGATATCACTCCAACTTGCAGTACAGCAGTAAAGAGTGATTGAAGTTTATCAGAGCACAAGTCACATTACTTGGGGCAGCTGGGAAATTGACAAAATGTCTAGCCCCATGTCAGATTTCAAAATGAAATATTAAAAAATCTGCTCTTTTGAGAAATGGATTTCAGTGCACAATTCTGCTGGAGTAGCACTATTAACTGATGCATTTTGAAAAAAATTTTTTTCCCATGACTGGATCCCTTTAAGGACTTTCTTATGGTTTATTTAAATACAAATTAACTTCTGTATGCTTTTCATTGTTTATATATCATCAAGTACACCGAATTGAAGTAGACAAACTTATATATCCAGATTATTCTGTGAGGCCATGGACAATGTTTTATAAACCCTATGGCCTGAAAGGTTTACTGTAACCTATATTTCATACCATTGCTCTAGCAGGTTGGCTTAATTTCTGTAAAAACCAATTACACCCCAGTGTGTGTAGGAAAGGATCCATAGGCATGAACAGTAGCTAAGTGGGTATTTCAGATTTTACTATAATGAGCATGTAATGGTCCTGGACAACTGTAAGTAAAGCCTGGAAAAGATGGCAGATGGAAAGTACCTCAGGTTGGTGCTTTTTTTTTTAAGTGCTGTCCTGCTGTAATATTTAATTGTATTTCACTGGTGCCCTCAAATGCATTTCACTTTAAGCGTCATTTAATTCCTGATGTCCTTAACATTAAAACCACATTTACAAGTATTTCTGACCATACATTTTCAATGGGACACTAATTAGTATAGAATGCTGCATTGTTACTATTCAAACATATAAATTTGTATTATCCTTTGAGACACGTCAGGTGCTTTGGAATTTGTAAAAGTTGAGATTTGTGTTTTTGCTAAGCCTAAATCTACCTAACTTAGTTAGTTAGCAAAAATGTAATGTATAAAGGCTGGAGTGACTGTATGTCTCACATAATATCCAGAGCACTACTTCCTGCTTTTCAGCTCTGACTTGAAAGGGGGACACATGGGACATAACTGTTCAGTGAGTTTGCAATTGATCCTTCGCATTCAAAACAATCATCTCACTACTGTGGAGCTCTAAATATTTTTCTAAATATAATCAATTAAATATTCTATACAGTTTCTGAAATAATCAAGTGTATCTTCACTATCCCTCTCTCCGCATCGATTTCTCTTAATTCTCTCTTCATGCAGGAGTTGGGTGTCAGATGAATGATCCAATATATCTTATAGGGGGCTCCTTTTGCCTAGAAGATGTATTAGAGCTCACTCTATTAAAATCAACAGACATCATGTCTCTCTACATGCAGGATTTGTCCTTTTTCCTAGAAGATGTATCAGAGCTCACTCTATTAAAATCAACAGACATCATGTCTGGATTTGTGCAAAAGGCAGTTATAAGTTTGTTATATTTTGTTTGTACTGGATTCAGTTGCGTGAGCTCTAATATATCTGCTAGGAAAGGAAGCTCCCCGATAAGTTCTATTAGATCCAACCGTCAATGAATATCTGACACACAACTGCTGCGTGAAGAGAGAGAATGAAGAGAAACAGATGCTGAGAGAGGAATAGTGAATATAAACTTGATTATTTCAGAAACAATACTGATATTTTTTCCTCTTATTTCAGTATGATGAAATTGTTATTTTAGTGATTGTTCCCCTTGAAAAATTCCATTAAAGTGATTCGGACACAAAACAAAAATGAATTTTAACATATGAATGTACATTAAATGTTACCTATAGGTCATGTTGATCATTTTTTGCCGAGAGGTTTGTTTTTGTATAGAATTTAGTTGAAGTTCCTAAGCCTGACTCGCTGACACTCTGACTTTACCAACCTGACTGTCCCATCTCTTTAACTTACAGTTTCTCCTGCTGCACAAATATGGCAGCCCCCTCATACAGTAACATGGGGGATCAGACAGGTAATGTAAAAGCATCATGCAAATACTTTATGACAAAGTTAAAAGTAGATTCAAAGACAATATTATAATAGATGTAACAGAAGAGATTAATTTCAGGTGTCAGTATCTCTTTGAGGATACCAATATTTTAAGCATCCCCCCCACCCCACAAATCCACTTTTTTTGTCCTTTAAAGTAAGTTTAATATATTTATACACAGACAAAAAAAAAATCAAACCTGTCAGACATCAGTATTATTGTTTTTTGTTTTTTTTTGTTCAGTGCCTTCAGCTTCCAGTCCAATTTCAACTGCTGCTTGGTTGCTTGGGTAAAGCCCTAGAAACCACAAAAAGCAGGGCAGCTGCAGAACAAAAAAAAATGACTGAACTCCTTTCAGATAATTTACATTCTGAAAAAGTTTTATTTACACAATACCAAAACCTAAGCATATGGTGGCCAGCGTCCTAAATATTTTTCGTGGTGGGTTCAATTTACCCTACTGTTCTTTCTCTCCTCTCAGGGCCGTTCCAGGGGCTGCTGCTGCCGCTTTTAACTTTTAGCGTCGGAGCGAGTCGAGGAGGGGCCCCATCGCTAGTGCACTGAGCCCTATTGTGCTTGCTGCACTAGAAGAGCCAAAAGTTCCGTTTTAAAAAACAGAAATTCGGCTCTTAAAGTTACCTGGCAAGATTCTCACCTTGCCTCATGGCAGAAGCAGCCCTTGCATGTTCTAGATGTATTTTAACATATTAGAAATAAGTGAATCACACACACATGTCTCTGTATCATAAGCCTGCTGCTGTTTTGACTTTAAAGGGGACATTTTGCATAACCTTCATATTCAGATATATGATCAATCTCATCTCAACAAATGTAATTATGCAAAAAAAAAAAGTTTTGCATGCATTTTACCTGCTAAAAGTGTCATTATATCAGAGCTGCAGTGAGAACCTCTCAGGTCAGAAGCTAGGCTGAAATGAAGAGTGGGAGTGTCTGTTCATTCTTTCACTGGAAACAGTCACAGCACTGACTGACAGGCTTGAGCTCTGCTGTAGGTGGGAAACCCCTCCCACCTGTCTGCTGTGTGTCTGTTCCCAGTCAGCTCTCCCTGTGCTGTTGCCTGCTAACCCAGGCTACTGCCAAATTAAAACAACCCTCTGTGTAGCAGCAGCATTCTCAGAGATAAGTAAAGTGCTAGGAGAGACACACACATCTTGAAATAGCTTTGCTCGCTCCATTGCTTTCTGCTCGTGCACAGGAGAGGATTACATCTGTAACCAGTGCCTCCCCCTGTGCACGCCCAGTCCTTCTCAGTGGCTACAGCTAGCAACAGAAAAGATAGGGAAAGACAGAGACAGCCGGTGGCAGTCCTGGCCAGCTGAGCTGTTATCAGCACAGGAGATAAAGAGAAAGGGAGGGGCCACATAACAAATACAAAGAAAACAGAGAAAGTTAACCCAAAAGGTACACTACACAAAACATTTTATTCAATTATATTACAAAAGGAATTGTTTAAGCCTAAGTTCAAAAGTATGGTATATGTCCCCTTTAAAGCATCGGTGGCCCAGCAACACAGAAGCCTGGAGACTCAGCAAAACAAAATCTGGAGACCCACAGTAAAAATGTTCATACTGTCATCCAGGTCTGGACTGAGAATTACAATAGGCCCTGGCATTTCAGGTAAACAGCCCATACAGAGACCCAAACAGCCCCACTAAATAGTGACTTTCTATGGGACCTTACAGCAGCCCCTCTGGCATTTGCCAGAACCCACAGATTTCCAGTCCGGGCTGGCTGTCATCTTACAAATATATACCGACCTGTCTAGTTCTGGAAACAAACAGAGACCCCCGCGATTAGTTCAGCCCCAGTGCACTCCTCCTCGCAAGCAGCTTTCATTTACTACTTTCCACTCCTGCTTCCATCCGGCACAGATTTCTTTTTCAATTATTACACAGTTTTTTTCCTCTCAGACCACCCTATCCCAGTATTCTCTGCCACGTCTCTTCCGGGTGACAGTGACAGCAATCGTCGCCCCGTTGTGGCGTCATTTCCTCCCGCAGAACGCTCGACGCCTCACTTCCAGTTCCGGCTTACAGAGCGGGCGCGGGATATTCGAAAGGTTCGCTTTTAATGACACTGGCGGAGTTCAGAATCGACTCTTGATATCATCAAACATTTGTTTAACAACAATAATACTAGTAATAATAATAATAATAGTAGGAGGAGGCGGCTGTTGTTTCCGGGTGATGCAAAGGAAGCGTGTTTTTCAGATTTACAAATAGAAAACAAGAAGAATCTATTTGTATTACATGGCTCCAAGCCTAGTGTCTCACCGCGCAGCAGCGTTCGGCCAATGGTAAACAATAGCGACTCGAGCGTTCTTCTTGTTATGTAACAAGGTGCGATTGTCTCAGGAAAGTTTGCCTTAGAACAGCTGGATTTGCACAGACTGAAAGACTATACAACGGCAGCCTCCATGTCTGAACGCAAGAAGAGAAGCAGCGGCGCAGACTCCCGCAGAGGAGTAGGTGAGATTTGGGAGGGGCATTTAGTGAACAATCTGACCAGTGAGATTATTTAACAATTAACATACCTCCCAACTGTCCCTTTTTCAGAGGGACAGTCCCTCTTTTGACAGCTCAACCCGCAGTCCCTCATTTGTACTGGAAAGTCCCTCTTTTCTCTGCACTGAACAGCCAGAAAAAGAAACAAAGTTTCTAACTTAATTGGCTTTTGGCAGAGAGCCCCGAGAGATCGGTCATTTGGTTGATTGGACTGGTTAGAAAATTTCTGCCGTGTATTGCTGATCGTTCTCAGTGGGAGACTGTCACTAGGTTTTGTCGGATATAAACTATGGTACTATTAGAGTTGCCACCCAGCCGGTATTTTTCCAGCCTAGCCGGTAAAATACCAGCAAAGGCCGGGCCGGTATTACAAATTTACCGGCAATGTAGCTGCCGGTAAATTTGTAACGCCACTTTAAAAAGGCCCTTACCCTGCCTAATTTCAAGTTAAAACTTAACTTTCTCGCAGTCTTCAGCCGATCGTAGGATGTGGCTCCGCCCATGACACACCCTTTGACGTCACTCTCCGCCCCTTTGTAGCCCCGCCCCCGCCTGCCGGTAAAAAAAATTACCAAAGGTGGCAACCCTAGGTACTATCCCTGTCAGGGGCAGAACATCGGCTGATCTGTTCTCTAACTGCCTTATTTGGTCTGAAGGTTAGTGGCATGTCGGAAGATGGGGAAGTTCGGATCTTTGCGTCTATGGCCAGCTTAAAACAATAAGTGATTGGCGCAGGACTGTATAAAGGCAGACTCCTTGGAATTGACCATTTACAGACAGAACCATGGCAAAATATACACCTGTTTAGTAGTTGAAACCTCTTTGTTTCACAAATAATAATAGTCACAGAGGGGAAAAAGCAGTTTTTGGGTAAAATTTAAAATCCAGGAAAACATTACTTAAAATCAGGGAAATGCACCCTTTGAAATGCATTATAAATTATAAAAAAATGTATAAAAATCAAGGTTTCTCTGTATTTCTGTGTTTTTGTTTTGTTTTTTCAGTTATTACAATTTTGTTAATGAAGGTGAATTGCCCTTTAAGCTGTGAGTCTAACTTTTCTTAATTGTTAAATTTGCTTATCTCAAAATTGTTGTAAAAGTATCTTATCTGCTGCTGTGACTGTTCTGGGCTCTCTGGCCAAAGCCAGTTATGTTAGAAACTTTGTTTCTTTTTCTGGCTCTTCAGTGCATAGAAAAACATGACTTTCCAGTACAAACGAGGCACTGCGGGTTGAGCTGTCAAAAGAGGGACTGTCCTTCTAAAAATGGGACTGTTGGGAGGTATGATAGAAACACACACACACACACTCTGCAGTTTTATCAGGAGGCAATTCATCTGTCTGCTAGTGTTGGTCGGGTTTTGGCCGATACGCACCAACCATAAGCCCGGGTTCCTTTTATAGACTGGCGCCGACCCACCCCATGGATGATGTCACAAGAGGCGTGGGGCAAGCAGGCGCGTGTCTATAAAATTTGAAGCCAGATTTGTAAGGTCACGATACATTGAGTGAAATGTTATTTTTCTTTTTCCCATGAAATAAATCCCAATTCCACATTGGATGGGTTACTAACACCAAATATGCAGCATGGCAAGTTCTGCTAGAGTATTGGCTACATACTTCTATTGAATAAACAATGGTGAATGTGTTTTTTTTGCCTCCCTTTTCATTTGCAGCTATCATGTCTCCACCTAAAAGAAGATCCCAGAGAAAATCTGCTTCAGACAGTCCAGTATGTTCTTCATTTTCTTTTCCTTTATTACCTTGCTCTGTAAGATCTTCAGGAAATACATACATCAATAAGAAATTGATAAAAAGCATTTCACTTATCTGGTTGTTAGGATCCAAATTATCCTAGCAACCATGCACCGATTTTGAATAAAAAAACTGGATTATGAATAGGAGATGACCTGGATAGAAAGATGAGTAATAAAAAAAATAACAATAAACATGTAGCCTTACAGAGCATTTGTTTTTTTAGTTGGGGGGTCACTGATCCCTGTTTGAAAGAGTTAGAAGAAGGCAAATATTTCAAATGCTAATAAAAAAAAAAACCTTAAAGGTCGTGCTCATAGCTGCTCTGAAATCTATGGAGCCCTGACAAAAAACAACATAGTCTGTAAAATGTGGCTTTATCTGCAATTCTAGCCAACGATGTATCACTGTATTAATGGGAAATGTCACATTTAAATAGACAATTTGCAATTGGTTTTCATTTTTTATTGTTTGTGGTTTTATAGTTATTTAGCTTTTTATTCAGCAGCTCTCTAGTTTGCAGTGTCAGCAATTTTGTTTCTAGGGTACAAATTACCCTAGCAACCCTGCATTGATTTGAATAAGAGACTGGAATATGAATAGGAGATGGACTAAATAGAATGATAAGTAATAAAAAGTGGCAATAACAATACATTTGTAGCCTTACAGAGCATTTGTTTTTAGATGGTGTCAGTGACCCCTATTTTAAAGCTGCAAAGAAACAGAAGAAAATTGCAAATCATTAAAAAACTATGAAAAATAAATAATGAAGACCAATTGAAAAGTTTCTTAGAATTGGCCCTTCTACAATATACTAAAAGTTAACTTGAAGGTGAACCACGCCTTTAAGTAAGCTTTTAGAATTCCTACTTTTAGTAACGCTTCAATTGGTCTTCATTTTCTATCCTTTTTATGACTTCTACCCCTTTTCAGCATTTTAAAACTGGTTCAAAGTCCCGGCAGCCATAAGACTGTTTGCTCTGCGAGGCTGCAGTTTTATTGTTTATTTTGCATCACTTCTCTTACTTTTCACTCCTTCCAGCCTCTCATTGAAACCACTGCCTTGTGGCTAGGGTAAATTGTACACTGACAATCCAATAGTGGTTGAACAAAAAGCTAAGTAATGTAAAATCCACAACACATAAGTAAATAATATAGACCAACTGGAAATATAACATCTGTCTACATCATAATTAAGTTAATTTAAAGGCAAACTGTCATGGGAAAACGTCTTTTTCTTTCCAAAATGCATCCGTTAAAGAGCAAACAGATTTTTTTATATTCAGTTTTGAAATCTGACTTGGGGCTAGACATTTTGTCAATTTCCCAGCTGCCCCTGGTCATATGACTTGTGTCAGCACTTTAGGAGGGAACTGCTTTCTGGCAGGCTGTTGTTTTTCCTTCTCAATGTAACTGAATAGTATGTGGTGGGACATGGGTTTTTACTATTGAGTGCTGTTCTTAGATCTACCAGACAGCTGTTATCTTGTGTTAGGGAGATGTTATCTGGTTACCTCCCCATTGTTCTTTTGTTAGGCTGCTGGTTGGTGGAAAGGGAGGGGGTGATATCACTCCAACTTGCAGTACAGCAGTAAAGAGTGATTGAAGTTTATCAGGGCACAAGTTGCATGACTTAGGGCAGCTGGGAAATTGACAAAATGTCTAGCCCCATGTCAGATTTCAAAATGAAATATAAAAAAATCTGTTTGTTCTTTTGAGAAATGGATTTCAGTGCAGAATTCTTCTGGAACAGCACTATTAACTAATGCATTTTGAAAAAAACAGTTTTTCCCATGACAGTATCCCTTTAAAGGAAAAGTTCAGGGTAAAAATAAAAACTGGGTAAATAGATAGACTGTGCAAAATAAAAAATGTTTCTAATATAGTTAGTTAGCCAAAAATGTAATGTATAAAAACTGGAGTGAGTGGAACACAACATCCTGCTTTTCAGCTCTCTAAATCTGAGTTAGTCAGCGACTTGAGGGGGGGCCACATGGGACATAACTGTTCAGTGAGTTTGCAATTGAGCCTCAGCATTCAGCTCAGATTCAAAAGCAACAGTTATGACCCATGTGGCCCTCCCTCAAGTCATTGATTGGTTACTGCCTGGTAACCAGGGTAACCAATCAGTGTAAACAAAAGAGAGCTGAAAAGCATGAAGTAGTGTTCTGTTCTATTAGGTTAGACTTACAGTGACTCCAGCCTTTATACATTACATTTTTGGCTAACTAACTATTGAAAACATGTTTTATTTTGCACAGCCTGTCTATTTACCCAGTTTTTACTTTTATACTGAACAATTCCTTTAAGGGTAGTGACACACTTTCAGATTCGGGGAGATTTAGTTACCTGGCGACAAATCGCTTCTTCTAGGCGCTTCGTTTTCCGAAGTTTCCTCGTGATCCAACTTTGGGCGACTTTGGAAAACGACACGTTTGCTTAGCCCAGGTGACTTTTCATTATAGCTGACAAGAAGACACATGAAGGCAGTTCAGAGAGAGATTGTTGCCCAGAAGAACAGGCGACTAAATCTCCCCGAATCTGCCAGTCACTACTCTAAAGGTAATCTAGTCCTTTAAGTTTTAATCTTCATGTAATCTTATTTTCTTTTTCAGATCCCAGAGCCTATCATGAAACGATCCATTACTGTCAAGAAAATAATGCCCCGAAAAACACTGGTAAATAACTGTTGTCTTGATGGAAAGGGAAAGCCTTGCCGTCCATCTGATTTCATTATAACAATATGTGAACTGGTGTAAAGGATGCAGCCTGTTCCTCTCACATTAGTGCTGAGTGGTGCAGGGGGGAGAATGTAGCAATTTCCTGACTCTCTAGAACACCAGGTGGGGAAATAATGGCACCTGAACTCTTTTAAATGTGGTTTTTATTTTTTCCCCCGACACTTCAAGCATATTTCCTGTAGTGTTCAACAATATAATCATTTCTGTGTAAGAGCTTTATCTGAACTGTAACTTCTCATTTTCCCTTCAGTCTTCTGGCTCCTATTGTTATATCTGAGTCTATAGTTTGTTTTGTCAGTAAGGTGCTACAGCTTATCCAAAAGTGTGGCACTTTTTTTCTTTTTTTTTTTCTTCCAAACATCCGCTTTCTTTTATTTATAAGCATATAACAACAGAGGTAATATTAAAATTCAGTTTTTGACAGTTTTGATTATTATATTACATTATGATATTACAAAGAATCTGCAGCATTCAATCATCACCTTACACATTTTTGTGTTCTACTGATTACTAATAAGAAGCAGGACTGAACTCTATTGGGTAAAGCCTAAGGAACTAAAGGTATATTCACTGGGGTGGTGCCAAAATGTTATTGCTTACCTTATACCCTGGGCCGGTACTCCTGTTTGATAAAAACTGCACGGCCTGGGGGGGTGGAGGTTCTGAAGAAGCTCCTCATCGCCATCTTATTTGGTTTTCTTTTCTTCGTTCCAGTCCAGGCAGGTGCAATAGAGTGAAAGCCAAGTTTAGAAGCAAAAAGCTTCTAACGTTTTGGGACACTCCAGTGTCCCGTTTACTTCTTCTGAATTCCAGAAATTTTTGCTTAAAATTCTTTATTACTTGCATGTTTCCATGTCGTGTCAATTTGTCTTTTCAGGCAGCTATTGCCAATACAGGATCTCAGTCCACGCCAAAGGTACGTCTAGACAATATGTATAATAAAATCTCATGATTTTCAGCTTTAAGCGATTATATAAAATAACCCTGCTTTCTGGTTAGATTGCCTCATATGACTTAGGGTCACCCATCACTTGCTATTTTTGGCCAGTGTCCGTTGTTGACAGCAAGTTTCGTAAATCTTTAATAAATAAAATATGTTTTGCCACAAGGGATGCATCATTAAGATGACAAATTAACTTGTTAATCTCTTTCCTGCTGTAGCAATTTGATCCATGCCAATTGTTTACTGGCAAAATGATATGTCTGGTAATATCCGAGAGGATTACTCTTTCATATTACCGTACCATATAATGTTGCCAACAAACAGTTGGCATGGAGGCCCCTTACAGCCTGTCGTTATGGATCTTTCCAGGTCCAAAACTGACCTGCTCAGGGTATCCGACTGCTTGAACTGATTTTATTCATTGATTGTATTCTGATTTTATTTATTCTTCAAACAGGTTTCAAATGTAACAGCGGCTCCAAGGAGAAGTTCGAGGGTGAGTTGATTTCGGAATCCGGTATCTGATGCACACTTTTGTAAATATATTTATTATATAGTTATTAAAGTATCTACTGCATGATGGTTAAATACACCCATAAATTCCCACCGGCTGCTATGGGTACACTTTAAATACTTTAAACATTTAAGTGTATGTTATTGTTGAAGCATTAACTTTTTATTAAGTTGTCATAATGCACTTCACAAACCAGTAATCACGTCAACAAATATTATAATTGAATACTATAGTGCATTCTGTAATGACATCTATTTGTGGACTATTTTATTTTTCCAGATTTCCCCAAAAATCCAGAAAGAAAATGCATTTCCTGAACAATCACAGATGGCCCCCAAAGTTGTAACCAGCAAGTCTTCTCCCGAAATCGACGTTCTGTCTCCAATTCCTGTAAATATCCAATTATCTCCTAAACAGGATAAAAGAGACATTATTATGTCCCAGAAGGTCCGGCGTTCCTACAGTCGTTTGGAAATGTCCCTTAATAGCAGCGCGTTTTTATACAGCCCTACAAGAAAAACAGACTCCTCTGATACATCCACCCCAAATGCAGTCTTAAAATCAGGGCGTATATCTCTGTTTGGCTTTGATAAACTGCTGAACTCTGAAATACCGGAGGGGGAATTGCAAAAAAGTAGTGGTGTGACCAGGGAGAAAACTACTAATGGGAGAACCTTGGAAACTGCGTTACCTGAAGAACCAGACCACAACATTCCTGGGGTTGTGCTGGCAAAGCAGAAAAGGAGAAAGCGAAAAGTCCCTGTTCTAGAGGTGAGGTAGTGGTTCTACTTGTGGTTCACCATAGGGGAATGTAGCTGACCGTGTGTGGATCAGTAGGGATACTAAAGATGACTATACGTGGTTCTAGCTCTATGTTGCTCCAACTGATGAGTCAACAGGATACCATTTATTATTAACATGTATTTCTATAGCACCAGCATATTTCGTAGCTGAGAAGCCATGCACGGGTATTGCCACTTTTTGTATTCTGTTCATTCAGGCCAACCACCCAAGCAATTGAAACAGCTGCAGCTCCTTTTAACTTGCTTTTAGTTGTTTGGCAAATTCTCAGGGCCAATATGCTCAATCCACCTGGATCTCTGGGTTATTGCTCTGAATGACCCAGAAGTGTCTGGATACGTGATTAGATTTATTGTGGTTCTCAGAAGTGAGAAATGTATGCATCCTCCTTCACCTTCCTGTCTTATTCCTTGTCCACCAGCCATTATGAGTTCCATCAGCTCACGCCTCTCTCTAATTGCTCTAACTCTCTTTATCTGATGCCAATCGTCTCTAGCTCTAACCCGTTCCTCTGATCTATCATTAAATGGGTTGTTCGCCTTTAAATTAACTTTTAGTATGATCTCGAGAGTGATATTCTGAGAAAATTTGCAATTGGTTTTTACTGTGGTTTTTGCGTTATTTAGCTTTTTATTCAGCAGCTCTCCAGTTTGTAATTTCAGCAATCTGGCTTCTAGGGACCAAAATACCCTAGCAACCATGCATTGATTTGAATAAGAGACTGGAATATGAATAGGAGAGGCCTGAATAGAAAGATGAGTAATAAAAAGTAGCAGTAACAATACATTTGTAGCCTCACGGAGCATTTGTTTCTAAATGGTGTCAGTGACCCGCCCGGCAAATTATTAAAAAAACTATTAAAAATAAATAATTGAAAAGTTGCTCATTCTGCAACATTCTAAAAGTTTTAACGTGAAGGTGAAGCAACCCTTTAAGGCTATTTTCTCTAATACTATTTCCCTAGTTTTTTTTTTTTTTTTTTCCTCCTTCATTTACTTTTAATTATGCTACATGTATTCTCTTCCTAAAATTAGAAACCTTGATCTCTTTCTAAGATTCTGTATTCCCAAAGCAGGAAGTTTTGTGAGTTTGTTGGACTGCTTTGTGTTCAATGCTGCAATATTTTTACCTTTCTTCTAGAAATCTGATGTGGATGAGTGGGCGGCCATTATGAATGCAGAATTCGAGGAAGCTGAAAAGTTTGATCTTACTGTTGAGTGACTGGAACTTTGTGACAACATTCTCCTGTCGCCATTTATTCACATATTGACTGTTCATTGCTTTGGATTTTGTGTAGATCTTCTGTCTTTCTAAATATATATATATTTAGGAGGGTGCGGGTATAGCAGACGAGTGATCTCCTAATCAACCTTCAGCTCTGTATGGTTCTCTATCCATAGATTACAAGTGTTCATGTAGAAAACCAATATTGGATGTGTAACTGTGATGCAGAATGGCTGATATTTCCTTAATAGTTTATTACCTACATGAAAAACTGTCAATCTTAAGTTACATGTATTATATATAAATATCTTGTCTATTTCGTACGTTGCTCAGCCAAATAATTGTACCCTGTGTATGTGATAACCACGCTCTAACGTTTTAAGAACATCCGGAATCAGTCGATGCTTTATTAATCCAAACATTTAACCTCAGACTCTCATTATTGTGTAGGTACCTCTTTCATTAGCAAACAAATGTCGGATGAAGACCATGATTATGACCCTGGCACTGATCTCAGCTGGTAATTCAGACCGCGACCCCTGTTCCGTTTTCAAAAATGAAAGGGCCAGGGGAGCGACGACCTTAAAATAACCTGTGTTTGTATCTAAAGAACTTTGTGTTTAGTATTGGCTACAATTCATTTATAAATTGTCCACCCAAATCATTGCTATAGATGAGCATACAGAAATGGTGTCTCAATAATCAAGGCATTGGTGCCTAGACCCGTGCAGCATTTTCTACAAGCATCCCCTTGATAGGACATCTGGACTGTCAATGGCTCAGATTGGGCACCAGCAGATCTGATGGTGATAAACAATCCGCTGAATATAGATCATCCATGGATATAGCACAGGCACTAAACCCATTTGTCTGTAGCAGGGGAGCTGAGGGAGAGGTGTTTTATATTGGGGGGGAGGCTAGATGCCTTTTTATGAGAAAGCTTTTATAGAACTATACTGTATAATGTACTGTTGCATTTTTGGGGGTTGGGAAGTGGTGGAGGCTAAACCTCCGTATTCATTATTCCCTGTGTCCATTGGGCAGTCAGTCAGATAATGTGAAAATTCAAAACAAAAACTTAAAAAAATGCACCAGTGTTATATTCCTACACTATATATATTTTAAGAATCCTTTGTTGTTGTATTTTCAACCTATTGGGTTCCAGCTGTGTAGGAATGTGTTTCCCCCCCCCCGTTCTTTAAAGCAAATTTGCTTCAGGATCTTGTGCCCCTCCATTTTTAAGCAGGGCTACAGCCTCTGTCTTATTGAGATCAAATGAAAGTCCAATTAAGGGGTTTAGGTAAAGGCCCTGGCCTAGCCACTCGCCAGTAATATACAATTTGAAAAAGATAGACGCCGATACCTTGTCTGCTGCAAATGGGGGGTTCCCAATCTTTATTCCATGGAATAAAGTTCTTGAACCCCCATTTGAAGTTGACATAGTATTGGCATGTATCTTATTCAAATTATTGAGATCAAAGCCTGGGGAGGTTGTTATATAAAGCTATTGTTCTCCTGCTGAATGCTCACCAAAACTTTTTTAAGAGATATGAACAGATTATCTTGTATTTCTTTGTGCTGCCATCCTTTCTTCTCTTTTAATAAGAAGGCCCACAGCATGACAGTAACACCACAGTACTTCCCTGGAGGTAGGGTGTGTTGTGGAGGGGTGGGCAGCTATTGAAAAGCCTGTGGGTTGTAAGAAACCATCAAACCGTTTGTAGAAAGTGTGATTAGTGACTAAGAGCAGCCCACAGCAT
This sequence comes from Xenopus borealis, assembly GCA_024363595.1. NCBI lineage: Eukaryota > Metazoa > Chordata > Amphibia > Anura > Pipidae > Xenopus > Xenopus borealis. The sequence continues at coordinate 21,233,882 of CM044437.1, read as the reverse complement.
GTGCACTGAATCAACAGAAAAAAAGATGGGGAGCTAATGGGACATCTTCAGAGTCACAGATAAAGGACTGGGTTAGCCCAGAAACCAAATGTGGAACATTTCTAACGGAATTAAGTTTTAGTTTTATTTTTTAATACTGTTAAAAGTAGTGCTACAAAATAAAAATCCACTGACCTCTGTAGAGGGGTCAACAAATCTCTCATGAAAAGATTTTGGGCCTTTTGTGATCTGGGAGAAACTCACTGATCAACTGTGCTCTTGCTCTAAATCTGAAGAGGGAGTAACCAACTGAATCCCAGAAAATGATTTCCATCCAGCAGGCCAAATAATATAATAATGTTTAAAGTATATCAGCGTCTCAAAATGTTTTATATTGATGAACATGTCCCTGACTAGGGGAAGAGAGCTTGAGGGATTAGTTATATTAATGACCATGTCCCTGACTAGGGGAAGAGAGCTTGAGGGATTAGTTATATTGATGACCATGTCCCTGACTAGGGGAAGAGAGCTTGAGGGATTAGTTATATTGATGACCATGTCCCTGACTAGGGGAAGAGAGCTTGAGGGATCAGGGATAAGGGACCTCACCTAAATGTAGAAATACAGTGTGAGTACATAGTTTAGAGCGGAAAGCATGGCAATATATCGCTGTTAATATCCAGCTTTCTCTGCATTTTTTGTTGTTTGTGAGTGTTTTTCGAGCAGATTTCCTCTGCTCAAATTTGCCTTTTTTCCAAATAAAACTCAGAAACTTCAGAAAATATGTTCCTCTGTGTAGCTTGTCAGTCATAATCAAATATCTGTCTTTGTCACCACTATGCTTTGATCTCCCATTCTTCAGTCCGATCTCAGCCGTGTACCCCATTCCCACAGCCCCTTTGCAGATAACTTACAATTAATTAATGTTTAAAGAATATACCCACACTTCCATTTTATACTGCAAAGTCAGGGGACCAGGTAAGTAAGGTAAAATAAAGCTTAAATCAATGGAGGGCTGTCAATATTTTGGATTTCCTTCTAAGTGGGTCATGTTGCTACCATAAAGGACCAGGCTGGTGTATATATTTAAAGACCCACCAGCCCAAGGTACTTTTTGAATGACAGACACCATCCAATTATCCAGCAGTCCTACTGGTCAGTGACATGTACAATAGTGGGTTGAGCACTGGTTAGGTGGGTTCAAGTTGACATTTGGCCAGCCATTGCAGGTTAGGGTTGGGTGCGGTTCAGACTGGGGTACTACACCGTTCCACGGCTCCAAAGATCTCCTGTCTTGGAACCAGAGACTTGCGCAGAAGTAGCATAAGGCGTGAGACGACAATGGCAACATTTTGCAGGTTAGGGTTGGTTTTAGGGGCCGATTTACAAAATTCACATGTATTCATGTGAATAAAATCGAATTCGATGGAATATTTGATCGTAGGATCCATTCGATTGGTCAAAAATGCAAATTAGGCATATTCGATTATCGAATAGTGAACGATTGAATATTCGATCCGTGAAGGATTTAAAATAATTCGATTGCCTACTTTGCCAGATTGGACCTACCGAATTGTAATAGAAGCCTATGGGAGCCCTCCAATAGGCTTCTGAGGCTAAGTTCAGATCGAATAGGAATGATCAAATAATTCATTCGAATGATCATTATTTGATCGTTATTCGAAGATCGAATAAAAGGGTAGCCTAAAACTATTCGATTAGTATTCGAAAATCAAATGCTAATCGAATATCAAGGGAATTCTAATTTTTTTGGGGGAATAATAGTACATTTGCCCCTTAGTGTAGGGTGCGGGTTGAGTTCTTCCTGACCTGCACAGTAATTGTGAGCAGAATAATAACCTGAGCAAAAGTAATATACTGTGTATGTGACTGCCTAGTGAGCACCAGGAATACTTGTATCTAACGTGGTGGGTTTGAGTTGTCATGGAATTCAAACAGAGGACAGCTCACACATCTATTTGCTTTACTGAGAGTTACCCAGCATATTGGCACCTCAGTGCTTTAATGTTACTTCTTTAATTTTTTTAATTTATATTTTTAATATAAAAAATATAATATGCCAAAATGAAATTAAAATACTACGGTATGTTTCCTTAACATACAACTATCTAAAACTAAATCTTCGATTATGCTAGATCACTTCAAGTCTTTGGGGCAAATTCACTAAGATCTGACAATTCGCCAGTGTTGGCTTCGCTAGCATTCGCCGCACTTTGCCAGACAAATTTTCGCCAGCGCTACGCAAATTCACTAAAGTGCGAAGTTACGCTCAGGTCGGCGAACGGTAGCGCAGTTGCGCTAGTGTTACTTTGCTAGGCAGAGCGCTGTTACGCTAGCAAAGCCTAATTTGCATATGGCGGGAACTTTAACGTATAATAGAAGTATATGTTACAGCCACTACATTCCACTACACAAGCCCAGGAAACCTTTAATAAATTAAATAAAGTTGTCCTATTACCCTACATGTGCCCCCTGTATAGTTGTGTTGCCATATGTTAGGAAATGGAGGGTAACCCCCCCCCCCCAAAAAAAATCGATCTTCGACTATCACCCTCCAATGGTAAAACATGCCAGTGTTTTTTTTTGGGACTTAGAAAAATTTTCCCATTTTTTTTTTCAAACTCCAATCTATTGTATTGAACTTCGCCTGGTCTGACCAGACAATTCTTCGTCTGCTCAGCCGATGTTAGTGAATTTCCGAAGTTACAAAATGATGTCACGCTGGCGAATTAACGCAAGTGTTGGATGCTTCGCGCTTTAGTGAAATTAGGCCTTTGAGTTTTCTTTTCAGTAGAAATCCTTCTAGGTTTATGTGGACTCATTCCTGCCTATGGTTGCACGCTCCCAAGTCCTCCAGAAGGCAGCAGGCAAGTACTATTGTGCAATTACTGAATTCATAAAGCAGCAAAACCAGAACTATATGTGCCACATGCACTTGTATTTAGCTTTTATGGATTTGTATTTGGCACTTACCATTGATAATTGTCTCTTAAATTCTGACCGGGGTTATTTTTCACCACATTTGAACTTTTAGTATGGTGTAGACAACAACATTCAAACACAATTTTCAATAGGTCTTAATTTTTTATTTTTTAATTATTTTTCCTTCTTGTTATGCAGCTCTCTGGCCTGAAATTGGTTAATCTGGTTTTTAGCTAAACAGGGAGCAGTTTTGATGATGGAATGGAAGGGGAATGGTACATGACCCAATTAAATGAAGGCTATTAATCAAATTTAAGTCCCACTGCAGGGGTCAGAAACCCTAACAACCAGGCAGCATTTTCAATTGCAAGTTAAAAAGTGCTATAACAGGAGGGCTAGTTATTTAAAAAATACCAAATAAACAATGAAGACCAACTGCAATATAAATATATCTACTAGAGCACCCAGCTGTTGATAGATGTGGCCATCCATGTACATATAGCCAGGCAATATCTAACCAACCCTTTTGTCTGTAGCAGGGGAGGAGAGTGACATTTGTGTTTTGGGAGGCTACCAAGACATGACTTTCCATGAGAAAGCTTTTATAGAACTATATACAGGTATGGGATCCTTCATCAGGAAAACTGTTATCCAGAAATCTTACAATTACTGGATGGCCATCTCCAGTAGACTCCATTTTAAACAAATAAAAATATTTAAATATGATTTCCCTTTTCTCTGTAATAATAAAACAGAACCGTGTACTTGATCCCAACTAAGATATTAATTCTTATTTGAGGCAACACAACCTTATTGGGTTTATTTAATGTTTAAATGATTTTTATCTGATTTAAGGTAAGGGAATCCAAATTACGGAAAGATCCCTTATTTGCTCCCAAGAATTCTGGATAAGATGTCCAATACTTGTACTTTTGCATTTCATAGGTGATACATATCGCTATAATATTACTGATATTTTCAGAACCCTTTATTTCAACCATAAATATGTTTAAACTTCATCTCTTGATTTAACGGATGCCTAACTGCATGTCCCTATATTATAAGAACACTTGAGGGGTATATTTATCAAAGAGTGAAGTTCTAGAGGGAAATTCTGCAGCTCTCAATTCATTTCTATGGGTTTTTTGAAGGCGTATTTATCAAAGGGTGAAACTTCACTTCACCCATTGATAAATACGCCTTCCAAAATCCCATAGAAATGAATTGAGAGCTGCAGAATTTCCCTCTAGTGGCAGAACTTCACTCTTTGATAAATTTAACCCAACAGTTCCTGAGATTAGCTTGGGAGGGCCAACATTTCCATTTTCCATGTGGGGCTAATTTCCATTCATCTGCAGAAGATTCTTTCTTGGAAACTCCAAGATGAAGTGAACATTTCAGTCCCTTTATGAGCTTCAACTCACATTGCAAGTTGTCAAATGAGTAAGATGGAGAACGAGATCCATTCAAAGGTTTTGTTTGTCTCAGTGGAACTGTTATCAGGAGGATTGGTCACAGCCAATACAGTTAAAGCAAGATCTCAGATTTCTACTACTCTGAAGGAAAGTTCCCATGCCCCTCTTAGGGGCAAATTCACTAAATTCCGAAAATGTGCTAGCGTTGGCTTAGTCTACGTTCACTTCACCAGGCGAATTTTGGACAGCGCTACACTAATTCACTAAAATGCGAAGTTGCGCTCTGGGCGGTGAATGTTAGCTGAGTTGCGCTACTGTTACTTTGCCAGGCAAAGCGCATTTACGCTAGCGATGCCTAATTTGCATACGGTGCGAAGTTAAACGTATAATAGAAATATATGTTACAGCCACTACATTCCACTACACAAGCCCAGGAAACCTTTAATAAATAAAATAAATTTGTCCTGCTAAACATGTGCCCCCTGTATAGTTGAGTTGCCATATGTCAGGAAATGTAGGGGGGAAGGAGGGTAACCCCGAAAAAAATTACACTATTTTTCAGACTATCACCCTAAAAAAGGTAAGAGACTCCTGCGTTTTTTTCAAACTCCTATCTATTGTATTGAACTTCGCCAGGTCTGACCTGGAGAAGTAAGGTCTAGTGTAAGAGGTAACGTTCAGTAAAATGTTAATCTCAGTGAATTAGAGTAGTTACGTCACTGCAAGGGTGCAAAGTTGCGCTAGTCTATCTACTTCTCTAGCAAATTTTCACCTGGGACACTGTTCGTAAATTGGCGGAGTTGTGAAATTACGTCACGCTGGCATTAGACGGTTCGCGCTTTAGTGAATTTGCCCCTTAGGGTGGTGGCACGTGCTTTGATTCAGGGACAAATCCAGCTACAAATCTCTTCTTCACTCAACTAATCTCCCCTTCTTCACGTGTCTAATCTCCCTGAAATGCCTTCCTGCCGGCTAGAATGTAAATAGTACTCGGATCGCTTTGTTTTCTGAAGTTGCCTCACAAGGAAACTTCAAGCAACTTTGAAAAGCCAAAGCGATCCAAATGCCATTCCACCAGTGATTTACATTCTAGCTGGTGGGAAGGCATTTAAGGGAGAAGAGGAGATTTGGTGCTTGGCGACTGGCCATTTAGTACCCCTGTGTGAACTGGCAGCCTACAAGAGGCTTCTTTTTGGCAGCACACTTGACTTTTTGCAACCAAAACTTGCCACCAAAGCAGAATTCAAAAATAAACACCTGCTTTGAGACCACTGGGAGCAACATCCAAGGGGTTGGCGAACAACATGATACTCACAAGCTACTGGTTAGGGAATCACTGGTTTAAACAGATAGATATGCTTACTATTCCCACAGTTGTTTTTAAACAATGTCACACAAGCACAATGTGTAACATATAAGCTTCCTGCTGAGGAACCTGTATTTCTTGGCAGTGTTTTTGTTGTGTATTGTGAATGAGTAATAATGAAATTACTTGAAAAGTAAAGTAAGCTCAGGCCCCAGCAAGAAAAATTGATCTGCTCCTGACCCTGATCTGCCCCACTTACTATCCCTTGACCTCCTGAGCCTCAGTGATTATACATCTGCACTTCCCTCCCTTCCCCCTTCTGATGTAATGAAAGGGGTGGGTCATGCAGGTATGAATCTATAAATAGTGTTGTCTGGAGGCAAAAGTGAGGCATAGAAATGTCACAGGCAGGGAGGGGGCATTGTAGATTTCAGCCTGAACCTGACTGGTTTTGTGTTGATGCCCACAAGTTCTTTGGAGTTGGGTGAGAAGAAACATCACCACCTGAAAACAAAATTTAGGCCCCAGCGAGAATTGAACTCGCGACCCCTGGTTTACAAGACCAGTGCTCTAACCACTGAGCTATGGAGCCAGCTAATTTATAGCAATCTTATTCAATATTTACAGAATTATATGCATCCACAGAACCAGTCACCAGGATTCCCACAGTTTCTCCTTTAGTGTTTGTAAACATTTGTATTTAAAGGCAACGGTTTTATGACTAGTGAGCCAGGAAACTGAAAATCATATCATTCTTCCAAGATTTCATTTCCTGGACTGATCTGACTCTTCTGCTGCTTGCCTTGATACTTGTCCTGCATCATTGATACTATAGTTGCTTTACTGATCTCTGACCCGGGCTTTGACCACTACTTTGCCAGACATATATGTTGCTTTGTTGACATTAGTTTGGTGTCCCAAGGTGGATTTCCACGGTGCTTCAGTCCATGGTTCCAAAATGGCATTGCTGAATGCCAGAGTAGCAGGACCTAGCTATGTGTAGTCTCTTCTCTGTATCTGTTTCTGTAGTTACAGCTAGCATTTGCTGAACATAGGGTGCTTACATAGCTTCTCTGCTGTAAGTCATCTTGGAGACACTTGTGAAGCTCTTGGAGGACCAGACTCAAGCAACTTCACTTATCTCCAGTAGTAATAAAAAAAAGTTGACCCACACCTGATACCAAGCTGCCCACTTACTATCCGCACCTGCCCATGACTCATCAAGCCTCTGTATATATAGACCCATGCCCACCCATCTCTTATCTCGCAAAAGGGGTCGAACACACAGGTGAAAATCTAAAAACAGTACTGTTCAGATGGAGAACTTGGGCATATTCGGCCCCCCCAAGCATGCATAGGTACCTGTTCAGACTTGACATCTCATAAGGCACCAGCAAGAATTGAACTCCGGAACCACTGGTCTACAAGACCAGTACTCTAAACACTGAGATATGTAGCCAAGCTCTGTGCTATAATCTTCTTCAATATTTACAACAGTTCTGTATTACCTGTATCGACGCAGCAGTGGAAAAGTAAACTCTTACTCCAGTCACCAGGATACCCATCACTTTAGGGTTTGCAGGAATATGACTAAAGAGCCAGAAAACTGAAAATCCTTCTTACCAAGATTTTATTTCCCTTGACTGCATCATGGCATTGGGCACCAATGACCTGTGCCCACTGCCATGTGAAGGAGCATAAAAAAAGGACATTTCATTTAATACTAATAATGTTTAGTTTCTGGTTCTATCATTGAAAGCTAACATGGTGCTGATTCTGCATTCATGTGATAATTCATACCTCCCAACTTTTTGTGGCTGGAGAGTCCCCATTTTGTCAGCTAAACCCGCAGTCCTGGATTGTTACTGAGCAGCCAAAAAAAGATAAAAAGTTTCGGACTTAATTGGCTTTTGGCCAGGTGCACTTAGATATTTGAGTAACAATTTAAGATAAGCAAAGAAACAATTATAACAATTTAAGATAATCCGGTTTCTTGGGAGAATTTAGCAAAACTGTAATAACACATAAAAAGCACAGAAATGTGTTCAAACTTTCATTACCTGCCAAATTTTGTAAAATTAACATGGTAATTAGGGGGTGTGGTCACATGGATGGGTGTGGTCAAAAAATTCACCGCATAAAGCGCAGCAAGTCTTTTTGACCCTCTTTCTATTTCCAAAGAGCTGTGAACTTCATCACGAGGGATGGCCAAGTTGATAGATTTCTCCAGATTTTCCCTGCTTGTGCATTTTGAACACTGTTAAATATTTAAGATAAGTCCTGCCAAGATTAAAGTAGTTTTCTTACATTACAGTATCTTACAGAAAAATCTTGTTAAATTAACAGGGTTCACGTCTTCATATATATCCTATATATATATATCAACTGTTTCTCTAAACTTAATTATAAAAGAAATATTTGGGGATTCATAGTAAACACACAGAAGAACAGAACAATCTTCTACTTAAATCCAATAGTAAACATATGTAGAATATGGCATATTGGTAAATGCAAACTTTTAAGATTTTCAGGGATCTGAATTCCAGACTTTTAGACTTCTCCACTCTTATATATAAAATGCTTCATACAAATATCTATACTAATTTGCAGAGCAATGTTAAAGAGTGACTGAAGTTTATCAGAGCTCAAGTCACATGATATTGGAAAATGACAATATGTCTAGCTCCATATAAGATTTCAAAATTAAATATAAAAAAATCAATTTGCTCTTTTGAAAAAAGTCACAGTGGTTAGAGCACTGGTCTTGTAAACCAGGGGTCGTGAGTTCAATTCTCACTGAGGCCTTAGATTTTTTTCTTCAAGTACTCCAATAATGCAATAGCGCTGTTAATGCACTAGCGATGCACCCCTCCCCCACAGAACTGCATAAAACTATACCCCCCAAACAATGTAGGTCTCTATAAACAGATATTGCATAAAACAACTCATATGTAAAACCCTGCTTCATGTAAATAAACCATTTTCATAATATACTTTTTTAATAGCATGTGCCATTGGGTAATCATAAATAAAAAATGCCCATTTTAAAAAATAAGGACAACCTCCTGGGATCGTATGATTCAATGGTGCACACAAACATACCAAACAAACTATAAAGTTAGGTCACACGAGCCAATTAACAGACAGAGTTGTGTCTTTTGCTTCCACACTTCTTCCCTTTACAGTTAGAGTTGAAATATTTCTGGTCAGGTGATCTCTGAGGCAGCACACAGACCATCACGAAATGGTGGTTCAAGGCAAGAGATGTAAAAGGGTAATATTTAGTTTTCCTTTAAATTGTAAGCACAGAGCAGGAGTTGCCAAATCCAGGATAGCCATGGGTTCAACTGATGAATAAATGGCCATCTTGGATTTTTAGGGAGAGAGAGAGAGAGAGAGAGAGAGAGAGAGAGAGAGAGAGAGTGAGAGAGAGAGAGAGAGAGCACCAAACAGGAAGGACAGAAACAAGAAAACTTTGGCATTGGTATTCTACTTCTACAAGTAATGATTTCAACCTATCCACTGATCTTCAGGATTTTCTGGAGTTAATGGAATATTTTTTGTCTTTTTTTCAGAGATGTTACTACCATGTATGTAGTGCTTATTGGACATTTTTCAGTGATCTTACTTGGTTGTCTGGGATTGATAGAGTGCTCATTTGCCATTTCAACAGTGATTATACTGACATAACTGGTGTTAACCTGTTGATTATCAATTTTCAGTAGTACTAGTACTAGCACATTTGGGGTTAACATGCTGATTATTTATTTTCTGTAGTATTTATGTTGCCATATCTGAGATGAGGGGATAACAGTTAAAAACGGGCGTATATTTTTCCATTTATTGGAGCACATGCATCACCCTAAAAATCTAAATAAACTCCCACTATGAACAGGTTGGGTCGTGTACAAAAACAAAAAGGCAAAGTGCAAACATCTGGCACAAGGAATATTTTTTTTTACATTTTGCACCATAACCCATGGATTACATATCTTTTGAAGTTGATTGCAGTCCTAGAATAGAGTTCAAAGAGAAGTGCCTTACTCGAAATTTAGCACTGCTTGCATGCATCATTGCTATATTCAATAAGTGCAGATGGGCTACATGGGGGTGTTCAATGGAACCCGGCAGCTTATCCCACACAGCAGACCCCTCTGTTCTTTCGACTAAATCGTTAATCCAGTGCAAAACACAGAGTACAGCGATTGAGATGGATTCAACTGCAATTTTGACCCCTACTTCCCTCCCCTATATGTACATTGTCCATTTAGAAAAGAAGCATCATTTATACAAGGAACTCCCTGTTTAATGTAATGCAAAGAAAGTGGATACTAAATAAGATACTATATTGTCATGTATTACAATTAGGGTGCTCTCTTCATCTTCAATACAATAGGGCGGGTTTACTAATACAGGTGCTAACTTGCACAAATGCAGCTGTCAGTAGCAACCAATCAGAATATATCTTTAAACAATCCAGTACCAATTAGAAAATAAAAGCAAATATCTGACTTGTTGCTGTGGGCAACTCCACTGGGGCAAAAAGGACAAACCAAGAAATGGGCAGAGATTTGGGTGTGTTCAAAAAATGTTTTAACTGCAATAATCACATATATATATATATACATCCGTGTGCATGCCTTATACACAATAAAGGCACATACATGCACTTTAGATCACATACTGAAGCTCAGACTAAGATTATTTCACCAGAGAAGATTTATTGCCCAGGATGACAATGCAATCGCTAAACCCAAATATGTCTTTAGGACACATTTATGAAATTGAGGCATGATTTCAAATTAACATTCTGTAATATTCGTTGAATACATAGTAACATGGAGCTTAAAGGGAAACTGTCATGGGAAAACATGTTTTTTTTAATGCATCAGTTAATGGTGCTGTTCCAGTAGACTTCTGCACTAAAATCCATTTCTCAAAAGAGCAAACAGATTTTTTTATATTCAGTTTTGAAATCTGAAATGGGGCTAGCCATTTTGTCAATTTCCCAGCTGCCCCAGTCAAGTGACTTGTACCAGCACTTTAGGAGGGAACTGCTTTCTGGCAGGCTGTTGTTTTCCTTCTCAATGTAACTGAATAGTACGCAGTGGGACATGGGTTTTACTATTGAGTGCTGTTCTTAGATCTACCAGGCAGCTGTTATCTTGTGTTAGGGAGCTGTTATCTGGTTACCTTCCCATTGTTCTGTTGTTAGGCTGCTGGGTGGGGGAAAGGGAGGGGGTGATATCACTCCAACTTGCAGTACAGCAGTAAAGAGTGATTGAAGTTTATCGGAGCACAAGTCACATGACTTGGGGCAGCTGGGAAATTGACAAAATGTCTAGCCCCATGTCAGATTTCAAAATGAAATATAAAAAAATCTGTTTGCTCTTTTGAGAAATGGATTTCAGTGCAGAATTATTCTGGAACAGCACCATTAACTGATAGATTTTGAAATTTTTTTTTTCCCATGACAGGATCCCTTTAAGGCTAATGGGAAGAATTACTGGATTATTGGGAAAAGGGAATTGGATTGGATTGAGTTGGATTGGATTGAGTTTAGTGCCTTAGTTAAAATGACTTCCCAATAATTGCTAGGGGAGACCCCAACAAAAATATGAATCCTGCACTTCCTACCTTTCCTGCCATCATAAATGTAAAATCAGCTATGAGAATGGGGTTCTGGGGAATGAGCAGTGCCCTAACTAATGATTCTCACCCAGGCATCCCACCCTACCCAGAATGCAGCATGAAGGGGCTCTGTGAAGGAGGCAGTAAAGGTGTGTAAGGGTCTGATTGGCTCACTCAGCTCATAAAAGGACAGGTGTCTAGCCTCATGGTCCAGTGTGATTCTGATTTTCCTGCAGGAAGGGACATGGGGCAACTTGGTTTCTTTCCTGTCATATATAACTGTATATGTATTATCCCATTTGTACAAACACCAGGACTTGTTATTCTCCCCTAACCAAGACTGTACCCCTTCCCTCTCAATACTGAAATAAGCCACCCCTACCTTCCAGCTTCCCAATTCACTGCCTTCCACATCCCAGTAATGATGCCCTGGGGTGAAAGAATTGGTGCTTAAAGCCTGTGGGTATTGACATTTCTCTGGGCTTTGTGGGTAACATTGGTCAGTACAAGAGTGGGATGCAGATTTCCAGTCATCTGATATGGATAATTGATTCCCAGCTATGTTTATATCCAGTAACATGTCTGTAGCCTCCTGCCCAGGGAACCAGCACCCCTGTACGCTAGACACAATCTCAACTAAGCCTATGAATAATGTCTGATTGACATCCAGATGTCTTACAGAAGGGACTATGATATCATCACTCTCGTTATCTTCCCACCCATTCCCACAAAAGTCAGCTCCATCTGATTCCCATTCCTGTAAGACAGTCAGGGGATCTGTGGTGTTGCACAGCTCCTCAATGTGATGGATCTTCCTAGTCAGCTCTGCCTTCTTTATTTCCATCTGCTGGATTAAATCCAAGAGTTTGACGGAAATGTCCTCTTTCTGCCTGGAGATTTCACTCAGGACCTTCTTCTCTAGGGCTTCCAGTTGTTCCCTGATGCCCCTAAACATGGCAGTCACTCGCTTAGTCTCACCAGCTGCTTTCACTCTCACTTCTCTCCTGTGCTCCTGCAGCCTCTGTGCTTCTCTTTCAGTCTCCTCTCTCTCTGAGGACATTTCCTCCAGAAGACTTTTCATTTTCTTTTTCTTCTTTGCAGACGCCTCATTTAGCAGCTCCACCCAGTGGCCCCTGTGCTCCTCGCTCACCCAGCAGGACACACAAATGCAAGTATAGTCCTCATAGCAGTAATATTTCAGAATTTCATCATGGACAGAGCATTTCCTCTCCCCCAATTGCATGGTGGGGTCTATTAAGATGTGTTTCACTGACTTGCTGTGCATTCTCAGGTGCTTACTACAAACAAAAGCCTCACAGTGCAGGCAGCACTTAACGGCGGGAACAGGAGAATCACAGTAGGAACAGAAAATCCCATTCTCCCATGGTTCCAGCTCGAGTCGCTCTACTATGGTACTTAAAGTTTTGCTCCTCTGCAAGGCAGTGAGCCCCTGATTGGCAGCAGCCATCGCTGAAAGCTTCTTCTGGCTTTAACTCACACAAGGAGTGGCAAGTTTATTGCGTGGCCATGCATCTCCTGTTAACTCTTTAAGTTCATTCTGGTGACTGGAGAAAGAGCATGTGCCACTCCTAAAATTTACTTTTCCACTACTGTGTAGAGAAAGTACTTCCTCTCATAAAAACTGAGCAAGATTTGCTTGATGTCACATGGCTCCATAGCTCAGTGGTTAGAGCACTGGTCTTGTAAACCAGGGGTCGCGAGTTCAATTCTCGCTGGGGCCTGAGGCTTCTTTTCAGATTCACAATATCAAAAGTTTTACCAATAATACACTATGATTTCAGCTGATCTGCTTCCATTTCTGCCTTATTAAATTACACCTGCTTGTAGCTGCACACTTGTGGAGATAGGTGAAGATGCTGATTGGAGCTGATCCGCTTCTCTCCACAGATGGGACAAAGCAGTCCATAAACTTCATGTAACTTGTCCTAAGGCGTACATAGTACACCATATGTGCTTTCCTACATGCAATGAGTGCATGCTACCTGCTGACTGGGTACTTTGGGTTATTACAACTAGACAATACTTGCACCTAATAAATATTATTTATTGCATTATGTTTATTAATGAACAAAATCATAAAGTATCCCGCTTACAACATACAGCAGCGTTCATTCAGCACCTTGCCTATGTGTCCTTTTTATTTTTCACATTTGTGGATTTTATATGGCAGGGTCCTCTCAAATTAATTTGGAATCAGTAGGTACTGTGCAGTAGAAGGCATGGTTAAAGGAACAGTAACATCCAAAAATGAAAGTGTTTAAAAGGACAATCTAATGTACTGTTACCCTACACTGGTAAAACTGGTGTGTTTGCTTTTGAAACACTACTAAAGTTTATATAAAGAAGCTTTTGTGTAGCCATGGGGGCTAGTAGATAAAGCAGCAGGTGACTTGATTATATAAACTATAGTTAGGGTTGCCACCTGGCCAGTATTTTACCGGCCTGGCCGGTATTTTCTTTTTTTTTTAAACAATTTTTTATTTAAACAATGGTCAGGTAAAATTCTTCCATCCCAGGATATTTGGATATTGTCTTTACATTTCAGCTTTGTTTACAAATCAGATGTACATATTAACATTTCATTTTGTGAAGAAATTAACATATATAGCATATTAATTGTTATATAAAAAATTTTCTCTTTGACTTTTTGCAGGTCTTATTTTGTCTCCAATGCTGCCGTGCCAGAGGATTCATCTGCACTTCGTACCTGTCCAGTCACATGTTAATAGGAAGGTCTCCTCTTACTGTTCTTGTAATATACCATTCTGTATTTTGGAAGCATTCATGTACCTTTACCTTTATTGTTTGTGGAATGACCTCAATAAATGTTTCCCAAGGATCTGGCCAGTATTTTTGATAGGGATGCACCGGATTCACCATTTTGGATTCGGCCGAACCCCCGAATCCTTCGAGAAAGATTTGGCCGAACCGAATCCGGACCCTAATTTGTATATGCAAATTAGGGTTCAGATTCAGATAGGCTGGGCAGAAGGATTCAGCCGGATCCGAATCCTCCTGAAAAAGGCCGAATCCTGAACCGAATCCTGGATTTGGTGCATCCCTAATTTTTGATGGTTGATCCCAATGTTATTAATAGGAAAAAAAGATAAATATATAGGAAGGCCAGTATTTTTTTCAAGAAAAGGTGGCAACCCTAACTATAGTAGAGTTTTTGAAGTAAACACACTAGTAGGGGGTCATTTATCAACACTGGGCAGTAACCAGTAGCAACCAATCAAATTGCTGCTTTAATTGTTCTACTTGCAGCTGGCTTTAAAAAGCTAATCACTGAATGGTTGCTATAGGAAACTGCCCATGGGCAAATTTGCCCAGTATTGATAAATGAGCCCTTTTGCAACTGCAGGGCAACAGTACATTAGATTTTCATTATTTTAAAATGCTGTTTTATTGTTCCTGTAAAAAAGTATAGTGCATTAGTGCAGGAGTAGTAGATTGCTTTGTTAAGCTGCAGAAAGCTCTGCTCTCTTTTTGCAAATAACTTTGATGAACTTTTGCTATGGCCACAGGGAACTCATTACAAAACAAAGTGCATGCTGCAAAAATCAACTATAAGGCACCCTCTTGGTCTGCTAGTTGTGCCCAAAGGCTTAGCTCTTTGCACTTCTAGAATGAAATACAAAGTATTTTCCCATTCTCTGAATCTGTGACTATGATGTATAACCTTATATAATGTTACATTTGGCCGTTAGTGATGGGCGAATCTATCCCGTTTCACCGAAAAATTTGTGAGTTTCCAGCGAAATTCGCGATTTGCCGAAAAATTTGCAAAACGAGACTCGTTTTTTTTTTTTGCTGGTGTTTCGCGAATCGCGGGAATTCGCGTCCGGCAAATAAATTTGCCCATCACTATTGCCCGTGTTTGCCAGCACCCCTGGGGATCCCCCCCTCTTGGCTTTTGTTCGACAGCACCTTTTACCCGAGGGGCAGATGGCAGTATTTGCCTTGAGAATTAATGTTCTTTGCATTAGCACAGTGGTTCTCAACCAGGGGGTCGGGTCTTTCACAGGGGTCCCTTAAGGGGTTCCAGGAGCAGGTTCATCTCTCTCCCCACTAGCCCTGGGGCAAGGTTGTAGCTCTCCGGCTGTTGGTGCTGGGAGTTGTAGTTCACTGACCTGTGTAGGGAAGCCAGTTGCACTACAACTTTCTATATCCACTTAGTTGGGGCTGCCATACAGCTCTCCCTGCCCATTTAAAATTTGTAAAATTAACATGGTAATTGGGGTGTGGCAAATTTTTTTTGCTGCATTACGCACCGAAAACAAACCTTTAGGCAGCCACGCTGTCTCCTATACTTTCCTAACAATCCGCTCTGGGCTGCCAACGAAAATATTTTAATATTTTATGGTTGGGGGTCACCACAACATGAGGAACTGTATTAAAGGGTCGCAGCATTAGGGCCCTTACACACGGGCGTTTTGGACCTGCGCTCCCCTGCGTTGCGTTTGGCTGCGTTCAGCCGCAGGGGAGCGTAGGTCTAGACGCACCTCATTTTGTTCAATGAGGTTGTACCCACGAGGCGCGTGTAAGCACCGAACGCAGATTCAGACGCAACATGCTGCATTTTTCCTGCGTTTGGCGCCTACATGCGTTCGCGTGAGTACAGCCCCATTGAAAATAATTGAGTGCGTCTATACCTGCGCTCCCCTGCGGCTGAACGCAGCAAAACGGAACGCAGGGGAGCGCAGGTAAAAACGCCCGTGTGTAAGGGCCCTTAGGAAGGTTGAGAACCACTGCATTAGCAGTTATAATTGCAGTTGTGTGCTCCTTAGTGCTCTTGGGGCAATAATTACTGTCTGGGGCAATAATAAATGATCTCTACAACATCTGCTGAAACTGTCTGCAGTGTTGGACTGGGCCAGCGGGACACCAGGAAAAAACCAAGTGGGCCTCTGCCCTCATGTGCCCCAGCCAGCCCAGACCTGCTCCCTCAGGTTGCAGCGTGCAAAATAAACCTACCCCCCCTCCCCGTGTTGGCACATGCGAACTTTTTCGCATGACGGCTCAGCCAGCACAGTTGGCCAGGGAAGCGGAGGTCAGGAGGGGGGCCCTGGGGACTGCCAGGAGGGCCTCCTCATTTGCAGCCCTTTTGGGCCTCTGAAGCTCCAGTCCAAACCCTGACCGTCTGCAATTGTTTCAAAGGAAATGATGTCAAAGTGTTTTGAGCATTGCTGTGATCGATAGAATATGGAATGCTGGAAGAACATATAGTGAACCTCAATTTCGCATTTAGAGTTACTTGAATGCAGGGGTGATCCTGGCAACTCTACACCCCTTCCCCCAGCCCAACTTTTTAGGTGGAGACCAATCACAAGCAAGGAATATCAGGAGAAATCCATCAGCTCAGACACCCCTTGCCATCAGGTGCACCTTTTCCTACTTATGTTTCCATTACATAACATCTGTATTGTAGGCTTGTTTGAGTTTCCTCAGACTCGCCCAACCATATTTATACAAGGAAAAAGTTATACATTCGGAATACTGAAATTGACAGCACACTGAAACAGAATGAGGAGATTACTGAAATATTTAGCTGTTTGTATTTGCTGGTAACGTATGTGCTATGTTTATTTACCATTACATTCAAGTGGAGTATTATGTTGATTTTTGGAACATACTCTCTGGTCAGTACAGAGAATAAGTAAGGTCATTTGACAAATCAAGTGGAACTGAACCCCTCCACTGATAAGATCTTAGAACGAGAGTAAAAAGATTAAGTAAGGGAAATCCGTATAGATACCTATTAACTTTGACATGCTTTATGGCTTATTTATGAACACAGCCACAAGTGTGGTCATGGATGCAATTGTTGTTCATATTCACACACTGTTTACTATAGGTACTTGCTACTAAACATGTTCCTTGCACTTGGGGGTATTCACACACACAAGTGCGCTTATTGATGCAGGGAAGCCCTGGGGCTACTATCACTGACCCCTGGAGCGACTGTCACCCAACAATAAGCACAGCAGACTTCGGCTATACAATCAAATGCAAGTGCAAGAAAGGACAGAACCCCCACTCAATTGTAAGCTCTTTTTAAAACTAAAAGTGCATATCCATGCATGGCCTCAATTTTGCTCAAATTGTTGGGGGAAATGCTGCATTATACTTAAAATATATTACATCCAAAAATTCACTTGGCTCTAGCGTTGCCACCTGTCCGATTTTGACCCGGACAGCCTGGTTTTCGGGAGGGTTGTTCAGGTCAAAACCGCCTGCCTGGTTTTCCTAATTTCGAAAACTGGGCCAGATTCCCTAAGACTGACAACCAATCGCCGATTGCCACATCATAACCCTGCCCACCAACCCACCACTTGCTACACCAGAAACCCGCTCGGGGAAATCACCCAGAGTTCGCTGCGGGCAAGGTGGCAAACCTACTGGCATGCTGCAGTTGCAATTGTAATTGATCCCTCTTCACATATTCTTTTTTTCTGCTTCCCATATAAAAGCAGAGTGTAGTGTTAGAAGTAGAGTATAAAGGCTTGAGAAAATGCAGGCACATTGATCAGCACAGGAACAGTGGAGGAGCAGATGATCTGCATAGTGTGGCAGTAGCCTTAGAGTGGTCCTGATCAATAACCATGTCTCCTGCCCTGCCTGTGTGTGCCATACTCTGCTTGTGCCTGCCCTGCTCTGCCTGTGTGTGCCAAACTCTGCCTGTGCCTGCTCTACTCTGACTATGTGTGTCATACTCTGCCTGTGCCTGCTCTACTCTGACTATGTGTGCCATACTCTGCCTGTGCCTGCTCTACTGTGACTATGTGTGCCATACTCTGCATCTGCTTCTCCTACATAGGGAAGTAACTCATGATTCACCTGTGAGTTTTGCATGCAGCGCGGGTGACCAGGGATTATGTGGGGGGGGGGGG
>CM044437.1:21192298-21202757 GCA_024363595.1 Xenopus borealis | reverse complement strand
GTTTTTTTTTTTTTTTAAGTCTTTTATTTTGCATTTTAACAAAATGGATACGAGCATTATATTTACGGGTTTAATGTGATATTACATGAGGTTAAAATAACCATCTGGTTTAACTTTAATATTGTACATTGGGGAGCATACGGACTCTTGTGCATAAGTGAAGTGGAGAAAGTGAAGGAAACATGAAATAAAAAAAAAAACAGAGAAGAAGGGAAAAGAGAATGAGCAAGGGAAAAAAAAGTTACTGATGAATATCTATAATGCTTAGACCTTTTACTGTTTAGATTTGCAATACTTTTGCCATGGGGACCATATTTCAGAGTTTGTCCAATTGATCTGTATTTAAATACAATAAGTTTTGTGTTCTAGATATTCTTCTCTGACTGAAATATTACTCTGCAGCCATTGTTTTGCAAGATTGATCCTGGCTAACCCTTGAATGCACTGAAGAGTAGATTGTTTGTAGAAAACAAAAGGTGCTTGGGGAAGGCAACGTTTCTATAATCTCTTCTAGCCAGAGCAGAAGTGGAAGCACTAGTATACACACTATTACTTCATGAAAACTATACTGTGGCATTTCCACTGACACTTAGCATTAACACCTTCCAAATTCTTCTAAGTGAGAAATACCTACCTCTTTGTAAGAGGCTAGTTGGCTGACTTAACTTTGCAAGACAGTGGGACTGATGTGCTTGCACTAAATTGGGTCGCTTGTTTTTGTGCCAAATCTATTTTTAATGAAAAACTCAGACTACCTCTGGGAGCACCTGGATAACACCTGAACTGGCACTTGTACGACAGTTTCACCCACTGTAAAAAGCACTTTATTACCCCTCCAAATTGTGTCCGTAAGTTACCTTCCCATTTAGACTGTAAGCCCCAAGGGGTAGGGTCCTCCATCATCTTGTCTCCTCAACAATGTGTAATTATATTTTATATTTATGCAAACTGTATTTATAATAATGCACTTATTGTTACTGATTAATGCAGTGATCCCTTGTTTGTTACTACTAAATTATTGTTGCTGTACAGTGCTTTGCCCTCAAGGAGCGCTATATAAATAAAAATATACATACACAATGAAGTTAAACTTTCGAATCGCACAAACCCCTCTAAAAGCAAGAGGCAAAGTCAGACTAGGTTATAAAGGCCTGTAGGCTACCATGCCACAGCTGAAAGAAAAATTCAATATTCACTAAATGTTGGACCTCCTCTTCTGGCTGCTTCTTTTTGACAGTTCTTTTGCCCCCTTATTCCTCCCTGCACTTCCGTCCTGAGATATTGCTAACTGGTGTTAATATCCCAGGTATCTGGCTAATGACATGGAGGAAGATGAAGAAGACTATAAATATGAAATCTTCCCCTGGGCACTAGGAGACTCATGGCGTGAGCTTTTCCCTCAATTTTTGCGTCTCCGGGACAACTTCTGGGCTAAAATGAACTACCGTGCAGTTGTTAGCCGAAGATGTTGTGATGAGGCAAGTGTTAATTAATTTTGTACTGTTGTACATTATCTGGAATGAACACTCTAATTTGCTATTGAATTCCAGGTAATGTCAAAAGATCCCACTCATTGGGCTTGGCTCAGAGATCGTCCTATCCATCACAGCGGGGCCCTGCGTGGTTACCTCAGAAATGAAGATGACCTCTTCCCCCGGGGTCCAGGCCTTACACCAGCCAGTTGTGTACTTTGTCATGAAGCGACTGTCTGTGACTCTGGTGGGGTCACCCATGACAACTCCTCTCCAGAACAAGAGATTTTTCACTACATCAATCGGGAGTGGTCGCAGGAACTTCTCATCTTGCCACCTGAACTGTTGCTGGATCCAGAGACTATTTATGACCTCAACAGTAAGTGTTTGTGGTGGCTGTTAGTTGCTAATCAGTTGATAACCTACCTTAATGAAGTTACAATAAATGGAGCCAGACTTCTACATTGTGCGTAATAGCCCCTTTGGACCAGGCCCGGACTGGCAATCTGTAGGTTAGGGCAAATGCCAGATGGGCTGCTATAAGGTCCCATAGAAAGTCACAATTTAATGGGCTGGTGGAGGCTGTTTGGGCCTCTAAGTGGGATGATTTGGTCTCTGTGTGCCTGAAATACCAGGGCCTATCTTGATTCTCAGTCCAGCACTGCTTTGGATCGGATGTTATTGTCTGTGTTTTAATACAGGATTTGCTCAACACATTAAAGGGGGTAGTGAAAAATTATTATTGCAAAAATTGTGCAGAATTTATACTTGTACTGGAGTTTATTCAGTAATAATGGAAAAATAGAAGCTGCGCAGCCTAATTCTTGTGTGCCTACATCTCCTCTGATATTCAAAGGGGAAGACTAGCTTATCTAACTTTCTGCCAGACATGGGTGGCCATAGGTAGAAGTTGACTTTGGTGAGGCTTGGTAAAAAGATTTTCTCCTATTGGCTTAATAATTAGATTGTGCACAAGTAGAGTTAGTGCAGTGTGATCTTGCTGCATTTTCTAGAAAACTACATAAATCTAATGCCAATGTCTTGGGTATTACCCCTTAAACATGTGACAAAATAAATCCAGTGCCAATGCTATGTAAAATGCCAATAGCATTGCTGCTCAGTTGGTATACCAGTCTGGCCAGTAAACTACCTGCCAATGCAAGTGTCTCTTTAAATTGAGCCACCTTAAGCCCCCAACCTGC
Organism: Xenopus borealis; assembly: GCA_024363595.1. Taxonomy (NCBI): domain Eukaryota; kingdom Metazoa; phylum Chordata; class Amphibia; order Anura; family Pipidae; genus Xenopus; species Xenopus borealis. Next base: position 21,200,083 of record CM044437.1, on the reverse strand, counting down.
ACACAAAATGTCCTAACATAGGAAAAATATAGCTTTTCAGATATTGTACAAAAACTCTAAACATACTGTACAGTAGCTTTTTAGATATAGGTGAAATTCTCTCATTTTAGGGCTGCTCGGGCGCCCTAGGCAAGCAGGGTGGAAACGGGGCCAGCTTAGAGAGAGTGCAAATTGGCGCTCTCCTGCAAAGTGCAAATCAGGATGTTCAGACATTCTGCTTAGGAAGGCAGTAACAGTGGCCATTAGGGATGCCACCTCTTCTTGAAAAATATACCTGCCTATATATGTTTTTTTCCTATTAATATCATTGGGATCAACCATCAAGAATACCAGCCAGGTGGCAACCCTACTGCCCATAGATATTCCAATCTATCTGGGAAAGATTGTTCGTTTCAATACACGTATAGAGCTGAATTGTCGGATATTCCAGTAGAAACAATGGAATTCTACCTGTACGGACGATTCAGCACTAAACATGGCCGATGTTTGGGTGCCTTCAAAGACTCCCAATCAAAATGTTCTGGTCAACCCGAGCGACAAGCTGACTGAATCTGTTTTCTGCCATTATCAGTCGGGTCGTTTCCCACCATACACACACTGAATATTGTGTGGAAATTCTGTTCATCTATCTGTTCATCTATGGCCACCAATTCACTCTATTGATATGCCTTCAATCTGCACTGGAAGCTTGCACCTGCTAGTTTTGGGGAGGCTATTCTTGCGTCTAGGTGATGTACTCCCAATGTTGGATTGTGTATCTGGGTTCTTCAAAGTAGAGGTACTATCAAACCACCCATCCCACAAAAAATCTCACGGTGGGGGACGACAAAATAATGTCGGCTATTTATTTTGTGTACTGCATGATGGGGTTTCAGATCCAACAATCCTTAAAGGAAAACTATACCCCGAAAATGAATTTTTGAGCAACAGATAGTTTATATTAAATCAAGTGACATATTAAATAATCTTACCTACCTGGAATATATATTTAAGTAAATATTGCCCTTTTACATCTCTTGCCTTGAACCACAATTTCATGATGGTCTGTGTGCTGCCTCAGAGATCACCTGACCAGAAATACTGTAACAGAAAGAAGTGTTGAAGCAAAAGACACAAGTCTGTCTGTTAATTGGCTCATGTGACCTAACTTTATAGTTTGTTTGGTATGTTTGTGTGCACCGTTGGATCCCAGGAGGCTGTCCTTATTTTTTAAAATGGCTATTTTCCATTTATGATTACCCAATGGCACATGCTGCTAAAAAGTGTATTATTATGAAAATGGTTTATTTACATGAAGCAGGGTTTTACAAATGAGTTGTTTGATGCAATATCTGTTTATAGAAACCTACATTGTTCAGGGGGTATAGTTTTCCTTTAATCGAGTGATTATTCTAATGATCAAGTATCAATGGATCTGAAACCTGATGTGCAGTACACAATTAATGAATGGCTGCATATTTGATTCTAACCTAGGCCTTTATTTTAATCTGATCCTGTTGGTGGCCAAATTGGACCCGGATTTATCAAATTGGCAACGTGGTCAAAGAGCAGATATGCTGTCTTTACAGATGCAACTTCTAGAACACACTCTGATGGCATCCAACAAAACCTTCATGTAGTACAGACCTTACTCTCAAAATCTCTTAACCCTTCAAACTCCCCAACCTTGATTTTTTTTTTCATGCACCAGTTAAGGCCTCCTACTGGTCAATATGTGGCATTTATACAAATGGCCTGTAGAGGTCGCTGTGCAAGAGTTGTACTCTGCATACCGTTACCTTCTATATTGTTTAAAAGCGATAGAGTGGAAGTTACATGTGTGATGGCTGCATGAACCTAATAAAGCACTTGTACCTTGCTCATCCTTGAAACAACACTGCAGAACACTTGCATGTGCTTATTTGCTGTACCTGAGCAGTGTGAATCTTCAATAATAGCACAATCTCCCCATAAACTAACTACATGTATATCCAGATGCTTTCCGTTATCAGTAGCCGCATTGAGATAAGAGGCTTAAAGGGCAAGGAAAGTCTAAAATAGAATAAGGCTAGAAATGCTGTATTTAGTGTATTAAACATAAACATGAACTTACTGCACCACAAGCCTAATCAAACAAATGATTTATACTTTCAAAGTTGGCCACAGGGGGCTGTCATCTTGTAACTTTGTTATACATCTTTGCAAGACTAGACTACATACACATGCTCAGTGTGGTCTGGGCTTCTTGGGGATCGTCATAAATGATCAAAAAACAAAGCTGCTTGAGTTCTGCATGGCTGGTAAGTAAGGCAGGGGCTCCCCCTGTTCAGAAGTATGATTGTTTCCCTGCTGCAATTTAGGGACCGTCTAACAATTCCTAATCACAGTTCCTATTCACAGCAGTAAATGAAGGGAGAATTTCACTAAATAGTCGTGTTTCTTTTAAAAAACAGTACACATTTTTTAAAGTATATTGCAGATAGATTTCTTTTTCATTAAAGAAAGTTAAAATGGGATTTTATTTCTTTGCTTTTCCTTACTCTTTAAGTCTTCTAAGCTGTTGTGTGGTAAAATGCTAGCAGTCAGTCACATGGCAGCTGACTGTAGATGAAATAAGTTAGAAATCATCCATCAAAAACTTTAAAATCACAGTAATGACTTGTTTGTTAAAATTCTAGCTTTTTTTTCCCCTCAGTAGCACAGAGGAACCATGGAGGTCTGCAAGTTAGCATTACAAAGAAAGTGGCAGGGCTACATCGAATCTTGTATACTAAACGGGTTTCACATTGTGTTTTGTAGTTGAGTTGCTGTAGTATCCTTTACTATAAGTTGACTACATTTTTTTTTTTTTTCTCTAGTTCTCCAGGAACCGTTGCTTGGATTAGAACCAGATGGGACAGCCTTGGAATGGCACCATCTTTAGTACCCGATGTCATCTGTGCTTTCTTCAGTCTCCAATCAAGAGCTCAAACACCACTTAACCTCTCCTAAGCACTTGTCCATGTTCCCATTCAGACTAATGAATTAAATAGGAGAGTTGACTTGCCATACAGAGCAAAGGATGCTACTACATTGGGAACAATACTTGCCAAGGAAATGGGTGTTTGGGTCTGTTTAAACTGTTGCTATTTCCGTTGCTTTGTAAATAAGTATATAAATGTATGCTTTATACTGTTTGCTAATAAATATTGGGTATAATTGCGTTCACGTGTAATTCGATATGAGTAGTTGTGTTGTAGGGACTATTTCATGCCGCTCTCCACCAAATAAACTAGTCATCACTGTACCTTAGCTAAACTGCACATTCTCAAATATTTCTTGCAGATATTCTGAAGATCAGACTACCTGGGTTTTATTTTCAGATGAGTTGAGAATATTAACCTTAGAGTTCCTGTGGTGTAATCTAAATACAAATATGCCTGAAACTGGTTTACTCTGGTAGTTAATCTATCAGATCTTTCACGCTGATTCTGAAATCTGTACTATTTAGATTTAAATTTGCCTTTCACTCAAACCACTTAAGATTAACATTTACGGACAGATTTATGAAAATGTGAGTTTGGATTTTAATAACTCACCCATGTCCTATGAGACTTTTACAACCATATTTCTCAAAGGGTGAGTTCTAACTTTCACCCATTGAATATTCTTCCAAAAATCCCATAGGAATGAATAGAACATGGAGTTATTAAAATCTCATTTTGATCTGTCCCTTAGACTTTTTCTAACTTTGCCTGTGGGTTTATTACGAATTAAACTGTGCAGCTACAACTTGTAACTCCTAAGGCAGCCACTATTGGGATTGCCACCATTTTAGTTCTGGCCCTACAGGCACTTGGGGTGGTGGAAGGCCAGGGCCAAGTACACACTGGTCTGATGCACAACCTGTAGATAAACAAATGTGAGCACATTAAAGTGTTCTTTTGTTTCTGAACTGCAGAATTGCCTGGGTGCAGACACACAAAAAGCAGATTTTGGTGCCAAAAGCTACTGGGGCTGGTCCATGCAGTAGTTTGGGGTGCAGGCACAAGAGCAGATTGGCGCTTAGGGGCTGGATCTTGGCCTTTGTTTATCCACATGCTGAAAATCCACCTGCTGTGCCCAATTCTTGCCTAGAACACCTCATACTGCTAGTCAAAAGTCACCATCAGAGGAAGTGAAGGAGAGAAGGTGCAGAATTTTTGAGAAACTGGATCTGATGGGAATGCTGTAAATGGCACTAACTTTAGTGTTTCAATATGACAAAGGTATACATTGCATTTAATACACTTAACTAGATAAATTCTTTCACTTTTTGTGGTGGCATTGGGAAACGCCACACCTGTGGACAAGGTGTCAAACCTAAAAGGGAAACCAGTAGTGTAATTATTTGCCTTGCCACTACTTTTTTTTTTTTAGATTTCAAGGGGTCATGCTAGATTAGAATAACTAATGTTGTATTACTGCTTATTAGGCAGTGTATAACTTGAAGTTTATATCTGCCCTTTAATGTAGGGGGTGGAAGACCAAAGGTAGAAAGCATTATTTTCCCTCTCTATCTTCCAGAGTGTGGATAGCTTGCAGAGAGTGAAACCTGTACTCCCTGGTCAACAGGAGTGTTGGCTCTGCGGATCTCTTCCTACATTTTGTAGGCAGGTGGAAGAGGAATCTGCTCTCTCCTCTTCATATAGTTCAGAGGCACAGCTTCTGCCCAAGTGCAGATATACAGAGATGAGATCAGTCCGAAAATGCCTGCTTTTGGAATGATGATCTGCCTGATCTCCATTTACCTGCACTCGGGTAGAAGTTGTGCCAGTTGGTGCAACTATATGTGGCTGTAGAAGATAATGGATCTGCTCCTTTTCTGCCTATAAAATGCAGATAGAGAGCAGCCTCTGGTGTGTTTGTATGTGGGGTTACCAAAACCTCCAAGCACAGCATAACACATATAACCCCCACATTTCCTCATAGCCATTAAAGGGCAAGGAAAGGCAAAGAATTAAAATCCCATTTTTACTTACTTTAATGAAAAAGAAATCCATCTCCAATATACTTTAATTTTAAAGTGTACCGTTATTATAAGAAACCTGACTGTATGCAGTGAAATTCTCCCTTCATTTAGTGTTTCTGGCAGGGAAACAATCACTTATGAACAGCAGGGGGAGCCCCTGCCTTACTTACCAGCCATGCAAAACTCAAGCAGACCATACTGAGCATGTGCAGTACCAGTGTCAGACAAAGATGTATAACAAAGTTACAAGATGACAGCCCCCTGTGGCCAACTTTGAAAGCATAAATCATTTGTTTGATTAGGCTTGTGGTGCAGTAAGTTCATGTTTAGTAAACAAAATACAGCAATTCTAGCCTTATTCTATTTTACACTTTCCTTGCCCTTTAAAGAAAATTGCACAGGTCTGTAAGCATTTTTACATAGTAAGAACCAAACTTGAAAGGTGCTTTGACAACATTGGCTTTTGTTAGTATGCTGAGCTACCTGTGTGGTTTGCATGTGCTTCATCTAGCAGTAAATTCAGCAGGTAGAAGGGAATGATTCCTCTTCTAAGACTTTCCCATCTAGCTGAAGAGTACAGCATATTTGCTTCAGTGGCTGTTAATAATGGTACCTCTCCCTTGTTGAATTGATGGTCTCATGCTGGCTCCACTGCTCTTGTGGCAACCTTCACTACTGTCCTGAATATTTCAACATATTTGGTAAGAGCTGTGCTGTCTGTGGCTGCTTCTTACAGGTATTACACTGAGTGCATGCACCTGGCGTCATTGCATTGCCGGAGCAGTTACCTGGTAATTGCATGATATACAGGTTTCTTAATCCTTTCATCTGTCTATGCTTCTTGGTTTTGTATTCTGATTTAGCATAGAAAATACTATTTTCACTTTAGAACTTCCAGTTCTGCGGAGCAAAGGAGAAGCTGAAGTTACCAGTCCTTTGTGCAGTGAGTTGCTCCTTATCTCAGACTGCAGCTTAGGGATACAAGGGGATGGTTTATGTCCCTGTTCTTTAACTCCCTTTGAATAAAGTACCCTCTATAGATGGCATAAGCTTAGTAAAATAAGGAAAATATGTTTTTAACTACAAAGAACAGCCTGCACATTTTCAACAAGTCCTCTTTATTGTGTTCATTTCTACCAAAGCTGTTTTAGGTGTACAGGTGCCACATTCTCTTTGTTACTCAAGCCACTGAAAGGAAAACAAACTTGGATACGAGGAACACATAATTTGTTTAAATATTTACATTGGCAAAGCAGCAGCCATCACCCCCTCTCACAGATCACTTCAATAACACTCTGTTCCATGGGTGCTGGATCCAGACAGCGATGGGCTGCACTTCCCACCACTTCATCCAACAGACAGTGGACAAGATTCTCATCGCTCACAAAGCGCCACAAATAAAGTTGTAAGTAATGACAGTCCACCTGAATCTGCTGCAAGCCGTAACGACCAAACGTGCGTAGCCGGACGCACTCTAGGAATGTCTTCAAGCTGATCTTAATGATGCCGGTAAGTATGGAAACCTGAGGGAATAGCACAAATAATGAAACCTGTAGGAAGTGGGTGGAGCGCTAAATCAGGAAATCCGAAATACAGATTGAAAAATTAAGGAAAAGCTTTCCCCCCTACAATTTAAAGGGATTCTTTCATGATTTTCATGATGTAGTTTTGTATTTCTAAACTATACTGCAAATAATACTCTACAATATAAAATTTAATTCCTGAACTAGAAAGTGTAAGTGTTTTTAGATGTAAGAGTGGTGTGTAGGCAGTCATCTCAGGTTAATTTGCCTGGTCATGTGATTTCAGTAAGAGCCAGCACTTTAGGATGGAACTGCTTTCTGGCAGGCTGTTGTTTCTCCTACTCAATGTAACTGAATGTGTCTCAGTGGGACCTGGATTTTACTACTGCGACTGTTCTTAGATCTACCTGGCAGCTGTTATCTTGTGTTAGGGAGCTGCTATCTGGTTATCTTCCCATTGTTCTGTTAGGAAGGGGGGGGGGAGGCAGGGGGTGATATTATGCCAACTTGCAGTAAAGAGTGACTGAAATATATCAGAGCACAAGTCTCATGACTGGGGGCAGCTAAGAAACTGACAATATGTCTAGCCCCATGTCAGATTTCAAAATTAAATATATAAAAAATCAGTTTGCTCTTTTGAGAAACAGGTTTCAGTGCAGAATTCTGCTGGAGTAGTAGAATAAATTGATGCATTTTGAAAAAAAACATTTCTTCCCTTGACAGCATCCCTTTAAATTTGAGTGAATGATATTTATAAACAGAGTATACCAGAACCAAAACAGAATGATGATAATTTCAAGGATGGATATGACAGAAGACCGACATATTATAACACAAACAAGTGTTTTGTTTACCTTATTGAACTGGACAGTGCTGAAGATGTCTATCCTTTCTGAGAACAATTTCTGGATGTTGCTCAAAAGGTTGGTGTCCATTGGAGCACTGCGTGGGAAAGACTTTATTTTAAAATAATGGTAAAAGACGGCTACTGCCTCTAGAACCCAGCCCTGAGCCCTAAGTAAACTAATAGAAACAGGAGAATACTACTAACCACAGACAAGGAATGTACAGGACTGTAGCATATTCCTCTATGAAGGATATTTATGGCTTTGGAGTTCTAAGCAATTTTAAATCAAATGCTATACTATATAGCTACTATCAGGGCTGCCATCGGGGGGCACAGTCGTCCCACAGTTTTGTGTCTAAGGGGAGCCCAGCCATGCTTTACTTACTTGATTTTTTTTTTACTTGCAGTGGGATACCATGATCACCAATGGCTTTTTATAACATGTG
>CM044437.1:21165031-21192110 GCA_024363595.1 Xenopus borealis | reverse complement strand
GGCCACCAATGGCTTATTATAGCTTAGGGGGTTTAATGTTTTAGCTGTGATGCCTGTGTGGCCTTTTTACCAGGGACGGATTTACATAACAGGCACCCCTAGGCCCAGCCCCCATACTCTGCCCTTTATTCGCAAATTTTCATCATCAGGTCCAGGCAATGGGAAATTAAAAAAACTATAGTATCTCCTGCGTATCCCCAGTGTTTTTGAACCAATGTGGGGGTGGCTGTCACCCTAGGCCCGGACCTAGGTGGCCTTTCCACAAATCCGGGCCTGCTTTTTACTGTGGGGCGGTTGATATATAGGGTGGGGCTTGGGGATGATCAGGGACCAGAAACTGTTGCTGTACAGGGCCCCTACTATAAAGGAATATAATCCTTGGAAAAATGGAGCATGTGATAATTTAGTTTTCTAAAAAGCTTGGCTGCACCATCTAGTGGCAGCATATATCATTACAAACAAATATTTTCTTACAGTATGCATTGAAGAATGGGAATGTCAAAAAGTATTTCAGCAGCGCTCCAATTCAGTGAAAATGTTGTTTATTTGTGCAACAAATGAAGCAACGTTTCGGGCATAACCAGCCCTTTACCAAGCTTAACCACAGTGTAACATAACATTCTTTAAATAGCTCAATAGGGGGAGGGAGAAGAGATTCACCCCTCCCATTAAAGGGGACGTCTACCCTCCCTACGCTAAACTCCTCCTACCTCCCCCCCCCCGGGCAAATGCCCCTAAGTTGCTACTTACCCCACCCCCTCAGGGCAGGTCCTGTCCATTGAGTTTGCAGGCATAATCTTCACTTGTGCAGCCTTCTTCCTGGATTCTTCAGTGCTTGGTGGTGAATGCGCAGTAGGAGGCATTTACCGATTCAGCTCTACTGCACATGTGCCACAAGTTACAAAGTTGAAATCGGAAAACTTCGGCACATGCGCAATAGAGCTGAACCGGCAAATTCCTCCTACTGCGCATGTGCCGCCAAACCCCAATGGATCCTGGAAGAAGACTGCATGATTGAAGTTGGCGCCTTCAAACTCAATGGACAGGACCTTCGCTGAGGGGGTAAGTAGTAACTTTGGGGCATTTTCCCAGGGGGAGGGGTTTAGAGCAAGGAGGGTATACTTTTCCTTTAAGTGTTTCATCTCATTAACTCTTGTGACATCCATTCAGCATGCTATATTTTTTTACATTTTTTACAAACAATCTTTAGTAAAGAGATGAACTTAAAGTGACACTGAACGTGATTAATGCACGCAGTTTTTACATGTATTTATTACTAGGTATTTATGATGGATGTCACAAAGGTTAATGAGATGAAACACTTAATGGGAGGGGTGAATCTGTTCTCCCTCCCCCTATTGAGCTATTTAAAGAATGCTATGTTACACTGTGGTTACGCTTGGTAAAGGGCTGGTTATGCCCCAAAGGTTGCTTCACAAATAAATAATATTTTCATTGAACCAGAGTGCTGCTGAAATACGTTTTGGAATCTGGAATGGACAGTCACAGTTGGCACCCGACACTGCAAAGAGCGTTGAGATTGATTGTGTAGCACTACCTTCTGTGTAGAAGAATGGGAATTTGCCACTGTTGGTAATACATATATTATAGTCTTCATTAAAGTGTCATCCTTCTAAATAAGCTTATTTTCTTCAGCATAGTAATCCTCAGGAGAAACCCAGCAAAATATTACACATGTTGAAATGCACAACTGGAAATCAAAAGCAGAGCTTCTTTCCCATTAGCAATTCAAAATCTCCAGTAAGAGACAGCAATGTAGCTCGATGTCATGTACACAAAAAAAGTTAGCATCCTTTTTTAAAGCTGATCTTTTAATAACTTTTACTTTAAAGGGAAACTGTCATGGGAAAACATTTTTTTTACGCATCAGTTAATAGTGTTGCTCCAGTAGACTTCTGCACTGAAATCCATTTCTCAAAAGAGCAAACAGATTTTTTTATATTCAGTTTTGAATTCTGACATGGGGCTAGACATTTTGTCAATTTCCCAGCGGCCCCTGGTCATGTGACTTGTGCCAGCACTTTAGGAGGGAACTGCTTTCTGGCAGGCTGTTGTTTTGCCTTCTCAATGTAACCGAATGGACAGTGGGACATAGGCTTTTACTATTGAGTGCTGAGATCTACCAGGCAGCTGTTGTCTTGTGTTGGGGAGCTGTTATCATTGTTCTTTTATTAGGCTGCTGGGTGGGGGAAAGGGAGGGGTGATAGCACTCCAACTTGCAGTACAGCAGTAAAGAGTGATTGAAGTTTATCAGAGCACAAGTCACATGACTTGGGGCAGCTGGGAAATTGACTATGTCTAGCCCCATGTCAGATTTCAAAATGAAATATAAAAAAATTGGTTTGCTCTTTTGAGAAATGGATTTCAATGCAGTATTCTTCTGGAACAGCACTATTAACTGATATATTTTAAAAAAATGTTTTTTTCCATGACAGGATCCTTTTAAATCCTCTATATATGATAAAATACTTGTCTATACAGAAGCCTTTAACACAGCATGCCTGCATCAGTGTAACTTCTAAGCATATATACTTTAACATTTTTTTTGGACAGCAAAAAAAGAAAAAAAAAAGAATGCAAAACCTCCAAGCCAAGAAACATAATGGATAAGGAAAACAAGATACAGTGGGGGTTGACTTTTTTTTACCAATATTAATTGAAAGTGTATATGTATTAGGGCCTTATGGGGCCAATATACCTCCTGAGTCCCCCCCCCCCCCCCCCGCTGTAATTATGCCCCTGCTGATAGGCAAATCTGTACTGTTTAGTTTCATGGAAAATTTTGCTAAAAAAATTAAGTGTTTTTGCACATATAATCATTGTGCTATTTGTGTGCTACTTTTAAGGTGCCTTTTGGCTAGTTTTGGGATGGTTTTGAAAATTAGACCTGGAAGCGTTTAGTAAGCAATATAACATTCAAATTTACAACAGGTTATAACAAGATCCTTTATGTCATTATAATACTATATACACTACTGTGCTGCAAGCTTACCTTGGAGTGTAGCTCTGTGCGTATCTGCCCTGCAAGCGAGAGCTACTGTATACTGAGAAGGTGCGTTTACTGGAATCACTGCTGTGAGCTTTTCGGACACCCTCCTCATACAACAGTCCAACCTAAGGAAGCAATATATGGGTAAATAACATACACAGGTCACCTAGGTTGTACCATCTTAGAACAACCAACAGTAACTTTTATTTTTATCACCTGAACGTCTACTCCTGTGATGTCCTCTACAACCCTCTTCATGACAGCACGGACATTCCGTGGCTCAATTGTTGCAACCCAATCTCGCGTCTCTACACTTTTGCGAAGCATCTGGGACACAACCAGACCCTGAGACTTAACAAACTGATTGAGAAGGGTCTGTGCAGTGGAACGAGCCAAGGAACAGAGTGAACTCACAGGGGTAACAGGAGAATGATCCTAAAGGAATACAAACACCAGCAATATTAAGGAGAGATTAAAGCATTAAGGCAAGGTGTTATATAAGAATATATATATATGAAAGAGGAATGACAGAATATTCAATGCTCGTATTTATTTTATATAATTTAAACAAGTGAGATATCCAACAGAGATAATAGGGAAGAAACCTGTCCAAGAAACTGCTCATCGGTCAGGGTTAGAATGTAGCTGACTGTAGAGGTTTCATAATCCAGGCAGAGTCGAGAAAGAAGCAGGAGCAGAGCTGGTGGTGTGCTGGTTCCCTTTTCTCCAGGGATTTCACAGAACTGCCGGGCTGTTTGACACACAGACTTAATGAATGCAACAATCAGACCCTCACGAACACCTTGACTGCAGAATTCACCCTGGGAGACACAATAATGCAGGTAATTGATTTAGAAGTATGGCTATAGACATAACGAACGTGTTTTTCCCTAAAATTGTGAATTCTGCTTACCTTAAAATAGGGTTTATCTGAAAATGCCACGTCTTTAGCAGTGAAGAGATGCACAGCAGCTAAAACTGTTTTTATCTGGTTCAGAACAGCTGCCGATAGTCCTGCCAGTAGATCCCCAAGAGCTGGCATTTCCTTCCCAGGCAGCCGGGGTGCTGCCAATGCCTGTCGCACATCTGTTAGGCAGCCTTGGAAAAATTCTTTAAGTGCTTGAAGGTACTGAGAAAGTCGCTCTTGGGCTGCCCTCACCACAATCTCTGTGCCGCGGCGATTAAAGCCACACCCAGGAACTAGCTTAGATGGAGCCTGCAATCGCCTGTGGAACCTGTCTAGGGCCCGGACTAGGAGTGAGTTATCTCCCAGACTTTTCTCTTGCCGCAATCTCTTCTCAACCAGCTCAAAATAACCTGTGCTAAGCTCTTCCAAGAACACAGTCAACTTTGATTCGGCCATCTGTGCTGTACTGCCAGGCTCTTTAGAAAACAAGCTTTGATAGGAAGCTGCCAACAAACAGGCATCACTGATAAACCCGCCACATCCTCTGTCAACAAACTCTAGTATATCACCCGATTCTTGCAGATCAGAAAGGTGGGAAGCCAGTCTTCCACGCCCATGGGCCAGGAACTCATCACAAAGAAGGTGGGCTGGTTCCTCTAAATTTAGGAGCATTTCAACACACTCAGAGAGTTCCTGTGGGGATGAAGCAGGATCCCTGTGGATAAAAAGCAAGGCAGTGATGTCACTAGGCTAACTATGGTAAAGGTAGGTGCAAACATCACTCTCCTACAAGGGAAAGTTTTAGCTTCTGTAAAGTACAAAAAAAGAGTCAGGAATTCCTTCACTCCTCCAAAAAGAATATTAAATGCTAGACTGATAAGAGGTGCTTAGAAACTGTTTGCAGTAATTAAATTTTCCATCCCAATTAATTAATTAATTATCTGAAACATACACCTGAAGGGTCCTGTTTCAATTCACCAAAGCTGGCCATAGACGCAACGATCTCATTTTCGGTTCGTGTGTGGAGTGTTCCGACATTTGTCGTGCCATGCCGATCGGTCGTTTGTTCGATCGGGCAGGTTAGAAAATTTTTGTCGGCTGGCGATAATATCTTTGCGTCTATTGCAGATCGTACGATTTTCAGTGGGAGACCGTCACTAGGTTCTTAATCGTACAACTTTCGTACGATCCTTGTCAGGGGCAGAACGTCAGCTGTCTGTGCTTTTTACTACTTTAGTTGATCTGAAGGTTAGTGACAGGTCGGGAGATGCAAAGATCCGATCGTTGGAATCATCTTACGATCGGATCTTTGCGTCTATGGCCAGCTTTACTCAAAGCATTGAGTAAGATCTCTTTCTGAACAAAACCTTTATTGTAGGCATCATGGGACTAGGATTCATGAAGCTTAAAATAATAGCTGGACCATCTAGTAGCTTTACAATGGTAATGTGTAATACACCACATTATAAAACACCTGAATCTTTGACGAAGAGTGTCTGCCAGGCCTGCCATAATAGCCTGACAGTCTGTCTGAATTCCATGAAATGAAGGCATATGCTGGTACTGTTGAAGGACACTCCGGGCTTTCGAGTGGTAGGACACAGCCTGGGCATATGCTCCCAACTCTATGCACTTCTTCAGACGAGCAGGGAGTTCGAAAAGGAACTGCAATTTCCGCAGTAGTGTGTGAACACCTTTAGGGGAGAAAAAAAAAAGGATATATCATAGATATGCACGTTTAAACAAGCAGGGTAAGGTGTGTGCCTGAATAGGAGTGAGAGAGAAAAGTCAGGCAGTTTAACAGACGGCAGAATAACCACTGTAACCTAGAGTCCTGAGCGGAACCAATTTCTGAGACCCAGACCCACAGCCCACAACCCAAACTGCGACCCACATATTTACCCACTTTGATCCTCTACCCAACCCAGACCCACAAATGCCTTATCCGCGACCCGCGCAGACCACCATCAAACCGGAAGTCGTGTTGCTGCAAACCGGAAGTGACATAATCAAAAGTCCCCGAGAGGGACAGAAGCGCCCCGTGTCATGCAAGAGAACTGTGCCTGAAGTGAGATGGGAGGGGGGAGACAAGAGGAGGGAAAGCTGCAGGGAGAGAGTTGCAGCAGGAAGTGACCTGCACACCCCGCAGCTATACCCGCACCTGAAAAGCCTACCCTAATTCCAAAGGGTACCCCCTTTTTTTGCGCTGCAGGACTCTACTGTAACCATTGCTTTAACTTGGTATACATAGCCCTCATTTAAGTTCAACATGATTGAATTAATGTCCTCATATGCATGCATTCTACAGTGTTCTGAACCTTTCCCACCTTACCACTCAGTTTAGTGATCTGCTGATGCCTCTCTTGTAGTGTACTGCTGATTCGAGCACTGAATTCAGTGATAACTGCCATGTTTGTGGCCAGTCCATCCATTTCATCTTCCATCTTCTTGAAGTCATTCTTCATTTTACGAATTGTGTCTGTCAATTTGGAAACAACAGTCTCTGTAATTCTGTCCCTATTCTCAAATAAAATAAAAGAATACTTGCAAACTTTTTTGCTAAAATTTTTAGTACGCAGAATACTTTTGCATCTTCTTTATTCATGTATCAGAGCTCCCAACTTAAAGAAAAAAAAAATTATCAGAATTACAATAATCCTGGGCATACACTGTAAGAGCTGCTTGTTTGGCAAGGTCAACAAATGAAGCACATTTTCCCCCCAATATATGTCTGCTTATTTCAATAGTAGGAATAGGAGCTGTTGAATGGGTCTAAAGGACCTGAATCCGCAGCTTAAATCTGACTGTGTATGGCTACTTTAAGGCCCTGGAACAAGATAAATGTATTGAAAGGGCATAAAACAATGGAGATATGTTCAGTACTATTAAAGGAACAGCAAGAAAATAATAATCCACCTCTTTATTTTTACATCTGAACAACACAAAGTACAACAAAGTGAAGGGTTAGTGACCTTGTGAACAGAAACTAGACACTGTCATTTCATCTTATAAATTTATAGATACAAGACACACAGTGTAGGTCATTCTCTCAGGTTGTTCTGCTTCTTTCAGGGAACACCCCTTGTACTCATGTTGGACTAGCCATGTAATGAGAATGACATACAATGTACAGGTATGGGATCCGTTATCCAGAAAGTTCCAAATTATGGAAAGGCCGTCTCCCATAGACTTCATTATAATGAAATTATTCAAATTTTAAAAATGATTTCCCTTTTCTCTGTAATAATAAAACAGTACCCTGTACTTGATCCAAACGAAGATATAATTAATCCTTATTGGAATCAAAAGCAGCCTATTGGGTTTATTTAATGTTTAAATGAGTTTATAGTTGTCTTAAGCTACAAAGATCCAAATTACGGAAAGATCAGTTATCCAGAAAGCCCCAGGTCCCGAGCATTCAGCAGAATAGGTCCCATACCTGTACTAGGTTTCTGCACCTCCTGCTGCTAAGTGTCACCAATACATAGAAGAAAGGATTGCAAATATTCCCTTACCTGTTGCCGATATGAATTTATTATAATTCTCATACACCAATGTCTGCATTTCACTGTCTAGAGATCGGATCTGGCGAACCATATCAGCCTCCACATCCATAAGCTGTGATAATGAGCTCTCCTTCCTCAGCTGCATAAAGACAGCACATAAAGGATCACTATATGCATGAATTATAATGACATTTTTTTTCAATGTTACCAAGTTGCAACGCTACAGAGTGTGCCGAGACAGGCGTCTGCAATGAGTAATGAGACCCTAAACTCTGAGCCCAGAGTCAACTTATTATTGCCACAAATATAATTCCCTAAATTACACTAAATACAATAAACCTGTAAAGGCTTTGTTGTTGCCATTAAAGTGTGGCAAAGCAAAATGGGCATGGTCAAAGTTTGCAGCATCACAAACACATGGTGAAAATGTTTTCTCCCTTATAGACTGGTGGCACATTAGCAGTATATTTCTCATCTAATGCATTAAGTACAAATAGTATAGGCATACCGCCATATATTGCCTATTCTGGCTACATTTTTCCAAGATAAAATTTAGGCAAGTAGAAAATAAAAAGGAGCTGTTCATACCTAGTCGATTACCCTGAAAACATTTCATAAATGGATACCTTACCTATTCTCTCTACACTGCCTCTCCTTTCTATTCCTTACACTGATGCATGCCTCCCATTATCCCAAAGCTGGGCACCCCTCTCCTCATCTCTCTAGCACTTCATACCAACCCTCCCAACACTGCAACCCCTGCTTAGTCTCTGTACACTGCCCTCCTGTCTACTCTCCCTAAATGGATACCAACCACCAGCTACAACTCTTTTACAAACACTGACATCAATCCAAGTCTCTGTACACTCCCCCTCCTGTCTATTCTCTCTACACTGGCACCCACTGTCTATTCTCTCTACACTGGCACCCACTGTCTATTCTCTCTACACTGGCACCCACTGTCTATTCTCTCTACACTGGCACCCACTGTCTGTTCTCTCTACACTGGAACCCACTGTCTATTCTCTCTACACTGGAACCCACTGTCTGTTCTCTCTAAACTGGCACCCACTGTCTGTTCTCTCAGTACTGTACTCACTGTCTAGTCTTTATACACTTCCCTGTCTTTTCTCCCAATAGTGATACCCAAGAGCTGTGGAAGGCCATTTCAGGGTGGGTGGGTTTAGAAGGTTAGTTTAGCTGCAGCCCACAACTTTCATTGCCTCTCAGCTGCCCACCATTGTATTAACATTCCAAACCAGAGCAGATCATCCTAGTGAGCCAATTTCCTTGTTTGAAACCTTTGCTGATACCCAAAAACTATTTTCTCAACACTAACATAACTGCCTAACCTCTATGCTGCCCCTTTTATCCATTGTCCTCATGCACATGTTCTTCCAACTCTGCACCCATTCACCCACCAGGCCAGCTTTATCCTACACATTACCAGTCCTGTCTCCCTACATTAAAGGGGGTTGTTCCCCTTTAAATAAACATTTAGTATGACGCAGAGCGTTATAGTCCGAGACAATCTGCATTTGGTTTCCATTATTTATTATTGGTGTTTTTTGAGTTATTTAGCTTTTTATTCAGCAGTTCTCCTGTTTGCAATATCTGCAAACTGGTCGCTAGGGTATAAATGACCCTAGCAACAATGCACTGATTTGAATAAGAGACTGGAATGTGAGTAGGAGAGTGTCTGAATAGAAAGAGTAATAAAAACTATCAGTAAAAATATACTTGTAGCCTTACAGAGCATTTGTTTTTTAGACGGGGTCAGTGACCCCCATTTGAAAGCTGGAAGAAAACAGACGAAGGTAAGTAAAAAAAATGATGGCCAATTTAAAATTTGCCTACAACTGACTGTTATTATATCATACTAAAAGTTAAAGGGGTGGTATGTTATATAATAACTAATAGGGATGCACTGAATCCACTGTTTTCGATTCGGCCGAATATGTTGCGAAAGATTCGGCTGAATACCGAACCCTAATGTGCATATGCAAATTAGCAAGGGGGGGGGATAAAAGAGAGCCGAACACAAAGTGCAAGTCTAAAAATGTTTTAACTTTTTTTGTTTTGTGACAAAAAGTCACATGATTTTAAGGATTCGGTTCGGCCACGCACAAGGATTCGGCTGAATCGCAATCCTGCTGGAAATGCCCGAATACCGAGCCGCATCCTGGATTCGGTGCGTCCTTAATGACTAATGCTAAACAACTTTTCAATTGGTCTTCATTATTTCATTTTTATAGTTTTTGAATCATTTTCCTTCTTCCTCCGCCTCCTTCCAGCTTTAAAAAAGCTTTACTTATAGCTACTGATACTTTTTATTACGAATATTTCTGTCCAGGCCCTCTCCTGTTCATATAACAGTCTCTTCTGGAAAGCAGTGTGTGGTTGCTAGGGTATTCTGGACCCCAGCAACCAGATTGCCGATGTTGCAAACTGGAGAGCTGCTGAATAAAAAGCTTAACTCAAAAATGCACAAATGATAAAAAATTAAAACCAATTGCAAATTGTCTCAGAATATCACTCTGTACATTATACTAAAACCTAATTTTAATGTTAACACCGTTATTCTCCCAAAAACGCAGCCGCCTCCTCTTTCAACTCATACCAACCTTAGATCCTCGCCTACTTATCCCTGTATATAATATCTATTCCTCCCCTATATCACCCTCCTATGCAGGCCCATAACCCCACACCAGCCCATTCACCCGACACTGCCTTTCCCACCCTAATCCACTGCAGTATGCGCACACCTGCCGGGAGACTATATGGCGGCCTGTGGGAGAAACTATACGGTGGGGGGGGGGGGGGGGGGCGGAAGAGACTATAAGGCGGGGGTAGTCGGAGAGACTATGTTGCGGGGATGTCAGTGCAACATTGTTATCAGCCTCATTTCTGCATGTAGTTTTCATACAGACGCCTCCAGTCACGCAAATGTACGTCATTATGAAGAGCATTAAGCGCCGGCACTATGCCGCGTCACCTTGGTGAGGTAAAGCTCCGGGTTGAAGTGAACCCCGTCAACATCTGTCGGTTCCAGGTGCCTCTCCCCTGCCTTTCCTTCTTCCGTCAACCCATAGTACAATTTCAGGATTCCGTGGGCTTTCCTCTTCTTTGCACTGTCCTCCTCCTCGGCTGTCGCCATGTTCATTGATGCGCCCAAGCCAATACCCGGAAGCAGCTGATCTGCAGCGTAAACACCAACCCAGGGAGCGGATACATTCGACGCATGCGCAGCTCTATTACCACAGCGAACGCGCATTTCTTTCGTGGTCGCGCTTTCTTAAAGGAACAGTTCATTGTAAAAATAAAAACTGGAAGAATAGATAGCCTGTGCAAAATAAAAAAAATGTTTCTAATATAGATAGTTAGACGAGTGACTGGATGTCTAACTTAATATCCAGAACACTACTTCCTGCTTTTCAGCAGTTAGTCAGCTCGAAGGGGGACCACATGGGACATAACTAGGGTTGCCACCTTTTCCTGAAAAAAATACCGGCCTTCCTATATATTTAACTTTTTTTCCTATTAATAACATTGGGATCAAACATCAAAAATACCGGCCAAGCCGGTAAAATACCGGCCAGGTGGCAACCCTAGTTGCCACCTGTCCGGTTTTGACCCGGACAGCCCGGTATTTTGAAGGGCTGCCCGGGTCAATGCTTCCTGCCCAGTTTTCCAAATAAGGAAAACCGGACGGGATTAGCTTGATTGACGGCGCCAATCGGCCATCGCGGCGTCATAGCTCCGCCCCGTGACGTCACGGGCCAGCCCACCAACGTCACGGGCCCGCCCCCCTGTCCGGCTTCAGCCACAGCAGAAGGTGGCAACCCTAGACATAACTGTTCAGTGAGTTTGCAATTGATCCTTAGCGTTCAGCTCAGATTCAAAAGCAACCGTTATGGCCCCCCTCAAGTCACTGTTTGGTTACTGCCTGGTCACCAGGGAAACCAGTCAGTGGAAAACAATAGAGCTGCAAAGCAGGAAGTTGGATTCTTGCTATTATGTTAGACAGCACCTATTCTAATTAAGAGGCCGTCTGACAGTGTCGGTCTGGCCCACCAGGATACCAGGAAATGTCCCAGTGGGCCCAGGTCTCAGTGGGCCCTCATTAGGGTTGCCACCTCTCCCTGTGGCTGAAGCCGGACAGGGGGGGCGGGCCCGCCCGCGCCCACCGACGTCACGGGCCCGCCCACCGATGTCACGGGCCCGCCTCCCTGTCCGTGACGTCGCGCCCGATCGCGGCGTCAATCAAGCTAATCCCGCCCGGTTTTCCTTATCAGGAAGCATTGACCTGGGCAGCCCTTCAAAATACCGGGCTGTCCAGGTCAAAACCGGACAGGTGGCAACCCTAGCCCTCATGTTGCTAATTTGGCCAAGTTCATGGCCATTCCCTATTTCTAGAGGCTAAATAGATGTAATAATAAATTATAGTATGTAAAGAAAGTACACAAGGAGAAAAGAGATTGATGAGTAGAGGAAGAATAATAGTACTGAGAGTGGGCCCCTGATGTCCCAGTCCGACACTGCCGCCTGAGGCGGCTCCTCAAATGCCGCCCCTCCCCTTGCCTGCTTACCTATCGGGAGGGGAGGCAACCAAGGCAGGAACATTAGGGTGGAGAGTGCGACCGCTCTCTCACACTAATAAAACTGAATTTGCGGTTTTAAAACTGGAAATTCAGCTCTTAACAATACCAGGAGAGGCTTTTTGTCGCTCCTGGAAACTTATCTGGTGCTGCGGCCTGAGGCAAAAGCCTCAGCTCGCCTCATTGGCGGATCACCCCTGATGTTAGACATCCAGTCACTCCATACATTACAATTTTGGCTAACTATTAGAAAGATTTTTTATTTTGCGCTGCCTATCTACCTAGTTTTTATACTGAACAATCCCTTTAATAGTGTAACTAATGCAGGGGTGTTGAAACTGCGGCCCAGGATGGATATGAATGTGGCCCAGCTTGAAATGCTCGGTTCCCGAGGAAATGTCATGTCGCAAAGGATATAGGAGGAGGGGGACTCTGCCCATTGCCAAGTTAGTAATAATAATATAATACAATTTTGGCTAACTATTAGAAAGATTTTTTATTTTGCACTGGCTATCTATTTACCTAGTTTTTATACTGAACAATTCCTTTAATAGTGTAACGCAAGGGTGTCGAAACTGCGGCCCAGGATGGATATGAATACGGCCCAGCTTGAAATGCTTGGTTCCCGAAGAAAACGTCATGTCGCAAAGTAGGAGGGGGGACTCTGCCCATTGCCCAGTTAGTAATAATAATAATATAATAAGTCTATTTAAAGGGGACATTTTACATAACATTTTGCCTGATTTTTTCTTTAGTTTTAGATAAAATGCCAGATTCAAACTGTATTTGTCTCAACCTAGATTCCAGGGCTTCAGATATATTAATTTGCCTTCAGTATTGTTTTCCCTCATTAATTACAAATGAGGGCAACACACGAGGTGATAAGGGCAAATATATTGTACCCTCCATAGCCCCACACAGCTCATTAACAGCAGCATGCCAATCCTATATAATAAAGTTCAAGTGTCTCTGCGTCCAGTCCCTGTGTCCGTGGAATTGCGCTACTGCGCATGTGCCCCACGGACAGCCAGCGAGAAGCGGCTAACGCTAGCGCAAATTCGCCAGCGAATTTACGCTAGCGAAGTAGATAGAATACAATACCCTGTGGCGTGTTTTACCATTGTGGGTGATAGTCTGAAAAAGAAGTTTATGTTACAGCCACTACACAAGCCCAGGACACCTTTAATCAAAAAAAATAAAGTTGTCCTATTGCCCTACATGTGCCCCCTATATAGTAGTGTTGCCATATGTCAGGAAATGTAGGGGGGAAGGAGGGTAACACCCCCCAAAAAAAACTATGTTTTTTGGGACTTAGAAAAATTTTCAATTTTTTTTCAACCTCCTATCTATTGTATTGCTCTAGCGTAAGTGCTAACGAACAGCAAAAAGTTGATCTTAGTGAATTTGCGTAATTATGATCCTTCGCCTGTGCGCAACTTCGCCTGGTGTAAGGGTGCGAAGTTGTGCAAGTCTATCTACTTCGCTAGCGTAAATTCGCCAGAGTCGGTGTTCGTGAATTTGCGATTACGATTTGACGTCACGCTGGCGAATTTGTGCTAGCGTTAGACGCTTCTCGCTGGCTGTCCGTGGGGCACATGCGCAGTAGCGCAATCCCACGGACACAGGGACTGGACGCAGAGACACTTGAACTTTATTATATAGGATTTGCGCCGTATGCAAAATAGGCTTCGCTAGCGAAATTGCACTATGCCTAGAGAAGTAACACTAGCGTAAATACGTTACCGTTCGCCGACCAGAGCGTAAATTTGCACTTTAGTGAATTTGCATAGCACAGGCGAAAATTCGCCTGGCGAAGTGCGGCGAACGCTCGCGAAGCCTGCGCTAGCGATTTTTCAGATCTTAGTGAATGTCCCACTTGGAGCGCAGAGACTTCCGTTAGTGGTTTATAATCTGCTGCCTTCAATCTATGGAAAGACCGGCGCTACATAACGGTGTGCCGCTTCTCTGCTCACCGCTACACCGCCAGCTGTACACAAGCCCAAGCACCATGTGACAGAGGAGCAGCTACTGTCTGGCCTCCCAAAGCTGTGAAAGTACCTCCCGCTCTCTCAACTCAACTCCGCCTACAGGACACCAAGGAAAAAATATGATTGGCGGAAAATGGGCATGCGCACGTGAAGCGCGAATGATCAAGAGGCGGGAGCGGTGCCAACTGTTCCTATCTTTAATCTCGCGTTGTTAGAAGCGAGACCCGCTCACTCAGCGCATGTCCCCGAGGTCGCTACGGCAACAGGGATGCTGAGCTGACAAAGTCAGGCGGCTCTTTTTCTAAAAGTAAAATTGAGGCAGAGTCGCCTCTGAAATTCTGTAGGACAAACATTTTTTTGTGGAAAAAAAAACACTGGTGTGATCTATACCATAAACAAACATTGCCCAAACTCTTTAGGAAGCAGTAGTATTTTTAAAACTACTGAGAAGCACTCTAGGTGTCCACCATGGTTGTCCACTTTTTTTTGGACTGGAACAAGTCTGTTTTTATAAATGTTTGACTACATCTGTTCTAGCGCCCGTTAATTTAACGGGCTTAATGTCTAGTAAAATAATAATGATTCAAAGAATGTCAGGCTAAGGGCTGAACTCAACGGACATGTGTTTTTGCTCAGCGTGTTGGATCGCGAGCAAATTGTCCATGGAGTTCAGCCCTGTATGGTCGGCCCGCACACATTTTCACCTTACCAAATCTGGCCCTAGTTGCAAAACGTTTGGACACCCCTGGTTTATCATGTTCGTTCATATTCTTTAATGTAATTTAGTGCAGCAGAGAAAGGAATGCGGTTTCTACATGTATTCAGTGAATATCCAATATCCTCCTAGTTGACTATAGCTACATTTGCAGATTTATTGGCTCCTGAACGTAACGCTTTGCTTCTGACCACCATCATATTTTTGAAGTGCAAGCATGGTGGAAGAGAAAAGAAGATGTACAGGAGCTCTGAGGTCTTGTACAATATGCTCACAAGTTGCCCTGTGATTGAGCACTGTGACATGTAAAGCCATCTGTGATTGGCGCATTCTGATTTCCAGGCCTGATGCTCAGGAACTGTCCTGTGATTGGCTATTGGGTTACAGTCACCAAGTGATTTGCCCATTCTATTCCCTTGGCCAGAATATTCTATGATGTGCAAAGGTGGCCATACATAGGGAGATTCCTTAAAGCCCCCCCCCACCCAATACACAGGCTGATAAAAGCTGCAGACAGGATCAAACTTTTGCATAGAACTTACATAATACCATGGCGACTACCAGGACTGGACTGAGGATCAAAATAGGCCCTGGCATTTCTGGTACACAGAGGCCCAATCAGCTCACATAGAGGCCCAAACAGTCCCCACCAGCCCACTAAATACTGACTTTCTATGGTACCTTATAGCAGTCCCTCTGGCATTTGCCCTAACCCACATATTGCCAGTCCGGGCCTGGCGACTACACAATATTTTTCCATCGTGACCCATACTGTTTTAGAGGTTGCCAAGAGAATGGATCAATGCTTCATACATGGTGGATTTGCAGAGTAGTCTCTAAATTCTGGGATTACATAGAACAACTTTCCCTAAAGACCCAACTATTATGCTCCTAGGTAAAAATCCTAATGCGGGGAGCCGCAAGATCATTGCATGTAACTGGAAAAAGGCTACTATTGCTTTGTCTACGCTTAAAGTAAATATTATATACATAGCAGCCAATGAGAAAAGGACATATATGCTACGAAATTATATGGAAGCTTATGATAAAATATGTTTGCCTTCTTTAGTATAAGATCCCTTGCTCTTTTCAGCATTAAATGTATAAATGGTTACTGAAGGTATCTTGCGGAATTAATGTTTTCGATATTGGATACAACTTCTCCTAAATAGATCTGTTATATTGTGTAACCCAGCCACCCTATTTTATTCTATTCTTTATTTATTTTATTTATTCTATTCTAGTTGATTTCTTTTTACTTTATTCCAGCTTAAATTTAGTTTATTTACTTTCTGCTATTTTAGGTTTACATGCTGGAAGAGCCCAAGCTATGCTATGTGAAAATTTTCTTGAGCAATTATCTGATATAATATTTGTAAAAAAAAAGATGCTTATTGGCCTATGTGTGGAGCCATCCGACACGCATCCCCGATTGATATCCGGCTGAAAATCAGCCAGATGCCAATTGGGCAGGTTAAAAAAAAAATCCAGTTGAATCACAGCCACATCTTTGCCTGTTGGGACTCCATTCTGATCCGATCGTTGGGCTCTAATGCCCAAGTATTTACAAGACCACTGTGCTGAGTGCCAGATTAGTAAAGGTCACACTGAAAAACATGAAACAGCAGAGGCAAGCATAAATAAAATTGCAGCTCTCTAGCTCAGTCATATAGACCTGGGGTGCACAAGGCTGAATTTAACCCCTCCAAAAAGGATCTTCATGGCCCTCATCCTGCTCAAGGGCTCCATAGACTTCTTTGAGTGACATTATTTTTATATTTGGCTGCATTGAAAACAATAGGCCCACTGAATGAAGAGTTGTACAGCACTGATTCAGGGTCAGACAGGAGGGCCCTACCACAGAAGTTATATGTGTGTATGTTGGGGGGAGGCTTGAGCTCAGATACTCTGGTGGGCCCCAAGGATTACCAGTCCAACACTGCACAGTAACATGCGAAATGCAGATCCAGAGATGAATGCAGAGACAGCGAGCAAACTGGACAATAAAAGTAGTAAACTGTAGTGGAATTTCTACTCCAGCCCCACACAATAACGATCTCCAATAGCTGTAGGATGATGACCCATTTATAAAACCTATGTAGTCAGTAGGTATCTCAAAAGCCATCTTTTAGGCTGGGGACAGACAGGGAGATTCGGGGAGATTCTGTCGCCTGGCATTTAATAGCAGGCGACAATCTCCCCGAATTTCCTTCTCCCTGTCAGCCGCTAGTATTAATGACAAAGTGCCAGCGCCTGTGCACACACAGCGCGGCGATTTCCGGAATCGCCCGAAGATACTTCGTGAGGAAACTTCGGGCGATTCCGGAAATCGCCGGCCGCGTGTGCACAGTCGCTGGCGCTTTATCAGTTATACTAGCGGCAGACAGGGAGAAGGAAATTCGGGGAGATTGTCGCCTGCTATTAAACGCCAGGCGACAGAATCTCCCCGAATCTCCCTGTCTGTCCCCAGCCTAAAATGTGAAAACCCCAGCAGTCAATTTATTATACCACTGCATGTTGGATATCTACATTTCTCTGGATCCTTCCAGAGCACAATCTGCCTGTTAATATGTGGCATGAGGATACTGTACTCCTTCTCTAGTTCTACTGTTGTGGGCCCTGCAGCTTTAATAAGTACCACCATCACTGCCATGTCTAACACATATTGAAGTTGCTTTGTATTGCATTTTATTACGGTATGCAAAAAAAAATACTTGGGTGCAGGACTTCATGTCTGCACAATGACACAAAATGCCAATTTATGTATTTTCCGATATATATATTTTTTTATGTGTAAAAAGATAGACATTGCTCCATTTAGCTGGAAGCTTAAAGGGGTGGTTAAAGGTTATGTAATAAAAGGCACTGAACCAATCAACAAGTAGCATTTACTGGTCACCGTTTAAAAGCCTTATTTGTTACTGCTCCTGGGCAAACTTAGTGCCTTATGTTACATATGGGGTTTAGTATGTTACAGAGCCGCCAATTCTATGGAACTTTTCAATTGGTCCTCATTTAATTTTTATAGTTTTTAAATTATTTCCCTTCTTCTGACTCTTTCCCTCAAATGGAGGTCTAAAAAAGAAATGCTCTGGAAGGCTACAAATGTATTGATTTGCTACTTTTTATTAGTCATCTTTCTATTGAGGCTTCTCCTATTCATATTCCAGTCTCTAATTCAAATCGGTGCATAGTTGCTAGGGTAATTTGACCGTAGTAACCAGATTTCTGTAATTGCAAACTGGAGAACTGCTGGAAAAAAAAAGCTAAATAACTCAAAAACCACAAATAAACCAACTGCAAAATGGTCTCTGACTTTCACCCTCTGCATCATACTAAAAGTTAACACAAATGTGAACACTGCTTAAAAGAATATCTATAGCAGGGGATTCGGTCCATGAGGCCTTTTTAAAAATAATTTCCCCAGTAGCATTTATTTGATAAAATTATTATAAAAACATTTTGTAATTTAGTTAGGCATTACCTATAGGAATAAAAGTTTGAACTTGAGGGCCACGTGTCTTTCTCAACCTATCTTACTATGTTACGTGTATTCTCAAATATGGTTTTATCGTTATTGTCCAATTTCTGTTCCCAAAATCAGATTTCCAAAGAAACCCTTTCAGTTGTAACGTAAGTGAACATAAACCAAGATTCTGCTTTGACCAATAACAAACTGCTATAGTATTTCTCCATGTGGGGTCCCCATAAGACTGCTAATACCTATAAGCAAGTCCTTCCATCAATGGCATCTCTCAGACCAGCTTATATTTTATGGTCTTCTGTACCTTTAAGTTTGCAACAGACTTAACAAATGTATATTTTATAAATACTGAGAATATTTTTAATGGTATATACCCATATCCTGAATCCAGAAAGTTCAGAATTACAGGAGTGTCATCACCCCTAGGCTCCATTTTAAACAATTCATTCTATTTTTATTTTTTTTATTTCCTTTCCTCTTTAGTACAGGTATGGATTCTGCTTCCGGAAACCCATTATCCAGAAAGCTCCAAATTATGGAAAGGCAATTTCCCATAGATGCCATTTTATTAAAATAATCCATTATTTTAAGAATTATTTCCTTTTTCTCTGTAATAATAAAACGGTAGCTTGAACTTGATCCAAACTAAGATACAATTAATCCTTATTGGAAGCAAAACCACCCCTTTTGGGTTTATTTAAACAGGTATGGGTTCTGTTTCCGGACCAATTATCCAGAAAGCTCCAAATTATGGAAAGGCAATTTCCCATAGATCCAAATTTATTCAAATAATCCATTATTTTAAGAATGATTTCCCTTTTCTCCATAGTAATAAAACAATACCTTATACTTGATCCCAACTAAGATACAATTAATCCTTATTGGAAGCAAAATCAGCCTATTGGCTTTATTTAATGCTTTCATGATTTTTGAGTAGACATAAGGTAGGATGATCCAAATTATGAAAAAATTGTTACCTGGAAAACCCCAGGCCCCGAGCATTCTGGATGACAGATCCCATAACTGTAATAACACAGTAGCTTGTGGCAAAAAAAAGCCCATTAGGGATATTTAGTGTTTAAATGATTTTGAGCAGATCCAACACACGGTGATCCAACACATAGCTGAGAAATTGAAAAGTGAGGACGTGTTTAATTACATTGAAAAGTCATAACATATGTATTTGTTTGCTTAACACACTTTCAATATATTGTTCTATGAAATACAAGAACAGGTACCTTCTCCCCCCCCCCAACATAGAGTTGATTTCCCCTAAACAAAATTGAAATAGCCCTAATTAGAGGCAATGTGAGTGAAAAACAACATCCATGTCACAAGGATCTAGAATTTTGAGTTGTCAACAATTTTAATACTGAAGGCCCAAACATGAAAACAACGGTTACCTGCACGCCTGCTTTGTTAAAATGTAGTATATAATTTAAAAAAAGGGATGTTCCATTCTCGGGATTTCAATTTCAGGTTTTAGCCAGATTAGGAATAATAAAAAAAAAAATTGGTGTATTTGGGATAGAACTGTTAAGACAGTAGTAAAGACTCACAGAGGATAAAAGTGAATAGTTAATATTAGACCAGCACATTTCAGAAGTCAATTACATGAGATCACATCCTGCAGGGGAATAACAGCCAGTCATATAGATGACTACACTTTTTATTTCTTGTAAATAAAGTGAATATGTAAGTTCAAACCACATACTTACATTTTAAAGGACAGTATAATTCTAACACAAGATATTAATTGGGGGTAAAAATAGTCAGCAGCACCAAGAAACAATACAACAAGGTCACAGCCTTGCGCTTCAACACCAAAACGGAACGTTTTGATAAAGTAATGAAAGCAACGTCCTGTTGCTCTGCACTGGTACAACTGGTGTGTTTGCTTCAGAAACACTACTAGAGTTTATATATACTCAAGCTGCTGTGTAGCCATTCAAGGCTGAAAAAGAAGAACAGATACAGAATACTCAGCAGATAACAGATAAGCTCTGTATTATACAAGTATTTACAATTTATCAGTTATCTACTGTGTATCCTGTGTTAAATGGCTTGGCTACAAAGTTGCTTGTTTATTATAAACTACAGTAGTGTTTCTGAAGTGAACACTCCGCTTGTGGCAGTTCGAGGCAACAGTACATTATATGGTCATTCGTTTAAAGGAGAATTCAACCCCTACGTGAAAAAATCCCAACAGTTCGTGACTTTTGGGCGTATGCACAGTTGGAGGAATCTGCTGGTACGGAGCTACTGCGCATGCTCCTGAAAGTCGCAAAGTTTCAGATTTCTTTATAGATCCACGCCGGCAAATCCCTCTTACTGTGCATGCGCCAGAAAATGCTGGTCAATCCAGGAAGAAGAGCGATCAGGAGAAGATAGCGCATGTGAACTCAGCTGGACAGGACCTGGAAAGAGGGGTAAGTAACAAATTAGGGGCATTTGCCCGGGGGCAGGATTTTTTCATGTAGGGGTTGAATTAGTCTTTAAGGGTAGGGACAGACAGGGAGAATGAAATTCGAGGAGATTGTCGCCTGCTAAAAAACGCCAGGCAACAAAATCTCCCCGAATCTCCCTGTCTGTCCCCA
The DNA here is from genome assembly GCA_024363595.1 of Xenopus borealis. Taxonomy (NCBI): domain Eukaryota; kingdom Metazoa; phylum Chordata; class Amphibia; order Anura; family Pipidae; genus Xenopus; species Xenopus borealis. Next base: position 21,171,305 of record CM044437.1, on the reverse strand, counting down.
GCCTTAAACACTTTCATTTTTAGTGCTACTGTTCCTTTAACCTGCATGTTAAATGGGTGGATAAAACTAGTTTCGATATACAGTAACCAGTGTCTTATACATACTCGGCAATCTGGCAAGTCAGCCAGCGCATAAATTAAAACACGAATATGGGTGGGACGCTCTTCATTTTAACACTATTAAATGTGAAATACGTTCTTTACATACAGAATTTTCAGAATGTTAAGTTTATACTGTTAGCAGCTTAAGAATTCTGAAACGCAATGCAGCCTGGACTCTTTACTTAATATGGGAAGTTACAATCATTAGAATAAGGTCTCTTTGCAAAGAGTTAACTTTGTGCTTTGTAATATTTCATTGAAAATGATTATACAGCTGAAAGTCAGCTGACGTATGGAGAGTTCATTTGTGCAGGATGAGTATAGGCTTGGGACGATATCTTGAAACACGATGGTTATGTGCAAGCAGTTTGCAATCATTGAAGTGACACATAGGAAGACTGAAAAACAAGATCAGATCTAATGAGCTTATAAGGCCTAGGTATTTCATGAAACCTTTTCGGATTATCAGTACAAACATAGCTTTTCAGAAAATAAAGCCTACTGGATACAGTAGCATGGCTCAAACTGTACTGTACTTTGTGGCATCAAGGATAGCTCTTTCCAAATTATTTCTAAGTGTTTATTATATGGAACTTCTGCAGATAAACATTGAGAGCTTCTTCTCCTAAGTCCCCCCTGGCACATCATATATAACAATCTTCTTCATTCTTTGATCACTATTGCATTTTTAAGCAGTTTTGTGCTTGTTTCATTTAAAGCTGTGGTATAATATACAGATACTTTTTAAATGTTACATATCCCATGTTTTATCCTTCAAGGTAGATGTTTTTGGAAAAAAAAAAAAAAAGGCGGAAGACTTGTTAGTAGATCACATGGTAGGCTTTATTCACCTCTTCGTTTGGATGGTGGTACTAAGTGAGAAGGCAGCTCAGCGGGTAGCTCATGCCCTTCCAATTTGATTTTAATCAGGTGATTAGCGAGTGCAAACTCCTCATCATCAAGAAGGCCATCTCTGTCTACATCAGCCAGTTTCCAGATCTTGCCCAGCACTGTGTTGGGAAGCTTGGACTTAACCATCTCTTTCTTGGCACTGGCACCTGTAATTTTCCCATTGACAGGCGAAAGAGTGAAGAATATCTCATCGTATGTTGGTTTGTCTTTACCAACAACCCACTCAAAATCATCAATTCCTTCTCCAGCTCCTTCCCCATAGCCATGTCCAAAAGGCCCATTCATAGTTCCTTCAAAGGCACCACCCTTCACCACTTGATTTGTCATCTGAGACTCCTCCTGTCGCACCATGACCATCAACTTGGCAATGTCACTGGCCAACATATCATCTACAGAGTCCAGCAATTTGGGCTTTAGAGACTGAAACTTGGCAAAGTCCTGGGTCATCAGAATTTCCTGCAAAACAAAAAAAAAACCAACTATGTTACTTAGGGTACAGTTAAACGGATATAAAATTAATTATTCTGTATTTTTGTGGCACATGCCCTTTAGTCTGTCTTATGTATAGTCACTGTGACTATGTACATGGCTGCAAATTTTCAGTTTCATATATCAAATTAGTTTTAACTCAATTCAATGAGTAAATACAGTCTATTTACCTGAAAAAGGCAGCTCATTTCAATTTTGAACTGCTATATGGTATACAAACCAGTAAAGAAACGTTCATATTAAAGTGATTCTGACACTAAAAAAAATAATTTTAACAAATGAATGTACATTAAATGTTACCTATAGGTCATGTTGATCATTCTTTGTCAAGAGGTTTGTTTTTGTATATAATTGTTAGTTGAAGTTCCTAAGCCTGACTCTCTTCCACTCTGACTTTGTCAACCTGACTGTCCCATCTCAGCCTGTTAGTTACAGTTTCTAATGCTAACGGACTCCTGCTGCACAAATATGGCAGCCCCCTCATACAGGAACATGGGGGATCAGACAGGTAATGTAAAAACATCATTCAAATACGTTATGACAAAGTTAGAAGTAGCTTTCAAAGCCAATATTATAATAGATGTAAAAAAGTTTAATTTCAGGTGTCAGTATCTCTTTAAATACGAGTCTAATTTCGTATATAATCTAATCTCATATCTAAAACACAGAGCAGAACCATTTTAAAAAAGCAATACAATAGGTCTTCATACTTTTTACTTAATTTAAAATGGTTAATGATAGTTCTGCTTATATAGTGCATTGAGCAAGCATCGTTACCTGCATTTTCTTGATGTTGGGGAAGTCACCAGGAGAAATCTGGTGCTCTTTTTCAATTTTCATATAGATCTCATGTAGGTTGTTGATCAGTTCTTTCTTTTTATTATCTTTTCCAAATACATTAGGCATCTCTTTCTTTAAGGCACTAATTATGTACGCATGGACCTTGAGAAAGGATAAATCAGAAACAAGATTTTAAAATGTTAATATAATACAATAACTCTTCTCTGGCAAAGGCCTTAAAGGGGAATGAAACTTCCCCCCCCAACTCAAACCGCCCACCTCCCCCAGTAGGCCCCCCACCCTCCCTCTCCCCCGGGCTATTGCCCCTAAGTCCCTACTTACCCCTGTGAATATCGCTGGAGGGGACCTGCTTGAAGGGGTAAATAGGGACTTAGGGGCAATAGCCCGTGGGAAAGGTAGGCCGGGGGGGGGGGTGCGGGTTTAAGTTAGTGCCTGGGGGTTTCCTTCCCCTTTAAGGGAGGTTTACATCCAATATAAAACAGAGTACTGGCTGACAAATATACTGCTGACCATCTGTAGTAGTGCTGACCCGTATTTATACATATATACTCAAAGAAAATTACCAAACTATACATTGAGAATATAAAGAAAACATAACAGCCTTATATACAACACATTAAACCTTCATTTCCCTCACCTTGGCTAATCTGGCTCTCTTGATAAGGTCATTGAGCTTACGAAGAGCAGCATTTCTTGGGAGAGACTGGATGTCCTTGAAAAGGTCCTGTTCTTCTGCCTCAAACAGTTTGCGGTTGTCAGGGATGAGTAGAGGGTGGGACCAGAAAGAGCCGATGTACACCCTAACTACTTCGGGAGTGTTAATGATTTTACCTAAGGACCACATGAGAGCTCCATAAACTCTCATTAACTGTTGAGTCTCAATCTGGTCTGCCTTATTAAGCACTACACGGATCTTGTCCTCATGGTTTTTCAGGGCTTTGATGACTTCAGAAAACTCATCGGAGATGTCCAGCTTGTGAGCATCAAAGAGCAGGATAATGCGATCCACTCGTTCGGCAAACCATTCTAGGACTGCGGCAAAGTCATAACCTTGAGAAAAACAACAAACGCAATTTTGATTAAAACGTTGTTGGCAAACGTATATATACATGTAGTGGTCTTATTAAATGAAAATATCATACAGTGAAGTCTAGGAAGCTTTGTCGTGGACTGGGGGCTATAAAAATCATTTGGAGTGCCACATCTTGCCCACTGGACTGGACTAGAGATATATAGTCTCTTGTTTTCTTAAAATGTATACACTGGGGAAGTCTCCATTTGGTCTGTTGTTCCAACACCTACACAATGGGGAAGTAAATAAAAACTCACAAAGGGAAGTAAATAAAAAAGGGTGTAAAATCAAAAAAGTCTTTTCCTGAATTAAAACTAACCCTGTTCTGTATAAATTACAAGGAAACTAAAAAAAAAAAAAAAATTTAAATAAAGATATATTGCTTTTTATATCAATTACAACCCACAGAAATGGAAAAAGCTATTTACTTGAGGAGTCTGCCATCCCTTATAAGGGAAAAAAAGAAACACTGGATTTACTTCATGTTAAATAGGAAACCTCTTGCAAATGCCAAACTAAAACATTGTGGATTTAATAGTGAAAAGCATAATAAACAATGCGAACAGAGCACTCAAGGCTGAAGTTAACGCTGCACCAAGAACTGTACCAGATTTTACAATGTCCTTCCCAACAGTGACTGCACATAAGCTTAAAGGGGTTGTCCACCTTCAAACAACTAGTTGATTTCAGATAGATCACCAGAAATAATGACTTTTTCCAATTACTGTCTATTTTCTATTTAACTGTTTTTCTAATATTGAAGTGTAAAGTGTAATTTTTCACCTTCTAAGGGTAGGGACAGACAGGGAGATTCGGGGAGATTTTGTCGCCTGGCGTTTTTAGCAGGCGACAATCTCCCCGAATTTCCTTCTCCCTGTCTGCCGATCGTAGAGGCAAAAAGCGCCAGCGCCTGTGCAGACGCGGCGCGGCGATTTCCGGAATCGCCCGAAGATACCTCGTGAGGAAACTTCGGGCGATTCCGTAAATCGCCGCGCCGCGTCTGCACAGGTGCTTTGTGCCTTTGCGATCGGCAGACAGGGAGAAGGAAATTCGGGGAGATTGTCGCCTGCTAAAAACGCCCCGAATCTCCCTGTCTGCCCCTACCCTAAAGCAGCTCTGGGAGAGGGGGTCGCCGACCCCCCCCCCCCCCCCCCCCCCCCAACTGTTCTAAACGGATACATTTAATGGAAACATTTCTTATCTTTGTCCCTGCTGAGCAGAATCTCTGGGTTTCATTACAGGCAGCTGTTAGAATTGATACAATAGTTGCTAATACTCCAGAGATGTTGCTGAGAAATGTATCAATTAAATGTTGCAAAATTGTGTCGGTTTGGAGTCTGCACCTGAATTACTGAGCTGCCAGACTCAAACACCAGAGACAACAACATTCAACTTTATACTTAGATTTTGGAAAAACAGTAAAAAATAAATAATGGAAAGTAATTGAAACAAGTCTTTATTTATGGAGAACAATCTGAAAACAACTGAACAGAAAAAAGTGTTTGGAAGGTGAACAACCCCTTTAATAAGTTATAGTTGAATGGCAACTGAAAGCCAAAGTAAAGTTTATTTGCACTAAAGCATGTTGCTGCTGTTCAAATGAAAGCAGATGCACCTCTCTAAAAGATTTGCAGATTTTTCAGTCAAATATAGGTATGAGACCAGTTATCCAGAATATTGGGACCTGGGGTTTTTCGAATAATGGGCCTTTCTGTAATTTGGATCATCATACCTTAAGGTCTATTCGAACATCATGTAAAAATTAAATAAACTCAATAGGCAGGTTTTTCTTCCTGTAAGGGTTCATTTATATCTAGGTTTGAATCACGTACAAGCTACTGTTTTATTATTACAGAGAAAAGGGAAATCATTTTTAAAAATTTGGATTATTTGAATAAAACGGAGTCTATAGGAGATGGCTGTAATTGGAAGCTTTCTGGATAATGCGTTTCCAGATAACGGATCCCATACCTGTTCTTCTTCATATAATATAGCCCTCAATAAGGCCTATAACAATGACATTCCTCAGTGACAAACATTATGTCCTATCAGACATCTGATCTACTCATCATAAAAAAATATATGCCCTGGAAACATATCTGAGAAAGGGTACTTCTTATCTCTGCATTTGGTTGAGAAACTTGTTTTTTTTTAATTCCATTTAAAGGTGCATGCATTACCTCTTTACAGAGCTATTACGAGGGATTGGTGAATCTCACAATGTTTGCAGATGTTACCTGCCAATGTTCCTATAGAAATCCAAATGTAATTCAATTCCGTGGATTCAGAATAGCACATTGTCAGACAATAGCCTCTCACAAGCCAATAGAGTATATAAGCCATATAAGATTTTGCTCCCCAACTCCTTGGATGTTGCTCCCAGTGGCCTCAAAGCAGGTGCTTATTTTTAAATTCCAGGCAAGTTTTGGTTATATAAAAAACAGGTGTACTGCCAAACAGAGTCTCCTGTAGGCTGCCAGTCCATATAGGGGGCTACCAAATAGCCAATCACAGCACTTATTTGGCACCACATGAGCTTTTTTCATGTTTGTGTTGCTCTCCAACTTTTTTTTTTTTACACTTGAATGTGGCTCATGGGTAGAAAAGGATGGGGACTCCTGCGCTAAGCAATGATCCCAAGGTGATTGCACAGAACTACCAGGTAGTAGCAATTAAAATAAGCCATTGCTTGTCCAAGATGAGTGGACAAAACCTCTTGTGGTGTTTAATAAGCTAATAAAATAGCATGCCTTTTACACCAACATGCCTTTTACACCAACAGCAGATTCTTTACATAAACTATAGTTGTGTTTCTGAAGCAAAAACATAAGTTTTACAATTACAGTGCATCAGTATATTATACGTCATTACTTATAAAATATTTTCTTTTTTTTTTTTT
>CM044437.1:21133012-21155012 GCA_024363595.1 Xenopus borealis | reverse complement strand
TCTGGGGAACAATTTGAAAGCAACTGAACAGAAAAAAGTGTTTGGAAGGTGAACAACCCCCTTAAAAGTTAATCTGAAGGTGAACAACGCCTTTAAAGGACAAGGGAAGTTTAAAATATAGCGTTAGGCTAGAAATGCTGTATGTAGTATACTAAACATAAACATAAACCTACTGCACCACAAGTCTAATCAAACAAATGATTTATGCTTTCAAAGTTGTCCACGAGGGGCTGTCATCTTGTAACTTTGTGAAACATCTTTGCAAGTCCACGACTGTGCACATGCTCAGTGTGATCTGGACTGCTTAGGGATTGTCATAAATGATCGAAACAGGGACACAAACAAAGCTGCTTGAGTTCTGCATGGCTGGGAAGTGTAAGTGGGGGCTCCCCCTGCTGTTCATAAGTATGATTGTTTCCCTGCCCAGCATTAAGGGATCGTCTGACAATTCCTATCCACAGCAGTAAATGAAGGGAGAATTTCACTGCAGTCAGGTTTGTTGTAAAAACAGTACACATTTTTTTATAAAAGTATATAGGAGATAGGGGTTTATTTTTCATTAAAGAAACTAAAAATGGGATCTTATTTTTTTTCCATTCCTTCTCCATTAAGGGCAGTGTAAGCCCGACAGATAGTTACATAGTTAAATTGGGTTGAAAAAAGACCGAGTCCATCAAGTTCAACCCCTCCAAATTAAAAACCCAGCATACACACACACACACACACACATCTCCACTCTTTCAAACACAAACCATATACCTGTATGCCCATAGCTATACTAACTGTAGAGTTTAGTATCAAAATTGCCTTTGATATTATGTCTGTCCAAAAAATCATCCAGGACCCTCTTAAAAGCATCAACAGAATCAGCATCACAACATCACCCGGCAGTGCATTCCACAACCTCACTGTCCTCACTGTGAAGAACCACCTACACTGCTTCAAATGAAAGTCCTTTTCTTCTAGTCTGAAGGGGTGGCCTCTGGTGCGGTGATCCTCTTTATGGGTAAAAAGCTCCCCTGATATTTGTCTATAATGTCCTCGATACAGTTGGAAAGAAAAAAAATCTAGTTGGATTGAGGGCTGCATCTGTTAGCTGGTGAGGTTATGGATTCAGCCGCCTGTATTCTCCTCCCAGATATCTCCCCCTTAATATGGGCATATTGGGGTGATTGGTTTGTTTGGTGACCTTGCCAAACAAGTGGATTTCTATATGTATAGCCAGCTTTAGGCTCTTCCCACCTAAAGTCTTGCGAGTTTTGTGGTCTGAAGCATCCATGAGCTATTAAAAAGCTTGTCCCTTTACTGTACGTATTTTCTATCAAAATAACAATTCAAGATCTACTATAAGCATAAAATCCATGCCGCATTCTACAAGGCAGCATCTTAGATTTAGGCATAAACAAATCTAAAGGCCAGTTTTAGAGAGAATGATTTCATCTGCCTCGTCAGAATACAGGTGAAAACCCTCATTCCTTCCATGAGATGTCACAGTTATGTTCTGAGACACACCCTGGCTTACTGGACGGAGCATACAGGGGTCTTATCACTGCTCACACAGTTCTTCCGGCATGCAGGAATTGCTGAGCCGTTGGGGAACAGCGAACAAACACAGGAAAAAAAATTACAAACATGTATGGAAAAACTGTGGCTATTACGTGGGCGGCAACTGCCTACTAAAATGATTACAATTATATCAATTTTAAAATTCAATAGGGAATTCACCGTCATTGTAATCCATTTACAAAATTTCAATGCATCTAGGCAGGTGTTAATGAAACTCTGTAAGGTGTAAAAGAAAATTAAAAAGTCGCTGTTATCTTACCCCTACAGACCAACGAAACTCATTGTGGCAGGTGTTAATAAGCAAACAACACTTGAGTGAAGATTGTATGCTACTTGGCATGGGGGCTTCTATACACACGTGATAATTGTTCTCATGAATACAGATGTAATCTGTGGTGTACTAAAAAGTTTGCACATCAATTGCAATACCAAAGCTTTCCTGAAAAACCAAGAAAATAGTTCTTAAAATCCAGTACCGGGTATGGGATCCATATCGGAAAACCCATTATCCAAAAAGCTCAGAATTACAGAAAGGCTGTCTCCCATAGACTCCATTTTATGGAAAAAATGTTTTAAATGATTTCCTTTTTCTCTGTAATAATAAAACAGTAGCTTGTACTTGATTCCAAGTAAGATATAATGAATCCTTATTGGAAGCAAAACCAGCCTATTGGGCTTATTTAATGTTTACATGAAAGTAGACTTAAGGTATGAAGATCCAAACAAAAAATATAGAAAGATCCATTATCTGGAAAACCCCAGGTCCCCAGCATTCTACATACCTGTACTTGATCCAAACTAAGATATAATTAATCCTTATTGGAAGCAAAACCAGACAATTGGATTTATTTAATGAGATGATTTTCTAATAGACTTAAGTTATGAAGATCCAAATTACATTACCTAGAACCCCCAGGTCCCGAGGATTCTGGAAAACAGGTTCCATACCTGTACTAATCACTTTGTCCGACTGGATAAATAGCATGTGACAAAGGCAGGAAGAAACCACATTTAGCTAGAGTTGTTTGTATTAAAAATATTTCTGTTTTGGGTAACATTTGCCACTCTCAAACTGGACAAACAACTTAAAATTGTCCCTTAAAAAACAAATCATTGAGAGAATGTTACAGTCAGTACAAGAACACACTGTACTTGCTGGTAGATCTGCGGCAAAATGATATTCTTACTAATCACTGGCATGCTTGCAAAATAACCTGAATAGAACTACTAAGGATCAGTCCCATGTTTGTCATTGGTGCACCAGTGATCTCATTATTTAGCCAATGTTACTGATGGGCACCTAAAGAAAATAAAGTATTCATACTACAAAATAAATACAAAAACATAAGAAGATCTGGTTTTATCATCATAATTATTGATTTACATAGCGCCAGCAAATAGAGCAGTGCTTTACAAGGATTTATAACAGATAACAGGGTTTTGCAATATTATAAAGGAACAGTAACACCAATAAAATGTAAGTATTTTAAAAAGAATGACAATATAATGTACTGTTGCCCTGCAGTAGTAAAAGTGAGGAGTTTGCTATAGAAACACATCTACATTTTATATTAACAAGCTGCTGTATAGCCACAGGGGCAGCTATTCAAGCACACAGTACACAGCAAAGCTTATCTGTTATTTCCTGTGTATCTTTGCCTTTTCTCCTTTTTCAGCTTAGAATGGCTGCCCCATTCATAAACTATTGAAGTGTTTCTGAAGCAAACACACCAGTTGTACCAATGCAGCACAACAGTAGATTCTATTTGCATTACTTTAAATCACTTTCATTTTTTTTTGTTATTACTGTTCCTTTAAAGAAGAACCATCTCAAAAGAGGAGCTAGGTGCCAGATTTTCATTGACAGTTTGAGGTGGGGCTCCCTTTCTTAGCAGATCAATTAGAGCCCACTCAAATAACTAATTCTGGCACAAATAAAATCTAACAAAATAAGTGTTTTTGGCACAGGTTCTGAATGTAGAGAGACAGGATTTCTGGTGATTTTGAAAGAGTGAGCTCTAACATATCTTCTAGGCAAAAGGAGCCCACCCCTAAAATATACATTGGATCTAACAGTACTTAAAGAGATACTGACACCTGAAATTAAACTCTTTTTTACATCTATTATAATATTACTTCTAACTTTGCCATAAAGTATTTGCATGATGCTTTTACATTACTGGTCTGTTGCCCAATGTTCCTGTATGAGGAGGCTGCCATATTTGTGCAGCAGGAGTCTGTTATCATTAGAAACTGTAACTAAAGGTGGCCATACACGAAGAGATCCGCTCGTTTGGCGATGTTGACAAACGAGCGGATCTCTCCCCGATATGCCCACCTTGAGGTGGGCGATATCGGGCTGATCCGATCGTGGGCCCTAGGGCCCAACGTTCGGATCAGTATGGGAGGTCGGATCGCGGGACCGCATCAACGAACAGATGCGGCCGCGATCCGACGGGATTTTTAAACCTGCCCGATCGACAGTCTGTCGGCAGCTTTTATCTGCCCGTGTATGGCCACCTTATCAGACTGAGATGGGACACTCAGGTTTGTAAAGAGTTTCAGAGAGTCAGGCTTAGGAACTTCAGCTAACAATTATATACAAAAACAAACTTCTCAGCAAAAAATTATCAACATGGCCTATAGGTAACATTTAATGTACATTCATATGTTAAAAGGTGTTTTTTAGGGTCAGTATCACTTTAAGAATCAGACACCCAACTCCTGCAGAATGAACAGTCAGATGCTGAGAGGGGTCAAGTGAAGAGTAACTTGATCATTTCAGAAAAGGGTTAGAATTTCGAATATATTTAGAAAATTTCTTATTTCAGGATGACAAAGCTTATATGAAATTTAAATTTTCTTGATAGTTCCCCTTTAAAAAAACAAGGCATACAGAGTAAAATAGGACCAGGATGACAGGAAAGGGTTAGGGCCTTATTTAAATATACAACATATGGAACCTGTAAGTCATTGTAATGCTCAGAATTCTGAAGCAGAAGCAACATCCTTAAAATAAAAAAAAAAGACCCACCCTAGAATAGTTACTGTAAACACAGCAAATACAGTTTGTGACAGTGTAGTGCCAAGCACAAGACAATAATCTCAGGCATGCTGGGGGCAGGGATTCCTTCTTGGGAAGAAACCCCCAGTGATTCATTAGCTGTCTTTGTATCTTGGCTTCCTGCCTGGCGAACCCCCCTCCAAAGCCGAGGAAACGTTACTCTGTGTCTAACTACGGTTCAAAGCCGAAATCTTATGTCCAATAAAGTACAAAAAAATAAAATTAAACTGTAGCAACAGGCCATGGAAAAAATGAAAAGAAACCAGGAGGAGGGAGAGGTTTCTCATGTTTATTTATTCAACTTTCTGAGCATAAATAGAACAGGGTTAGAAAGATGTCTCGGTTTACACACTAGAGACGGTTCCCTCTAGAATTATACAGACCAAATGATAGATTAAGAGAATAGTAATGATATCAATGCAACCACATCAGCTGTAAGACTGTTGCTGCACAACCTCAAAAAAATAAAACAAAAACATTGAACAGAAAAGCAGAGTTGAACAGCAGGGGGGTGGGAGTACACAGGAGGGAAACTGAAGGAATGGGACAGGCTATGGATGCATAGAGATAATCGAATAGAAAGGAAATGATTTGCTCATGGTTTCAATTAAGTCACAAGGGCCACTATCCCTGCTTTCCAGTTATTTATGGCGTTCCCATATTTTAGCAGACAAGATATTAAAGAAAATGTTGCTCTTGCTTAAAAATTCACTCTCAAAATTAGCATGGAGTAAACAGGAGCTTGATCCCGAATAAGATATAATTAATTCTTATTGGAGGCAAAACCAGCCTTTTTGGTTATTTAATGTTTACTTGGTTTTCTACTAGACTTAAGGTGTGAAGATCCAAACTATGGAAAGATCCATTATCCGGCAAGCCCCAGGTCCCGAGCATTCTGGATAATAAGTCCCATACCTGTACTTGATGCAAACTATAATTAATTCTTAAATTAAGAGCAACCATCCATTGATTCGAATAAGAGACTAGAGTGGGAAAGGCCTGAATAGAAAGACGATTAATCAAAAGTAGCAATAACAATTAATGAGAAGCCTTAGGGCTAGGCCAGACGGGGAGATTCGGGGGCATTTTGTCGCCTGGCGACTTCTCGCCGCGACTTGTAGCCCCCGAACCTCCCCGAATAGCCACTTACCTAAGCGCACCGGCGTTGCTTGAAAACGCCGGCGCGTATCCACACGGAGCGGCGCGCTTTTTGAAATTGCCTGGCGAGGCAATTTGGAGCAATTTCAAAAAGCGCGCCACTCCGTGTGGATACGCGCCGGCGTTTTCAAGCAACGCCGGTGCGCTTAGGTAAGTGGCTATTCGGGGAGGTTCGGGGGCTACAGGTCGCGGCGAGAAGTCGCCAGGCGACAAAATGCCCCCGAATCTCCCCGTCTGGCCTTAGCCTTACAGAGCATTTGTTTTAAAATGAGTGACCTCCATTTGAAAGCTGGAAAGAGTCACGAGGAAAAAGGCAAATCATTCAAAAACTATTGAAAATAATGTAGACCAATTGAAAAGGTGCTTAGAATTGGCCATTCTATAACAGTGTATACAGCCAGCTTCAGATGTTAACACCATATAATCTTTAAGGTAACGTTCTTTAAGGTAACGTTCTGCTCCCTAAACTAAACACAGAGTACACAACGGAATTACCAGTATATAGACTCAGGACAAATCTGGTCAAATATAATTTCTGCCCAGTCTGCTCCAGGAGTCATTCACAATAGCAGAAGGTAAATATTTAAAAAGCCCTAACACAATGCTTCCTGACATACTTTAACTAGATACTTTTCCTCTGACTATAAAACACAGACACGACCTGCTGCTCCTTCCTAGATTTGTGGTAAAAGAAATGTTACAAAATAGAACATCAGTTAAATGAAATGACAAATCTATAATGAGTCATAATTTATCATGAACGATGGCTAGTCTTAGTCCTAGTTACAGAGCCCTAGTTACCCCTCGTGTCAGAATCACAAAGAAGTAAATGCTTGCGTAAGGCACCTAAGACAATGCAAGGAAATCAGTAAGCTCTCTGGCCAATTTATGCAAACACCAGCTGCTTTTTGTGTTAAGCTGGCCAAAAAACAACATTTGTTCTATGCAGGGGATGCAGTTAGCCATTCAAAAAGGGCCAAAGTTAACAGAATACAACATCTAGAACCAAAGCACCAACAAAAAGCATGAGAATCCTCTACTCCTGGAATGCTATTGCTAGGAATGAAGTGTGCTATTACTGGTTAATCCTTCTTTACCAGGCTCTCTCCCACTTGCATTTCTTCCTACATTTGGCAAGAAATAAGGTCCTGTATGGTTATACATTATTAAAACATATGAGCTTTAAAGGAAAAGCTAAAATTAAGTAAGCTTTATCCGAAAGGTAAATATAAATATACCAATAAACCTTCAAAGTAACCTGAGCCCTCCGTAAAAATAAACACTTTCTTTCCTTCTATTGTGTACACATGGGCTTCTGTATCAGACTTCCTGTTTTCAGCTTAAACCTCCAGGAATAGGGCTTGAGCATGCTCAGTTTGCTCCTCTCTCCCTCGCTGCTATAATCTGTGCCCAGAGCTATTAGTGAACAGGGAGACTCGGCCAGGAAGTGTCACACAAAGCTAATATGGCAGCTGCTATGCTAAACAAACAAGAGAGAGCTTCTAGAGCTTTTTACTCGGGTATGGTAACGTATTCTGCAGAATAAATATAGTGTCAATCTATTGGCAATAAACTGCTTTGATAGCTTTCCTTCTCCTTGAACACAAACATGCTGCATTCTGATTTTCCATTATAGAACTCGCTACAGCTCAGGCAAAACAAGAGTTACAAAAGAATTTGACCCCGGTCCAATGATCACCCTGCAATGCTCTTAAGTGTTACTGCAATCTAGTACTGTGACAAAAGGAGAACTGAGGTTACAGAAAATCAGCATTGTTTTACAGGAATTAGATGTTTTTCAAGTGGAGTAGAAAGAGAAAGAACAGAAAATGCTGATTGTTTTGTTCCGACAATACAATTAAACATGTGATCACTCAGCACATTTAGAGTAATACTCGGTAAAATCACTGGGGATTCCAAGTTGCCATAACCACATAAAGGCTAGGAGCAGGTCATACTATTGCATAATAATGCATTTAACGATTATAATTTCTCTGGCCTTGTTTGCACCTATATTAGTGTGTACTTCAAAACCACTAAGCAGCCCAGTGGCACGGTAAGATCTGGTTATAAGCTGGCACATGCCAGATTAATCAAGTATATTTATTATACATAAATCCATCTACAATGGGAAGGAAATTTACCTCTGCTGATCCTCTGTTTCTCTCCAGACAGAATTCCCGGTGTATCTATGATGCTGATGCTCTCCAGGACAGGGTTGGGTAACTGAGCGCACATGAACCTGACAGCAATGAAAAACATATATGTGTCAAAGAACATTGTCAAGCAATATGGTCTCTTCCAAGTCCTCAGCAGCTCAAATGCATATCTTTATCAGGGTGTAAAACACGTGCCACAAATTCCAGCAACCCCAACACCAATAGCTCATAAAATGTTTGTGTAAATGTCATTGCAACGTCCGAGCTCAACATCACGAATAGGAATCATACATTTTTCAAACATTTAAAAACAAAAAAAAACAAAAACACTAATTTAAGCATGTTCTCAGTGAATGTGACAACTCACATTCAAGGCAAACACATGGGATGATGTCAGATTAACACAGCTATTACAATGTAAAATTTTGATCAAATGAAATGAGTAAAAAGTTTATTTGGTGAGGTCTCCAAATTTATGTAACTTTCCCCGGTGCTTCCACACCAAGCTGGCCAATCAAAATGAAAGTATCACAGACCAGTCAGGTCCAGAAACACATCAATGAGCCAATGTGTAGTGTTGGCTGGCCAGAAGCCCGCACAACCCGTGGATTGGGCGAGTTCGGGTCGGCTTCCGCATGACGTTTTCAGACCCACTTCCACCTCTGAGCGCCTCAATTTATATACTTGAGCAGGCCCTCCCCCTTACATTATGTCACAGCAAGGTGGGTATATAAAGATGGAAATGCACCACGTTAGGGTGGGGTGTGTGTGAAGGTGAAGCAGGGTTAGGGTCACTACCAATGTGGTCCTTCCCTAACCAGAATTTTAAACTTGACTAATAGATATCTTGCTAACTTTCAGAAATCAGTTGGAAGGCTTGCCAGTGGGCTCTATACTCACAGTGTCGGACTGGACCATTGGGTTCCAAACTTCAGCCCCCCCCCCCCGCATTTTTTGAGGGGCCAGATCAGGGAGCGCGTCTGGACTGGCAGGGGCCCACCTGTGTATACACAGGCCAATAAGCTTCCAACTTGGTTGTGAAGGATGTGCCTTAGGGCTATGGAACCAAACACATGAGCAATGCGGCTGCAAATTCAGTGAGAATCAAAGTGCATGCTGCCTATGGCTGATGTTGGTGCTGTCAGGCAGGGATTGCTTGGGAACTCTACAGTGAATATACCCAGGTAATCAATACCTGACATTGTCAGTGTCATGTCCGAGGTATCTGCAGGCAGGAAAGGGCCATGATTCTTCCTGAGACAATCAGAACAAGAGATTTTGTTAACATTATACTCTAATACAACTGTCAGTAATCCCTTGTATAAGTGTGTTCAGCTGTTCATCCTTGGGGGAAGAGGATTTATAAAGCACTTGAGTTCTGTACTTTGTTCAGCTGCCACAGAAATGCAGACAGCTGTATATGTCAGCACTTATCACCTGTTCGAGTCCAATCACCCAAGCAGCTTTTACCATTGTCTATGCAAGATTCAGAATACAGAGTTTGGCTCAAAGTCAAGGCTTCTAAATGAGGAGACACTAAGGGCCCTTACACACGGGCGTTTTGGACCTGCGCTCCCCTGCGTTGCGTTTGGCTGCATTCAGCCGCAGGGGAGCGCAGGTCTAGACGCACCTCATTCTTTTCAATGAGGTTGTACCCACGAGACGCGTGTAAGCACCGAACGCAGATTCAGACGCAACATGCTGCATTTTTCCTGCGTTCGGCGCTCACATGCGTTCGTGAGTACAGCCCCATTGAAAATAATTGAGTGCGTCTATACCTGCGCTCCCCTGAGTTTGAACGCAGCAAAACGCAACGCAGGAGAGCGCAGGTAAAAACGCCCGTGTGTAGGAGCCCTTAAGATGGCCATAGATGCAAAAATCCGCTCGTTTGGCGACATCGCCAAACGAGCGGATGTTTCCCTCATATGCCACTAACTGGCAGGGCTATATTGGGGTAACCTGAACATTCAGATTATGAGTGCAATGGACTTCCAACGGGTCGGTCGAAAATCCGACCTTCCCAATCGATATCGTGCCCAGATATTGGTCGGGAAGACCCGTCAGAAGCCCCCATACACGGGCTGTTGAATCGGTTTAAACGGCCGACATCGGCAGCTTTATCTGCCCATGTATGGCCAGCTTTAGTTATGAGAAAGTCTGACAGCGACATCATAGGCAGCTACCGACCTCACAAAAGCATTGCACAAGCACATTCACATTCCCACAGGGATATCCAAAAATCCTCGGCAGTGATTCACACATACTTTTCCAGGGTGGAATTATAAAAAAAAAAAAAAAAACATTTACAGGGTGAGGAATATGCAGCTCATACTCTGCCCCTCCCTGTACTGACCAGAATCCCCCATTACTAATCCCAAATAAAAGAAAATGAAATAAGCAGAGTGATAACAGTCGAGACATTCTCCAGGCACTCTAGAAAAAAAAAAAAACACACCACATTATATGCTTCCCAGCTGGCAGTGACAACTAGACCTCCATATATTATGGTGCCTCACCCACTGGGAGTCTACCACATGCTAGAAAATAAAAGACCTGATTGGTGGTTTCTGGCAGTGAGGCGTCTGAAAACATTTCTGCAAATTCACATTAAAGGAAGCATTAGAGTGATATTCTGAGTCATTCATTTTTTTATTATTTGTGGTTATTTTGGCTTTTTATCCATAAGCTCTCCTCGTCTGCAATTTCAACAGTCTAGTAGCTAGGGTCCAACTTAACTTAGCAACCATGGATTGATTTGAACAAGAGACAGGTATATGAATAGGAAAAGGCCTGAATGGAAATGGGAGAACCTTTTTGTTTTTTTTACATGTGGTCAGTGACCCCGCCCACCTGAAAGCTAGAAAGTCAGAAGATGAATGCAAATATCTCAAAAACCATTAAAAAGAAAAAATAAAGGCCAATTGAAAAGCTGCTTAGAATTAGCTATTCTATAACATACTATATATTAATGTAAAGGTCTAACACCCTTTAGGCTGGGGACAGACAGGGAGATTCGGGGAGATTGTCGCCTGCTATTAAACGCCAGGCGACAGAATCTCCCCGAATCTCCCTGTCTGTCCCCAGCCTTAAATAGAAAATGTGTGACAAACATCAGCACAGTAAACAACTCTCTACACGGTGAAACCATTTTGAACATTCCAGGATAACCTTGAGATCTCACAAGGCAAATAGAAGAGAGCTCCTGTGAGACACTTGATCCCAGTAACTATTTCACATTCACAGGCAGGGGAAAATAAACTTCTTGTGTAACAAAAGGAAGGAAGAAAAAAATGGAAAGAAAAAAAAAAACACAGGAAAGACTACTGCCAGCATTGTATAAGCTTTTTCCTGACTGCACAATTCACACTTTATAATCCGCTAATAAAACAACAAAAAAATACCCTTCACAAAACAGTGTATCAAACACCAAAACGAGTCAAAATCTGCTTTCAGATTTAAATAAATAATTAAAAAAAAAAACTTGACACCTTCACTTTGGTTGAATTCAAAGGATTTGAACTAATTGAGAGGAAACCAAAATAATCTACCTCTGTCTTGCAGGACCCATTTCCCCACCCCCTTAGGATAGCAGAATCATTCAACCACCCCCTCACCATTCTGCGACTGAATGCCCACGAAAAGAAAGGCCAAAAGCTTTTCAAGCCAAAGCATATCCAGTCTTTAGTCTAAAAGTAACTCAAGAAAACAAAAATCAAGAGGGAAAAGAATTCAGGGGTAAGACTGTGTGGGGGGCAGTGGGGATTTAACATCATGGGGGGTTTAGTTCTCCTTTAAATGAGAACCAAACCTGTAAGGAAAAAATCCTCCCCCCCGTGTAGACCCCCCTCCCTCCCCGGTCATCTTCTTTCTTCTGATAGACAGACGGCAGTTTATCGGCCGGTGAGCGGGGCCCTCCGACTGGCTTCCCCGATCGATATCTGGCTGAATGTCGGCCAGATGTCGATTGGGCAGGATTAAAAATCCCGTCGGATCGATGCCGCATCTGTGCGTTAATGCAGTCCTGCGATCCAACCACCCATATGCGCGTCATTCTGATCAGTTCAGAAAAAAGACAAGCATTAACAACCAGAGTCAATGGCCCTGAAAACTGAAAGTAAAAGTCACTTTAATCTGGTATTTGTGTATTTAATGTCTGCTAAAAGCGTTAACCTTTTCATGCACGTTATCCAGTCCTATTGCTTTCAAATGTGCAAAGAAATGCAGAAAGGGTCTGCTTTATTTTGAATTTATGTAGCTTGGTGGTGCTTAGTGCAATTGGACAGTGTTTGAGGCCAGAGATTTTTGCAAGCCCTTTCTACTTGCCTGGTCCCTCGTGCAAGTAAAAGGCACCTTTCAAAATGGTCCTATAATATAAAGTAAAAGTATAAATGACAAAGCACTTGAGGGACAAACAATTGGATCAGTCAGATTCTGCCCACAATCAGTGAAGGGTCCTCTTGTTTGGGGACCAAGCTAAATGAGCGGAACTTGACTTTCTTTCAGGACTCAAAACCACTGACGGGAATGTTGTTTAGAATTAGATTTTCTTTCATTGCACCAAAGCCAAAGAATTCTGGTGGAGATCCCCTCTAAAGGGGAAGTGGAACCATGTTGCAGATACATAGCAAAATAATCAGTTCCCATGAGGAGGTCACAAAGGCAATTATATGCATGGCAGCACACATGGGACATTGTTATCCAGACTTGTTTTGGGACAGATGCTGGATCAGTTTGCCTCATAACTGCCAGACAAAATTACTTCCGCATTCAATGCATAAATAATTGTTTTGGAGTGGGGATATTGTCCTTCATATACTGAGATACGGCTTTTCATAGGTACCTCTGGGTGGCAACACATATTAACGGATATTGGTCTACTCTATGGAAACTGACACAGACATTTCATATGCATTTTTTTCTATGTGTAGCATTTATGGTTACGCCCTTCATTCTTCTAAAGGAGTAAATTCGAAGAAATTTGAATTGCAGTTTATAATGGTACCAGAACTAATTAATGACTCCAGCTTTAGGGCTAGGCCAGACGGGGAGATTCGGGGGCATTTTGTCGCCTGGCGACTTCTCGCCGCTACTTGTAGCCCCCGAACCTCCCCGAATAGCGAAGTATCCAAGCGCACCGGCGTTGCTTGAAAACCTTAGCCTTAAGGGTAGGGACAGACAGGGAGATTCGGGGAGATTTTGTCGCCTGCTAAAAAACGCCAGGCGACAGAATCTCCCCGAATCTCCCTGTCTGTCCCCAGCCTAAAGCTCAAGTGAGGTCAGTCAGTGTCTCAGTTGACTGCACCCACCCATGTCTAATATGACTGCCATTGCCAAACAATCAAAAATGTTTTGCATGCCTGGCTCCCTTCATTTAAATACTTTTTTCCTTATCCCAACTACATTCTAGAATTCAAACCAACAATTTAATATTTAAATTTGGATTTTAAACACGGATAACAAAACATCTGTGTTAATTTGAATTTGAACTCCTCTTTGTTAGCCCTATTTCAACAACTTTTAGCATGTATGCCCATCCCGTAGCCTCTTGTTGCACAACGCTTGGCCCTTAGGGCTAAACTACACGGGGGATTTAGTGGGTCAGATTATATCTAATCTTGCCATGCTACCACAAGCAACAGCACAAGATCTGTAGGATGCTATGAATTCTGATCCCCCGCAGCTGTAATTTGATGATGAATAAGAAAAAGTTGGATGTTTCCTTTTGTTCATGCGTTTACATCCAACAGTCAATGCATTTCAAAGAAGGAAAAAAATGCTCTGGGAATATCTGAACACAGAAGCAATAAGGAGCGCAGAGAGAGCAGACAATGACCCCCCACGGGGCGATACTTTTTTCAAAATCGCTCGAAATTGACTCACGAGGCAATTTTGAGCGACTTTGAAAAACGCGTTGCTGCGTGTGAATAGGCGCAGGCGACTTTAGCGCTAGCGGGCGCGAGATAGGAGAAAGCCATTCAGGGAGATTTGTCGCCCTAAAGTAGAGGCGCTTAGTCACCAGGCGACAAATCTCCCCGAATCTTCGCGTCTAGATGAGACACGTGAAGATTTGGGGAGATTTAGTCGCCCGACAACTAATCGCCGCTTCTTTGGGCAACTAATCTCCCAGATAACCCTTCCTGTCGGCTAGACTACTGCTGGCAGGAAGGGGCTAGGAGCGCTTTGCTTTCCAAAGTCACCCGAAGTTCCCTCATGTGACTACTTTGGAAAACTAAGTGCTCCAAGTGCCATCCGCTAGCGATTTAAATTCTGTCTGGCGGGGAGGCAGTTCGGGGAGATTAGTTGCCCGAAGAAGAGGTGATTTCCCACCAGGCGAAAATCTCCCCAAATCTTTGTGTGTCTTTGCCCTTCATGGTTTGGGGGAGATTAGTCGCCTGACGAATTGCCTCTTCCTCGGGTGACTAATCTCCCCTTACTGCCTCCCCGCTGGTTAGAATCGTCGGATGGCACTCAGAGCGCTTCCTTTTCTGAAGTTGCCGAAATTGCCTCACGAGGAAACTTTGGGCTACTTCATAAAACAAAGTGCTACGAGTGACATCCCCACAGTGAATTCGATTCTAGTCGGCGGCGGGGAGGCAATTCGGGGCAATTAGTTGCCAAGGAAGAGGAGATTTGTCGCAGGTGACAAATCTCCCACAAATAGCAGTAGTGTGTCTCTACCCTTAGGCTCAGTTCACAGGAGAAGATTCGGGGAGAGGAGCGATTAGTAGCTCCCAGCAACAAAACTCCTCTTCTTCGGGTCTACAATCTCCCCGCCCTCCACCCACTAAAGTGAAAATACCGCATGCGGCACTTAGTTTTCCGTTGTCGCCTCACGAAGAAGCTTAAGGCGACTTCGGGAAAACGAATGGCCACGTGCAAATGGCCACAGTCGATTTTGACTCTGGTGGGTGGAGGGCAGTTAGAAGGCAGTTCGGGGCGACTGACGCCCAGAAGAAGAGGTGATTTGTCGCTGGGGTGACTAATCTCCCGAATCTGCTTGTGTAGAATGACCCTTAAGTGGAAATAGCTGCTGCCATATACTTTAGGGCTGGGACAGACAGGGAGATTCGGGCAGATTCTGTCTCCCAGAACTCCCTTCTCCCTGTCCGCAGATTGTTTAAATGAAAAAGCGCCAGCACTGATACATACACAGCGCAGCGATTTCCGGAATCGCCCCAAGTTACTTCGTGAGGAAACTTCGGGCGATTCCGGAAATCGCCGCATGTACAATTCGCTGGCGCTTTTTCATTTAAACAAGCGGCAGACAGGGAGAAGGGAGTTCGGGGAGATTGTCGTCTGCGATTAAACGCCAGAATCTCCCTGTCTGTCCCAGCCCTTACACACTGTGGCTTCTACCCAACCACAATCGCTGCGACAGCTTCTCATTTAGCACCCCAAGCAGAAGCCTTCACACACAGTTTACCTATTAAGGAAGGCATTCCCGAAGGCACTGAGCTTTCTGAAGGGTTTCTTGGGGTCAACGACGAGCGCGTTCCCGGGCATGACCCCCTCGACGGGCCCGTGCATGACGGCGATGAATGAGTCGGTGGTGGGCTCGGGCCCGATCCTCATGCCGGGGAAGTCTTGCTCTATGAGGTGTCGAATGAAGGTGGTCTTGCCCGTGCTGTACTGTCCCACCAACAGCACCATCGGGTTGTTATGGAAGTCGGCATCTTCCAGGGCTGGCGAGTGGAAGTCATGGAAGCGGTACGTCTCCTCCAGAGGCAGCAACTTGTGCGTGTAGAGTTTCCGGAGACCCTCGGACACCGTCTGGAAAAGCTCCGGTTCTTTCTTTCTCCGATTGTCCTTATTGGCCCAGCTGAACATGGCGGCTACTGCCGGGGCAACCCGAGGACCTTGGCTGTTTCTTAATAACAACACCGGCAACAACTGCGGACACGTGATAAAGATAACGGAGCCGAAGCAAGCTCCTCACAGCTGGAGAGTGACTGAGACTCACACACAGATTCAGAGAGACACACGGCTGAGCTGGGCGTGGCACCAAGCGCGCAGCGGCTGCTGGGAGTAAGGCTGGAGATGTGGCCGTCGCACAAATGCAAAGTAACGATTGTGGGGACTTTCTTCCCTCCTCCCTTCTGGTCCGTAACGTGCTGTGTCCGTAGTACAGCATGAGTCATGTGTTTATAGGACCGTGTTTCATTCTCTTGCCCCAGTAAAGCTTCATGAGCGCTAGTTCGCCTTTTAAAATAAAATTTTAGTATGAGAGAGAGAGATTCTAAGGCGATTTTCTTTTGGTTTTAATTTTTTAATAATTTCTGTTGTTTCACTATTTTATTCATCAGCTTTCCAGTTTGCAGTTCTGCAATATAGTTGCTAGGGTTCAAATTACCTTAGCAACTAGGGATGCACCGAATCCGGGATTTGGCCAGGATTCAGGCTTTTTCAGCTGGATTCAGATTGGCCGATCTTTTTCTAAAGGTGGCCATACACGGGCAGATAAAAGCTGCCGACAGACTGTGTCTGCAGTTTATCTGCCTGTGTGGGCGCCCCTCCGACGGGCTTTCCCGATCGATATCTGGCCGAAAGTCGGCCAGATGTCGATCGGGCAGGTTTAAAAATCCCGTCGGATCGCGGCCACATCTGTTCGTTGATGCGGTCCCGCGATCCGACCGCCCGTACTGGTCCGAACGTTGGGCCCTAGGGCCCACGATCGGATCAGCCTGATATCGCCCACCTCAAGGTGGGCATATCGGGGAGAGATCCACTCGTTTGGCAACATCGCCAAACGAGTGGATCTCTTCGTGTATGGCCACCTTTAGGATTTGGTGGTTCAGCCAAATCCAAAATTGTGGATTCTGTGCATCCCTACTAGCAACCATGTGTTGATTTGAATTCGAGGCAGGAATGTGAATAGGAGAGGGTCTGAATAAAAAGACGAGTAATAAAAAGTAGCAATACGTTGCTAGCCTTACCGAGCATTTGTTTGAAAGCTGGAAAGAGTCAGAAGAATAAAGAAAATAATTAAAAAAAAAGTCCAGTAGAAAATTGCTTGGGTTGGGGCAGATGGGGAGATTTAGTCACCTGGAGACTAATTGCCTCTTCTGCGCTGAGACTATGGTCCCAAACTGCCTTCCATCTGCACCAATGCACTTTCGTCGATTCGATTTTCCAAGTTGCCCGAAGTTTCCTTGTGAGGCGATTCAGGGGCGACTTCTGAAAGGGCCACAAGAGCAGGAGATTCTTCATTCAAGCAGACGGAAGGCAGATTGTAGCCCCTCAGACGAGGCGAATAGTCGCCAGGCAACTAAATCTCCCCAAATCTGCCTGTCTGCTCCAACCCTTGGGTTACAAATGTATTGTTATTGCTAGTTTTTATTTCTCATTTTTCTATAGTCAGGCCCTCTTCTATTCATATTCCTGTCTCTTATTCAAATCAGCCGATGGTTGCTAGGGTAATTTAGACCCTAGCAACCAGATTGCTGAAATTGGGAGCTAAATAACTTAAAAAAATAAATAAAAAATAAAAAACCATTTGCAAATTGTCTCAGAGTATCACTCTCTACATCATACTAAACTTTAATTGAAAGGCAAATAACCCTTTTAATAAAAAAGGTATTTCTTTTGTAGTAAAGAGTTCTACAAGCTTGAGAGGCCACATGTGAATGTAAGGTAAGCTAAGGACTCTTTCTAAGCATTTTTGCAGTTTATATTATTTTTATTGTTTCAAAGCATCAACTTGTACACTCACTCACTTAGGAGTGCAGACCAGGATCCACATTGAAGGTGTTATTAATATCAATACATCTTTATTGTATCACACAAACTGAAATCATTTTGGCAGCGGGTGTGCAAACCTACGCGTTTCGTGCCTATGTGTCAGGCACTTCCACAGGTTCAAATGTGCAACACGTGTTAGAGTGTTTAAAGGAGTATTCAACCCTGCAGCGCTAAAAACCCTGCAGGGTTGAATTCTCCTTTAAATAGTTCAACAAATCCATGCCCAATCAACTTTTAAAGGTAAAGCGCAATTGTAAGAAATATACAATATACACGTAGGTTTGCACACCCACTGCCAAATTGATTTCACACTGTGTGATACAATAAAGCCGTACTGATATTAATAATAACATCTCCAGCGTCGATCCTGGTCTGCGCTCCTAAATGAGTGAGTGTACAAGTTGATGCAGGACCTTCAAGGAAGAATCCGAAACCTCGCGAGAGCTGCTATCAGCTCGGAGACGCTACATGTCCTGGTGATCTCCGCCACGCTTCTTATTACAGGATATTGTTTCAAAGCAGTTAATAAATTGCAACAGCTCTCTATTTTCTTTCTAAGCATACCTCTCTCCTACCTTACAGTTCCAGGAATTGACGAGCAGGTGGTGCTGTTGTTACAAAAATCATTATATCAGCACTTTATTAAAAAGTTAAATAGCTCTGGAATTTAGAGCCCCTGAGCAGTTTTACATTCATTTTTAAAAGGGATACTTTCATGGGAAAAATTTCTTTTCAAAATGCATCAGTTAATAGTGCTGCTCCAGCAGAATTCTGCACTGAAATCCATCTCTCAAAACAGCAGACAGATTTTTTTATATTTAATTTTGAAAGTTGCCATGGGGTCAGACGTATTGTCAGTTTCTCAGCTGCCCCAGTCATGTGACTTGTGCTCTGATAAACTTCAGACACTTTTTACTGCTGTACTGCAGGTTGGAGTGATATCACCCCTCCCTCCCCCCCCCCTAGCAGCCTAACAACAGAACAATGGGAAGGTAACCAGAAAGCAACTCCCTGACACAAGATAACAGCTCCCTGGTAGATCTAAGAACAGTACTCAGTAGTAAGATCAAGGTCCCACTACAACACATCCAGTTATATTGAGAAGGAAAAACAACAGTCTGCCAGAAAGCAGTGCTGGCTGAAAGCACATGCCCAGGCAAAATGACCTGAGATGCACCTACACACCAATATTACAACTAAAAAATACACATGCTAGTTTAGAAATTAAATTTTATATTGTAGAGTGAATTATTTGCAGTGTTAACAGTGTCATTTAGAAATAAAAACTACACCATAAAAATCATGACAGAATTGTAATGTTTACATGTCTATTCTAAACCAATACAATTTACATTTTATGGTGCTTTTCTTATGGTGGAGGAACAAAGGAAGGTGGAGTTCAGGATAGTTGGAGCGTGGGAAATTATTCATATGCTTGGGTTAACAGGAAAGTCATGCATTAATTAAGTTTTACAGAACTCTGCCATCTCTGCCACACAGAGTCCCAATAATAGAAAAAAATGGAGGGCACACCACCTCATTAAAGGGATCCTGTCATGGGAAAAAAATGCATCAGTTAATAG
This sequence comes from Xenopus borealis, assembly GCA_024363595.1. NCBI lineage: Eukaryota > Metazoa > Chordata > Amphibia > Anura > Pipidae > Xenopus > Xenopus borealis. The sequence continues at coordinate 21,135,744 of CM044437.1, read as the reverse complement.
TGCTGTTCCAGAAGAATTCTGCATTGAAATCCATTTCTCAAAAGAGCAAACAGATTTTTTTTTATATTTCATTTTGAAATCTGACATGGGGCTAGACATATTATCAATTTCCCAGCTGCCCCAAGTCATGTGACTTGTGCTCTGATAAACTTCAATCAGTCTTTACTGCTGTACTGCAAGTTGGAGTGATATCACCCCCTCCCTTTCCCCCACCCAGCAGCCCAACAAAAGAACAATGAGAAGATAACCAGATAACAGCTCCCTAACACAAGATAACAGCTGCCTGGTAGATCTAAGAACAGCACTCAGTAGTAAAACCCATGTCCCACTGCATACTATTCAGTTACATTGAGAAGGAAAAACAACAGCCTGCCAGAAAGCAGTTCCCTCCTAAAGTGCTGGCACAAGTCACATTACCGGGGCAGCTGGGAAATTGACAAAATGTCTAGCCCCATGTCAGATTTCAAAACTTAATATTAAAAAATGTGTTTGCTTTTTTGAGAAATGGATTTCAGTGTAGAAGTCTACTGGAGCAGCACTATTAACTGATGCGTTTAAAAAAAAAAAAAACATGTTTTCCCATGAAAGTTTCCCTTTAAAGAAACAGGTGGCTGCTGTGTAATGGACGCCTAACGCATTTCCGTTTCAGTCCTTAAAGGGGAATCCAACCCCGGCGCTAACCCCTCACCCTCCCTTAGGCCCCCCTCTCCCCCCCCCCCCCCCCGGCCTGCCTCTCGCTGGTACTACTGCCAATGCGCACAAAGTTAACAAAGTTCAATCGGCAAACTTTGTGAACTTTGTGTGCGCATGCGCAGTAGTACCAGCATCCTACTGCGCATGTGCCGCCGAGCGCTGACAGATCCAGGAAGAAGCGGTTTGAAGAGAAGATGGTCCCTGTGAATGTTGCTGGAGGGGACTTACACAGAGGGCTAAGTAGCAACTATGGGGCAATTGCCCAGGGGGAGGAGGGAGAGGGCCTACGAGGGGAGGGGTTAGCGCCAGGGGTTTGGATTCCCCTTTAAGGCACAACTAAAGCCTAAAATAGAATTATGTTATAAATGCTATATTTTGTATACTAAATATAAACATGAACTTACTGCACCAGATGCCTAATAAGACAACTGATTTCAAAGTTGGTGCAGGGGGCTGTCATCTTGTAACTTATTAAACATTTTTGCAATACCAATTATTATTATTATTATTATTATTAAGCTAGAAATGTTCCTATTATTTTGGTATGTGCTGCCTTTATAAGATACATTGTGGTTAGATAGGCAGAAAGTCCCTAATACAGATTACATAAGTGCCATTTATAGACTCGTCATAAAAGCTGCCTCAGGCTTTGGTTTATAAAAATCTCACTTCCCCATTTAATTGTTTCAAATGAGTTAATGAACTGAGTATAATGTTGTTAATATAATATTGTTCCTCTATGTGAAACAGCCCCGTCCCATAAAGCAGCTCTGACTAATAAAGACAATTATACAGAGAAGGGATTGCTCTGTGCATGCAGCAAGTTATTATTATATGTGATAGATCGTATCCAGGCAAAATAAATGCTAAAAAGAATGCAGTAGATCCATCATTCTTGGACTGGATTAATTTGAATATTGAATACTGCACAAAAGATTTGGCCAAATACCTAACAAATTCTGAACACTAATCAGCATTTGGATTGAAGGGAAATTGTTAAAAAAGTTCCAAATGAAACAAAATTGTGTCACCAAATCCATAACCATACTGTGCATACAGAAATTGGAGAAATAAATTTGCATTGTGTGAATGAAAAATGGTAGCATTCAGTTGTCAAGAGCTTTAAAAGTTACATGACTGAGGGTTTAGACACTTTGGTGGTAATTTAGTAAAGGGATACTGTCATGCATGCATTTTTTTATGCAATAATAGTGCTGCTCCAGTAGAATTCTGCACTGAAATCCATTTCTCAAAAGAGCAAACAGATTTTTTTATATTCAATTTTGAAATCTGACATGGGGCTAGACATATTGTCATTTTCCCAGTTGCCCCCAGTCATGTGACTTGTGCTCTGATAAACTTCAGTCACTCTTTACTGCTGTACTGCAAGTTGGAGTGATATCACCCCCTCCCTTTCACCCCCAGCAGCCTAACAACAGAAAAATGGGATGGTAACCAGATAGCAGCTCCCTCCTGGTTCAGGAATAACATTTTACATGGCAGAGTGAATTATTTGCAGTGTAAACAGTGTCATTTAGAAATAAAAACTACACCATAAAAATCATGACAGGATGCATTTATTGGTTTTAGTTGTAATCAGTAAATAACCCCCTCCCCTTATTGTTTTCTATGCAGGAGTCCATTATGCAGGGGGGTTATCTGTGCACTGGGAATCTATTTACTTTGCAAGAACCAAATATAGAGTGGGCTTCAGTTTCTCTGTTTGTCCTTTTGAGTTCAAGAAATAGCAAAAAGCATAGCATTTTTGGCACAAGCCCTGTTCATTGAACATGGGATGTAGTAGGGTTGAACTGGGCCGACCCAGATAGCTCCCTGCCTGAATCTGTCACCAATGCCCCCAACCTCCCTCTCCAGTCTCAGTCGCCGCAAGAAAAAGGTATATGGGGGCTTGAGGAGGTTTGAGGCAGGGGCGTGGGGCCCGGAGGAGGCTTTGCAGCATGGGTGGAGATTAGGGTTGACACCTGGCTGGTATCTTACCAGCCTGGCCCGTAAAAATGCTGGTTAATCCCAATGTTATT
>CM044437.1:21108672-21122875 GCA_024363595.1 Xenopus borealis | reverse complement strand
GGGTGTCAGACCTTACCACTTTTCTTGATGGGGTGTTGGACCATACCACTTTTTTAGGGGGTGTCATACAGTACCACTTTGTTTGATGGGGGTGTCAGACTGTACCACTTTCTTCAGGGGGTGTCAGACCTTACCACTTTTCTTGAGGGATGTTGGACCTTACCACTTTTCTCAATGGGGTGTCGGACCGTACCACTTTTCTCAATGGCGTTTCGGACCGTACCACTTTTCTCAAGAGGGTGTCAGAACATACCACTTTTCTCGAGTGGGTGTCGAAAAATACCACTTTTGTTGAGCGGTTATCGGACCGTAGCACTTTTCTTGAGGTGGTGTTGGACCGTACCACTTTTCTTGATGGGGGTGTCGGACTGTACTACTTTTTACAGGGGTTTTCGGACCATACCACTTTTCTTAATGGGGTGTTGGACCGTACAACTTTTCTCAAGGGGGTGTTTGACCATACCACTTTTCTTGATGGGATGTCGGGCCATACAACTTTTTTTGAGGGGGTGTTGTACTGTACCACTTTTCTTGAGAGGAGTGTCGGACTGTACCATTTTTCTTGAAGGGGTGTAGGACAAAAAAATGTGTTAGCTCCATTCCTCCCTTCAGAAGTCTACAGCTTACTGACAGCAGGGGGACCGGGCTGAACAAGTAAGTCTGGCAAGGCCAGGCAAACCCACAGGGCCAGGGACAACTGTATCCCCCTTATTGCACCCGTGGATGTGGTTGTTGTATATTGGTATTTCACTAGCAGGTCTTAGATACATATAGTGCACCATGAAGGAATGCTAGACTAGAGGAGGGTATGGTTGTATAAAGAAATGTGTTTTAACAGATTATTTAAAACCTGAAAATTTTTAAAAATTACTGAGAGAACAAGGAAGGGAATGCCAGAGGTAGGGAGCAGTCCTAGAGAAGTCTTCAATGCATGTTTATAAAGGGTTAGTAAGTGAGGAGTGGAGGAGTATATCATGAGAATGTAATGAGCAGTTTGGTGAATACTTAGTTTATAAGGTATAAGGTGGGGCAGAGTTTGAAATTGCTTAGGATGTCATGGTCAGTAGTTTAAATTTTATTGAAATTAAAAAGTACAAACATTTATACTATATTTATTATGGACTGAAGTGGTGACAGTTACCACTGCATCCATTCATTAACTAGGTTTAGGGTAGGGACAGACAGGGAGATTCGGGGAGATTCTGTCGCCTGGCGTTTTTAGCAGGTGACAATCTCCCCGAATTTCCTTCTCCCTGTCTGTCCCTACCCTTAGGTGGTTCAAGATAAACCTGAATCCCTTCGTGTAATGTTGGTCGTATTTCGGGTGTATAAGGGTACTGGCAGTTGGGGACATTAAAGCGATACTGACACCTGAAATTAAACTCTTTTTTACATCTATTATAATATTGGTTTTCAAAGCTACTTCTAACTTTTCCATAAAGTATTTGCATGATGCTTTTACATTACCTGTCTCATCCCCCATGTTCCTGTATGAGGGGGCTGCCATATTTGTGCAGCAGGAGTCCATTAGCATTAGAAACTCTAACTAACAGGCTGAGATGGGACAGTCAGGTTGACAAAGTCAGAGTGTCAGAGAGTCAAGCTTAGGAACTTCAACTAACAATTACACACAAAAACAAAACTCTCAGCAAAAAATGATCAACATGACCTATAGGTAACATTTAAAGTACATTCATATGTTAAAATTATTTTTTTAGTGTCAGTATCACTGCTCATTTTGTTGCCCAAGCATTTCCCAGCTCAGCAGGCAGGAATCCCCCCCATCACTTTCTATGTGAAACATTTTGTTGACCTGCCCAAAATGTGCAGAATCACCCCGTGTGCCATTACCTTTTGTGGTTCTATGAGTCTCTTGGAAGTAATTCAAACACACTGGCTACATATAAGCAAAGGTTTTTATTACATACATAGAATGAAAAAGAAATACATTACTGAATGAGCAAACGAGCAAGCCCCCCCCCCCCCTTTCTGCAACCAAGACTGGGAGATCCCTAACAGTCCACAGATGGAAGGTCTCAAGCGGTGCACAGAGGTCCTGTGGCAGCACACGTCAACCCCACAAGCGAGATCTCAACTAACTGGATGGAGATCCCCAGGTTTTCTAGACTTGCTAACAATGAATTTATTTAGCGATGCAGTCAATAAAGAAGATATAATGATTTGGTTAATATAAGATTTTTTTCTAAGTCCCAAAAAAAACGCCAGCGTATTTTAGCATAGGAGGGTGATAGTCTGAAAAAGATCAATAATTTTTTGGGGGGTTACCCTTCTTCCCCCCTACATTTCCTAACATATGGCAACACAACTATACAGGGGGCACATGTAGGGCAATAGGACAATTTTATATAATTCATTAAAGGTTTCCTGGGCTTGTGTAGTGCAATGTAGTGGCTGTAACATATACTTCTATTATAAGTTAAAGTTCCCGCCGTATGCAAATTAGGCTTCGCTAGCGTAACTGCACTCTGCCTAGCGAAGTAACACTAGCGCAACTACTTTAACGTTCGCCGACCTGAGCGTAAATTCGCACTTTAGTGAATTTGCGTAGTGCTGGCGAAAATTCGCCTGGAGAAGTGCTGCGAATGCTAGTGAAGCGAACGCTAGCGAATAAGTGCATCTTAGTGAATTTGCCCTTATATTGGGTTCAATTTACGACATTGGGCTCAACAGTAGAACAGTTATTTGTGTTATAATTTTCTATAGTTCTGTAGCAAAGTATTGCAATGAGCTATTGGGTTTAATCAAATCATTACCATGAGCCATCATTGAAAAAACTCCAATTACTACACCTTTACATACAGAGATGAATGTCTGTATAATTTAGTCAACAACATTACATTTTCTGGACTATTCGGGACAATGACACATAGGCCTGTTTTTGATAATAACTTTCTAAAAAAACAGAATGATCACCATATTTCATGAATGTACTTATTAGGGGGAAGGGATAAATGAGTGGTGCCCTTGTGCTGATGGAATCACAGGCTGGTCTCAAGAAGCTACTTCCTGGTGGGGTAGGGTTGCCACCTGTCCGGTTTTGAGGCTGTTTTTTTGCAGGGCTGTCCGGGTAAAAACTGCCCACACAGATTTCCAAATTAGGTAAACCGGGTAGGATTAAATGAGATTGGTGTAGTGATCGGCTAATCACAGCCCACCTACGCTACATAACAACCTGCCTCCCATTATTTCACAATCCCGCCTCCCTGCCCTGAGTTAGTTGGGAGGAAAGGTGACAACCCTATGGTGGGCTGATATATGTCATATATAACATCTAGACAAGAATGCTGAAGAGAAAATGGCTACATTTAGGGCTATAGAGCAAAAAAATTACAGGCTTTGCTTTCCCAAATCACTGGTCCTTGCAGGTCCCATGATTCAAATATTACCGAATGTCTTATTTTTTTTAGCTTTTTCTGAATATGCTTATTATGTAGATGTGAAAAGCCTATTCCAGTCAAATAATATTTTTGCATAAAGGGGAAAAAACTCAGCTGTGTTTGAGGTGGAATTGATGGCATGAGACCAAAGCTATTGCCCTAGAGTTAGTACTAAGCATTCAAAATAAAAGCAGAGCCACAAAAATACTTGCTTGTCCACATGGACCACATAATCCTACATAAGCACCTTCCTATAATAGTCTCATTACAGGTTCATTGTGCCCTTGTGGTGCTTACTTTCTCTGACACAAATGCCCCCCCAATATACAGTTGTAACCCGGTGACCCTGTGTGTGTGTTTACATATAGTCCAAAAGCAGGAACATTCACACAGAAATATATAGTCTTCCTGGGTGCTGCTTATAAATAGTGTAATAGATCCACAAAGTGCATCACTCAACAGGACTTGTGCAAGCAAAAATTTAATGTTTAATTTACAAACCCATTGTACTGGTTTTCTGGGAAAAATTCCAGTAGGCCCCAGTCCCAATATGCACTACTGCCACCTGCTCACTCAGTTGCCGAGTGCAGTGGCACTGTATTTATTGGAATGAAGCTGCTATGCTGCAGGCCCACAGGCCTGCAGCATAGCAGCTTCATTCCAATAAATACATTATAATAATAGCGCTGCTCCAGCAGCTTTATAGGGATACTGTCATGGGAAAAATTGTTTTTTTTCAAAATGCATCAGTTAATAGCGCTGCTCCAGCAGAATTCTGCATTGAAATCCATGTCTCAAAATAGCAAACAGATTTTTTTATATTTGTGCTCTGATAAACTACAATCACTCTTTACCGCTGTACTGCATGTTGGAGTGATATCACCCCCACAGCAGCCTAACAACAGAACAATGAGAAGGTAACCAGATAACAGCTCCCTAACACAAGATAACAGCTGTCTGGTAGATCTAAGAACAGTACTCAATAGTAAAAACCCATGTCCCACTACATGCTATTCAGTTACATGGAGAAGGAAAAACAACAGCCTGCCAGAAAGCAGTTCCCTCCTAAAGTGCTGGCACAAGTCACATGACCAGGGGCAGCTGGGAAATTGACAAAATGTCTAGCCCAATGTCCTTGTGTGATGGGACTGGCAATACCATTGATTCAGAGTGTACCCAAAATATGTTTCCTCTGGAAATCAGAACATATACACCTCACATATTTTTTTCTTTCTGTCATTTGAGTCTTTTGAAACAAACCTTAAAATAACCCCTTGTTAAACTCTGAGTTAAATACCGCGTGAGAGAAGGACTTTTTTCCGCCCCTGGTAACTGGCGGCTTCGTGCCGCGTGAGGCAAGATTCTAACCTTGTCTCATGGCTGGAGCGGCCCTACTGATTGAAGGACAACGAAAGGCAAAAACAAAAAATCCAATTTTTACTTTCTTTAATGAAAAAGAAACCTATCTCCAATATACTTTAATTTAAAAATGTGTACCGTTTTTATAAGAAACCTGACTGTATTCAGTGAAATTCTTCCTTCATTTACTGCAGTGGATAGACGGTCCCTAACTGCTGTGCAGGGAAACAATCATACTTATAAGCCCCTGCCTTAAAGGAACAGTAATACCAAAAAATGAAAGTGTTTTAAAGTAAAGAAAATATCATGTAGTGTTGCCCTGCACTGGTAAAACTGATCTGTTTGTTTCAGAAACACTACTATAGTTCATATAAACAAGCTGCTAAGTAGCAATGGAGGAAATTGGAAAATGGCTATATGGCACAGGATAAGTAATGGATAACAGATAACATGTTCTACAGAGCTTATCTGCTATCTGCTGTGTAACCTGAGCATTTTCTCCTTTGAATGGCTGCCCCTGTGGCTATACAACAGCTTGTTTATATAAACAATAGTAGTGCTTCTGAAGCAACCACAGCAGTTTTACCAGTGCAGGGCAACACTGCATTATGTTTTTATTACTTTAAAACAATTTAATTTTTTGATGTTACTGGTTCTTTAATTCCCAGCCATGAAGAACTTCAGCAGCTTTGTTTGTGTCCCTGTTTTGAAAATTTATGACGATCCCTAAGCTTAGCCCAGATCACACTGAGCATGTGCACAGTCTTGGTCTTGCAAAGATGTTTAACAAAGTTACAAGATGACAGCCCCCTTGTGGCCAACTTTGAAAGCATAAAGCATTTGTTTGATTAGGCTTGTGGTGCAATAAGTTAATGTTTACGTTTAGTATACAAAACACAGCATTTTTAGCCTTATTCTATTTTAGACATTCTTTGCCCTTTAATAGAATTGTTTGCTTTATAGGGATACTGTCATGGGAAAAATAGTTTTTTTCAAAATGCATCAGTTAATAGCGCTGCTCCAGCAGAATTCTGCATTGAAATCCATGTCTCAAAATAGCAAACAGATTTTTTTTATATTTCATTTTGAAATCTGACATGGGGCTAGACATTTTGTCAATTTCCCAGCTGCCCCAAGTCATGTGACTTGTGCTCTGATAAACTACAATCACTCTTTACCGCTGTACTGCATGTTGGAGTGATATCACTCCCACCCTTTCCCCCCACCCCCCACAGCAGCCTAACAACAGAACAATGAGAAGGTAACCAGATAACAGCTCCCTAACACAAGATAACAGCTGCCTGGTAGATCTAAGAACAGCACTCAATAGTAAAAACCCATGTCCCACTACATGCTATTCAGTTACATTGAGAAGGAAAAACAACAGCCTGCCAGAAAGCAGTTCCCTCCTAAAGTGCTGGCACAAGTCACATGACCAGGGGCAGCTGGGAAATTGACAAAATGTCTCGCCCCATGTCAGATTTCAAAACTGAATATAAAAAAAACTATTTGTTCTTTTGAGAAATGGATTTCAGTGCAGAAGTCTACTGAAGCAGCACTATTAACGGATGACTTTAAAAAAAAAAAATGTTTTCCCATGACAGTATCCCTTTAACTGGACACTATGGGAAATTGTTTTTTCATAATTGGGAGCTTTTTGAGTAAGTGCACAAGTAGTAGCTGTATTGCCAGTAAACAGAACCATTAGTATTCAAAAATAGATGTTTCAGTTCTATTACTGTCCACACTGAATGCAAAGCCAAGCTCACCAGTCTGACAGTTCCCATTAATTTGTGTGAATGCAAATATATCTCCATCGGGGCATGACTATAGAGGAAGCAAAACTGATTTTCCTGCAGGGCTCTTGATGTATAAGGCAATGACGAATTCCATTATCATAAAAAATGCATTAGGGTAGAACTGTCGGTTGACAATGCAACTTGCAGCATTTTCATCTGACGGATCAACCCTGCGACACCATCCGACTTCCTGTTACTTTACCTTGTTCCTGTTGCATCGGACTTCTCGCATCCGTTTTTGCGGACAGCATCGGATCCGCCGAAAACGCAGGTAGGTAGTTCCGCCCTTATTCTCAAACATTTGTGAACACTAGATGTTATATGAACAAGAGGGATTGGCTCAGTCTTTGTCAGCAAGATGTTCTTGTGAAGCTGATCAAAGGAACATCCCTGTAATTATTCACATTTTTTGACTGCCCTTTAAGGGCTAAACTCTACAAGTCAGATGTAGTCACATGGGTAAAAATATTATGGGACTGATACAAAATCTGATGTGTAAACTACACAAAAAGTTTCCATCCGACGTGGCACAAATGGGAATGCTACTGCTTCTTCATCCGCCGACATAAAATCGGATGGTGTGTGACTACCCCCCATTGAAATACACCGAATGTCGGATGTAGATGCATGAACAAGCTACACCATCTGACTTTATCTGACTCGGCTTTACATTCTACCTATAGGGGGATCAAATTTCGTAGGATCCTACAAATCTTGCGTTGTTGCATGTGTGCAGCTGCATGGCAAGATAAAATCTGAAATTAAAGAGAACACTGCTGCCATGACCAGTCACTAAATGGTCACGGGCTCTTCAGAGCACAAGGCCCCAGTCCACAAGGGCACATGCACAAATTTCAAAAAGATTAAGCTCCAAAGAGTCCCATTTTAGAAAGTTTAAAAAATTTCAATGTTTATTCATCATAAATTAGTAAAAAAATTCATATACAGACCCACTTGATCCTTCGCCTTACGCGTTTCGTACCCCCTGGTACTTACTCATAGGCTTCATAGCCGCAGGGGAGCTCAGCAGTACACGCCTTCAATTTTTTTCCATGGGGCTGTACTTACACAGGCGCATGTAGGCGCTGAACGCAGGTTGAGACGCAACATGCTGCATTTTTCCTGCATTCTGCGCCTACAGAAACTTTGTATTTTTTCTGGCTGTTCAGTGCAGAGAAAAACCAGGACTTTCTAGTATAAATGAGGGACTGCAGGTTGAGCTGTCAAAAGAGGGACTGTCCCTCTAAAAACGGGACAGTTGGGAGGTATGAACAAGTACTTGGTGAGAGAGTTCAGTAATATGTTCATTCAGTGGAAATATTTGTGCTGGTTTTTCTGGGTATGACTGTCATAACTCTTGTGGTTGCACATTTATGGAAACTCCTGTTCCCATTTTTGGATTTCATGATACTCTGTGGTTATTTAGTTAGCCACTTCCTCATCTAATTCTTTATTTCAGTTCTCCCAAATATATTATATGTAAACGCTCACTTATTTACTGACCCTCCCCAAAAGTGGTGCCTAGGCCATTTAGCAGGGCAGAGCACTTTTCCTGCAGATAAACCTATTCCTAGAATTGGCTTGGGCAAAAATGCCTTTGTATGGCCTTTGTATATTAAAAGCATGTGAAGTATGTGAATCAACAAGCCTATAAAAAAGTACAGTCCTCTCTATAGGTTGCTTTTTAATAAACAAGTGTGGCTTGAAAAACACAGGTGTGGTTGGGTTGGCACTCTGTTATTCATGACTTGGGCAGCACTCTTTCATAGGAATGCACCAAATTCAGTCAACAAAAGTCTGGCAGAATAATGAACCAAATGCAAATGTTAAAAAGGCAAGCACCGTACACAAGCAAAAACTTGTCCCCATAAAGTGCTTTGAATAAATATTCTTAATTGTATTTATCTCAGAAAACATATCCTTTGCCAATGTTATAATAAAATAACGATGAAGAAATGCGTAGAACACATGCCAGGCTGGGAACTGGGAATGTGCCTTGGAGGGGCAAATCCTGTGCTGTACTTTGGAAAGCCCTGCTCTGAACTTGCTGTGTTGGGGTGTCCCTATGCTGTTGAAGTTAACACTCTGTCCAGGCTATGAGCAAATAGTCCAAGTGCAGAACAAACAAGCAAAAGCAACCAGTGCCGTATCTGCTGGTCACATAGGGGTATAACAGGCACCATTTATTAAAGGGGAACTTTTGCAAAAATTAACATTTAATATAAGCTTCATCATACTGAAATAAGAAACTTTTCTAAATCAATTAAATATTCTGCATTGTTTCTGAAATAATCAAGTTTATCTTCACTTTCCCTCTCTCAGCATCTCTTTTTCATTATGTCTTCATGCAGCAGTTGGGTGTCAGGTGAATGATCCAGTTTATCTTATGGTGTGGCTCCCTTTCCTAGTAGATGTATTAGAGCTCACTCAAATATCTGATTCCAAACAAAATCTAACCAAATAACTGCATTTTGCACAACTCCTGCATGTAGAGAGAGACATGATGTCTGGTGATTTTAATAGAGTGAGCTCTAATATATCTTCTAGGAAAAAGGACAAATCCTGCATGTAGAGAGACATGATGTCTGGTGATTTTAATAGAGTGAGCTCTAATACATCTTCTAGGAAAAAGGACAAATCCTGCATGTAGAGAGACATGATGTCTGGTGATTTTAATAGAGTAAGTTCCAAGACTGGACTGAGAATCAAAATAGGCCCTGGCATTTCAGGTACACAGAGGCCCAATCAGCTCACATAGAGGCCCAAACAGTCCCCACCAGCCCACTAAATACTGACTTTCTATGGCACCTTATAGCAGCCCATCTGGCATTTGCCCTAACCCACAGATTGCCAGTCCGGGCCTGGTAAGTTCTAATACATCTAGGAAAAATGACAAATCCTACATGTAGAGAAACATGATGTGGTGATTTTAATAGAGTGAGCTCTAATACAGCTTCTAGAAAAAAGGACAACCTGCATGTAGAGAGACATGATGTCTGGTGATTTTAATAGAGTGAGCAAGGACCACCCCCCTATAAGATATATTGGATCATTCATCTGACATCCAACTCCCGAATAAAGACAGAATGAAGAGAAACAGATGCTGAGAGAGGAAAAGAGAAGATAAACTTGATTATTTCCGAAACGGTACAGAATTTTCAATTGATTGTATTTAGACAGTTTCTTAGTATGATGAAGCTTATATTTATTTGTCATTTTCGTGATAGTTCGTGATAGCTCTTTAAGTGCAGGGCAAGGTACAAATTGCAACAAATGGGGCGAAGCTCCCATGTTTTCTACACATTACTCCTTGTCTTTATAAAAATATAAAAATGTCCAATGAATACAGCACTGCCTGCAGGGTATTTTTTTGCAATGAAGGCAAGCAGACCTATGTGTGCATACAACAAATCACAGGCACACAGAAATAACTTCAATAAGTTCAAAAGTGCGCTGCTTCACATGTGCTCCCATGACCCCATTATAATGATTACATTGTTCAGTTCACTAATAGTGATGGGCGAATTTATTCTCCTGCGGCAAATTCGCTGTGAATTCCCCCAATTCACAAAATGCTGGTGAAATTTCGCCCTGGTGAAAATTCGCCAGCTTCTAGTTTTGGACACGCTGTCCGTTTTTGGATGCCGGCGTCCGTTTTTTCTGATGCCAACAATGGGCACTGGTGTCCAAAGCGCTGTATAGCGAAATTCGCGAAACGAAACTCCACCGATTTGCCCATCACTATTCACTAAGCATTATGGGGCTTATTTATAGGTGGATAAAACCAACAAAGTATTCAGTATCATCCCAAGTGCTATGCAATATGTTGGCGCTATAGAAATACATGTTAATAATAATAATCCCACATACTTGTTTGCCTACTTATAAAGTGATGCAAAGATTTGTAGCATTGGAGAAAAAGTCTGTGTTATTAAAGGGTAACTAAAGTCTAAAATAGAATAATTTTAGAAATGCTATATTTTGTATACTAAATATAAGCACAATCTTACTGCACCACAAGCCTAATCAAACAAACAATTTATGCTTTCAAATTTGGCACAGGGGCTGTCATCTTGTAACTTTGTTAAACAGCTGTGCAATACCAAGACTGTGCACATGTTCAGTTTGGTCTGGGCTTCAGTTGGGAGGTTAAGCTTAGGGATTGTCATAAATTATCAAAACAGCACAAGTCAAATAATATCAGCCATAGAAGCCGATACAGCAAGACTGATTAATAATCAGAATATGCAGACTGCACTGGGTCTGTGGATACAAATGTCTACACAGTCGCTGGCTGCTCTACAGGGAAACAAACAAAGCTGCTCGAGTTCTGGGAAGTAGGGTGGGGAGCTGCCCCCTGCCATTTGAAAGTATGATCGTTTCCCTGTAGAGCAGTTAGGGACCGTCTGAAGTTTCCTATCTGAGCTGTTAGAGCAAGTAAAACGAAAGGGGAATTTCTCTGCAAACAGTTAGGTTTATTATAAAAACGGTAGACATTATTTAATTAAAGTATATTGGAGATAGATTTCTTTTTCATTAAAGAAAGTATGGGATTTTATTACATCCCCTTTAAGTAGATACAATAGTGTCCATGCTGATCCCCAGTACTCTTGATCTATTTATGAATATTTGTTCATGTGCACAAATGTAGGCGATAGGACTGGGGCAATAAGCAGCAGCGGGCCTAGGGGAGCCAATGTAAATCTGGCCTTGTAAGGACACCAGTTGGAAAGGCTAAGGGATAGAGTGTAAAGTTCCTTACAACAAACTGGATAATCTTGGTACTCTGGAGCAGATTTGATATTCTGCCACTGAACGCTTCAATTTAATACGTTTAGAGCTCCTGGTTTAGATCCACTGATTCCACCAAGTTTCTGTTAAAAAGTGAATGTCTTGACTCTTGAGAATGAAATAAAGTTCAGACTGGAGGTAGCTTCTCTACTACTTCTGCAAGGGTCTATCTGGCATGAGGAGTCTCAATGTAACAGTTCTGCTGGAGGGTTATAGATGTTTAAAACTGTCCAATCCCAAGACATTTCATAAGAGTAGCAGTAAGTGGCAGTTATCTTCCCAAAGCAAATTCCACTTTTACACAAATGTGCCGTGTACATGCTAATTCCCATTAACAGCAGCCGAAAGAAAATTATTATTTTTTTCACTGTATCTTGTCTCGTGGGAAAAGCAGCTTGAAATATTATCATATACTGAGAGAAGAAAAACACACCCCAAATTTCTATTAAAAAAAATCTATTAAAAATCCAACATATTTCAGTCCTATTTCTATAACAGATGGAGAGTAGGTGCTGAGAATAATTTTCTGGCCATAACAGCACCAAAACAGCTCTGCTGCTATTGGCTGGTTATTTATTTCATCTTGGGGCATTTCCAGAGACAAATACTTTGGGATGCTTAAAAATAGGCACTTTCTCAGGGAATTACAGGCAACAACTCGTGTAGAGAATTAATAAATCCAATAGTAAGGCAACTTGACCAAGTGAAATATTTGTACAATTATTTGAAAACACATAGGTGCCTCATTTTGCAGCTGTTAGTCAGGACTGGATTTAAAGATGCCCGTGCCCCTAGGCCCCCACCACTTTCTCCCCACTGCCCCCCACTGCCCTCATCCCTCTTGCACCAGACTCCCCCAGCATTCAACCTCCCCCTCCCACTGCTGGAACCTCCTGCTGTTGCTCCTCCCTTCAAACCAACTTCATTAACCACATCCAGGGCAATCCTGCGCTCTGCACCCAAAGGAAAACCAAACCCATACTTTAAAAAAACCCTCCCCTACGTAGACCCCTCTCCTCCCCAGCCTATTTGCTACCCCGGATAAATACTCCTAACTTTTTACTCATCCCTCGCGCCAGATTCAGAGTTCACGGCAGCCATCTTCTTTGGTGTCTTCTTTCGGCTCTTCAGCGGTTCCAGTAAGTTTCGGTGCATGAGCAGTTGTCCAGAGTCAGGAATTTGCTCCAACTGCGCATGCTCCAAAATTCTGTCAATACATGAAGATTACTGAAGAAGATGGCTGTCATTAACTCTGAATCTGCCACAATGGGTGAATAAAAAGCTAAGGGCATTTTCCCAGGGTAGCAAGTAGGCTGGGGGTATGGGGAGGGGGTCTACAGGTCAGAGGGTGGTAGGGTTTTTTAAAGTATGGATTTGGTTCTCCTTTAAGGGCTCCTCATCCCTATGTGGCCAGCACTATCTAACCCCACAATAATGTGCAGAATACCTCGAGGAGAAGCAGTTGTACCAAGAAGAAACCAGAAGGCACTTGCAGATCCAATGTACAGGTGTAGTAAAAGAACTGCAAAACCTTATCTATGCAAATAGGACACAACATAGCCTTATGAGTTTTGTGCTTAAAGCCCTTTACCATAGGCTCTGATAGTAATGTTGAATTAATTACATTTAGGATGTTTCTTCTCTGATGATACATCCCTTTCAAAGGAACAGTAACACCAGCAAATGAAAGTGTTAAAGTAATGAAAATATCATGTACTGTTGCCGTGCACTAGTAAAACTGATCTGTTTGCTTCTGAAATACTTCTATAGTTTATATAAACTGTAGCAATGGTGGAGACTGAAAAAAGGCTATATGGCACATGTTAAATAGTGTATAACAGATAACACCATTATGTTCTACAGAGCTTATCTGCTATCTGCTGTGTAACCTGAGCCTTTTTCTCCTTTGAATGGCTGCCCCCATTGCTACACAGCAGCTTATTTAAATAAACAATAGTAGTGTTTCTAAAAGCAGTTTTACCAGGGAAGGGCAACATTGCATTATATTTGTATTACTTTAACTAACTTTAATTTCTTGCTGTTACTGTCCTTTAAATCCTTAGCTCTGAGATGCCCTAACATTTTACTCAGCAAAGTCTCAATGGAAAAGTTCTGCCAGGATTTCAAATCTTTCCAGTCTCATAGTCAGATTTTCTGGGCCAAAGTTTCCGCAAGAAACTATTGGGATTACCAACATTTCAGTCAATTCTTTCAATTCTCTTTCTCATTTACTTTAGTTCCGAGCACACGGCTTCTTCAGAACCAACGGTTGGCCAATGGTTTGTGGCTAAAGGATGATGAGGTTATTGGCTCTGCATAAAAAAATTCCTTAGACTTAAATATCTTATTCAGCGTTTTCTCGACATGGTGAGTTATGTTACAGAACTTATGAATAACAGCTGTGTGGTAACTCACTATATTCCTCATTATGGTGCGTTTCTAAATTAACAAGACAGTGCTACATTCTCCTTGTCAGTGTAGGACCGGGTTACCTGAGGCCCACCAGGAACTCTGACCTCAAGCCCACCAAATACATAAGCACGCAGGGGAGAAAAGCATGTTCGTATACATCAAAAGTGCTCATTTGTATTTGTATGAAATTAGAATGGCAGTCCAGCCTGCACTCAACAAGTTGTTTCTTGTGACATCTCTTGCCTCCTTCTGAGCTACAATCAGGGGTTACTGCTGTCAGGGGCCCCATGGCAGAGGGCAGCGTTTGACTGGCAGGGTCCAGGTCCACCGGAGCTGCAGCATTGAGGCCCACACCCCCCTTGGGCCTCCACTGCACCACCCCCACAGCCCCCAGCCACAACACCCCTCTATCCCCACAGCCCCACAGCCCCCAGCCACAACACC
>CM044437.1:21086124-21106767 GCA_024363595.1 Xenopus borealis | reverse complement strand
TTTGCCAGGTTGTGAAAGTTTGAACACATTTCTGTAGTTTTTATGTTTTATTACAGTTTTTAGGGATGCAACGAATCCACTATTTTGGATTTGGCCGAACCCCCGAATCCTTTGAGAAAGATTTGGCCGAATACTGAACCAAATCCGAACCCTTATTTGCATATGCAAATTAAGGGTGGGAAGCGGGAAACATTTTTCACTTCCTTGTTTTGTGAAAAAAAATCATGCAATTTCCCTCCCCGCCCCTAATTTGCATATGCAAATTAGGATTCGGATTCGGTTTGGCTGGGCAGAAGGATTCGGCTGAATCTGAATCCTGCTGAAAAAGGCCGAATCCTGGATTCGGTGCATCCCTAACAGCAGTGGTCCTCAAACTTGGCCCTCCAGCTGTTAAGGAACTACAAGTCCCACAATGCATTTGCCTGACTGTGGCTGTCAGACTCCATCATTGCATTGTGGGACTTGTAGTTCCTTAACAGCTGGAGGGCCAAGTTTGAGGACCACTGCCTAACAGTTTTACTAATGAAGTTTAAATGCCCTTTTAGCTGTGAGTCTAACGTCTCCCGAGGGACCCGTTCCAAATGTATCTTAAGTATCTATTCTGGGCTCTCTGCCAAGAGCCATTTAAGTTAGAAACATTGTATCATTTTTGGCTGTTCAGTGCAGAGAAATAGGGATTTTCCAGTACAAACACTGGACTGCGGGTTGAGGTGTCAAAAGTGTGACTGTCCAGCTCCAAATGGGACAGTTAGGAGGAATGCCCACAGTGACGTGT
Source organism: Xenopus borealis (assembly GCA_024363595.1). Classification (NCBI taxonomy): domain Eukaryota; kingdom Metazoa; phylum Chordata; class Amphibia; order Anura; family Pipidae; genus Xenopus; species Xenopus borealis. Next base: position 21,105,992 of record CM044437.1, on the reverse strand, counting down.
GAAAGAGAAACCACTGCACTCAATTTGGAAGGCAAAGAAGATGGCAGACCCAAGTGCAGTTATATGGAAGTATATGCAGTGTATGCAATTACTGTATATTTAAGTGTTAAGAGAGCCAAGACAAAGATCCTCATCCTACAGAACTTACAATCTAAAAGGGTGGGAGGGCAGTTAGCTGTATGTCTCATTAGTTTTGGAGAACTAGAAAATGTGTTTTAACTGCTGATTAAAAGAAAAAGGGACTGTCAGATATTGACCACGGGTGTGAATTCCACTAGAGCAGGAGAGGGAAGATCAATGTCCTTCACCACCACCCCTAGAAAGCAAGCTGAGTCAACATAGTTAATGAGGGTTAATGATCATACCATCAGTACTAATAATACTTCAGGACATAGATCAGTTCTAACAGGCAGTTAGAGATTTGAGTCAGAATTTCACATGCTAGTGAAGGAATGGATACATGTATTTTAATGGCATAGGAGGGGTCATTTATTTACTGCAAATACAAAAAAACTATTCATTAAAAGTACTTGCATCCAAAGCCAATCAGTGCACTTCTGTATTGTTGTGCTTTGAGCCACTGCCTTCATCCTGCCTCCTATTTCTACACTTGGTCAAGTGTGTCCTTAAACTACAGAGGAAGCAGACCCTGAGGCTACAGGGGGGCCAAGAGTAGGGTTGCCACCCAGCCGGTAAAACAATGGCAAATCTGTAATAACCCTATTAAATGCCCCTCGCCCACCCCAACCCACTAAAGACTGACCTTTTTTTCCCCAGGGTCTGGTCGTGGCCCCGCCCCTTTGCATTATGACACGCTCCCTTGCATGTCATGGCACACCCCTTTCATCCCGCCCCCCCACCACTGCCGGTAAAAAAAAATTCAAAGGTGGCAACCCTAGCCAAGAGGTAAATTGGGCCCCACGGGGCCCAAATAAAGTGCAATTCCAACATATATTGGTAAAACAGGACAACCTCTTGAATGATATGTTGGTGGCCCTAAAATGTATTTGCTGTGGGGATCAGTAATATCTAGTTATGCCACTGGCTCCAGGGTTCCACAGCATCCTGCATCAACTAACTCAGCACACCAACCTGGAGATCATTTGGAACTAGAGTGTGTGTAGGACAAAACCAGGTTGCATAGGGATCAACATATTATAGACATGGGGAAAGTAAGTGGCAATGAAAGAATAGGGAGAGCACAGGATTCTAGGCCCTAGTAGTCCAGCACAGACTTGGTTTGACAAAGGCCTGTTTAAATGAAGAGAGGAACATTCCAGAACCTAGGGAATAAATTTATCATATAAATTATCGGGTTATAAAGGCTTAGGGCTTGAATAGTTAGTTTATAAGCAGTACTATTGATATTGCATTCTAATTATAAAAGTTACTATACAGGCCAACAGATCCAGACTTAGGGCTTGGGCACCCCTAAGCCACTGGGTCCTGGCACTGGTGACTTCATTAATGCACCCCCCCCCCAGCTCCCTGTGCTCTGGGGATTAAAGGAGATTTCAATTTAGGGTTGTATTTTCCTTTGAGGGGCTGATTTACTATAAAATTACTTTTAAATTTGAATTTTTGAAATTGGAATTTTATTCGAATTTTCACTTCGACCCTTAGTAAATCAGCCCCTAAGTGTATAGGGGCATACCAACCCGGCCCTAAGATTATATCTTGCCGCCCTAAGCTTTCCCTCTAGATTGTTGGACTTATGTGGTTCAAGACTTTTTTGAGGGCCAACATTTGTACAGGGCTCCACTTAGGTCATCACAAAGTTGCAAATACAGTCCCAGGGGCAGAATTTACACCATACCACATTCCCTCATCTCACACACACACACTTATCCTTACACTATGGTGTCTCCAGTAGGCCCCATGTTTGCACCGATGGAATTAGCCATTAAGCATTAGTTCCAAGAATATCTTGTGTGTCAGATAAGTGTTTATTCCAAGCCTTTCTCTCGCTGACCTCCAAGGCAACCTTCCAGGAATATCTCCTCAAATATGTCCATAACTGGCCTTCAGGCTGAGCCCCCAGGGGTACCACTACAATTAGGGAACAATACTCACTGGCAAAAGGTGCATTCATTAGTTCAAGCCAGTGAACGCGCCGAAGATGACGCGACGCGTTCAAAACAACGCAAAATGCGACGCGACTCGTTTCGCAAATTTTTCGGTGAAACGGGATAGATTCGCCCATCACTAGCATTCATTTGAGAACGTCTCCCATTAACCCCACCCTAGTGCCACCGCCCCCCTTTCAAAAAGTTTCTCTCCCCCACCTCCTCATCTATGGATAGAAATGATACAATTTGTACTCCCTATCATAGACACTAGTAACATAGACACAAAGAAACAGCATTTTATTTGATTGAAAACATACAGAAACACAAAATACTAAAAGCATATTGTAGTAAGCCCATTAGTTACATGGATCAATCAGAATCAGTAAATGAAAATATTATGCAGTGCTTCATTGATCATGCCTTTATAAGTTATATTAATTACTATATAATACAGGTATGGGACCTGTTACCCAGAATACTCGGACCTGCCGTTTCAGGGTAATGGATCTTTCCGTAATTTGGATCTTCATACCTTATGTCTGCTAGAACATCATGTCAACACTAAATAAACCCAATAGACTGATTTTGCTTCCAATAAGGATTCATTATATCTTAGTTTGGATCAAGTACAAGCTACTGTTTTATTATTACAGAGAAAAAGTTAATCAGTTTTGAAAATATGGATTATTTTGATGGACAGGATGGCCTTTCTGGATAACGGTTTGGAGGGGTAGCGATTAGTGGTGGGCGAATTCGCGGCGAATACCCGCGATTCGCCGGTGGCGAATAAATTTGCGAATTACCAGCGAAAATTTGCCGTAAAAACGAGTCAGAAATGACGCGACGCGCCAAAGTTGACGCAACGGGCGTCAAAAGTGTCCCGCGACTCGTTTCGCGAATTTTTCGCCGAAGCGAATCTCGGGAGATTCGCCCATCACTAGTAGCGATCACTGATCAAATCCCTTTTTAAAGGGGGTGAAATTCTTAATTAAGCTTACAGTAGAAATTGCCTTAATGTTACACCTTGATTATTTATACTTTAAAATAAAGGGTAAATTGTTCTGTATTTAATTATGTTACGATATATGTTTCACATGATTTATACAGGACTTAGTATGAAAAAATTACTTTAAATCGGGGGTGTCCAACCCAGAATGTATATGAATGCGGCCCAGCTTGAAACAATTGGTTCCCAGGGAAACGTCATAATTAGTGATGGGCGAAACTCCCGCGTTTCGCCGGAAAATTTGCGAATTTCCACAGAAATTCGCGAATTGGCGAAAAATTCGCGAAACTAGTCACACGTCGCGTCAAAAACGACGCGCGACTCGTTTTTGTTGGCAAATTTTTCTGCGGCGAATAAATTCGCCCATCACTAGTCATAATAATATAATAATAAATCTTTTTAGTATCCAGGTGTCCCATATTCCAGTGTATACCTCCATCTGGTTATCCAACTGGTATTGTAGTTCTTTTCTGTGTATTTTCTTTACTTTTACAATTGTCTTTCATGTGTGGCCCCAGACAATTCCTTTTTTCTAATGTGACCCAGGGAAACCAAAAGTTTGGACACCGCTGCTTTAAATTAGCACTAGCCTGGCTGTCACACCTTTTATTAAGTGATATACGCACCCAAAGAGCTCTTTGTTTTATGTGTATAGCAACAAGGTGGACGAACCTGTGGCCTACAGAATTGACAGGCAGACTGTACATCCACTGGCTGTCAATTCATAGGTCATAGGCCCGTACACTCTCTTCCTCTCTCTGTTTTTTGCCGCTCATGAATATCTGATATTCCAGCCAGGATATTTAATAGCCTCAAGCTTTCACTTGAGTATCTGCATCTGCTGATGCTGGTCTGATTTGTCCATGTGTATGCAAGCAAAGCTGTAAGTCTTAAACCTATACTGAAACATCTTTAGCAATGTAAAGTTCTCTGGATCCAGTGGCGTAACTACCAGGGCTGCAGGAGGTGCAATTGCACCAGGGCCCGCTCCCACTTAGGGCCCATCGGAGCCACAAAAATAGTTATGGCAGGCAGTTATCTAGGGGGAGATTTTACAGCACACATGCCATCAACACTCCAGCATGTGATTTATAGAGGTAAGGGCTCGACAGGGGGCCCAGGTGCCCATCCTGTACCGGGGCCCACCAGGGAGTAGTTACACCACTGTCTGGATCACATGGTGGGACTGGGCAGCAGTACTGTTTTAGAGAACCTTTCCTTGTGGAACCTGAAATGCTCCATTGGCCAGAGATCCCATTGTTTTTCAACCAATATAATCTTTGCCTAATAAACATTTGACATATTTTTAATTAAATAAAAAAAAATACTTGAAATATTTGCATATACAATTTCCATAGCATTAAAAGATCTCTCTCTCTCTCTCTCTCTTAAAGGGATACTGTCATGGGAAAACATGTTTTTTTCAAAACACATCAGTTAATAGTGCTGCTCCAGTAGACTTCTGCACTGAAATCCATTTCTCAAAAGAGCAAACAGATTTTTTAATATTCAGTTTTGAAATCTGATATGGGCTAGACATTTTGTCAATTTCCCAGCTGCCCCTGGTCATGTGACTTGTGCCAGCACATTAGGAGGGAACTGCTTTCTGGCAGGCTGTTGTTTTTCCTTCTCAATGTAACAGAATGGAACGCAGTGGGACATGGGGTTTTACTATTGAGTGCTGTTCTTAGATCTACCAGTCAGCTGTTATCTTGTGTTAGGGAGTTGTTATATGTTAAATGAAATATTAAAAAATCTGAAAAATTGATTTGAGTGCAGAATTCTGCTGGAGCACCACTATTAACTGATGCATTTTGAAAAAAAAAAAAAATTCCCACAACGATATCCCTATCAATCTTAGACTAAAATTAGTTTTGGGTGTATGTTCCTATGTTCTTGCAGCTGTGAGATCTGTAGTACCTTCCAACTGAATACACAAGATACACAGCACGTGGTGTTATTGTTCCTTTTTCCGTTGGCTGGGAACATTATATTTTTTTTGCCTATTTACTCTAGCAACAAGCTACGGGTGTGTTTGATCCCTGCCCACTTTCATGTTGTAGGCAAACAAGTGAAAAAAAGTGATTACAATGGTTTCTATTAACACTGGTGCATAGAGACACGTGAACTCAAAATCTGAAAACCTGAAAAGGAAATCATATTCTATATATATATATTCATTGTATGAGTTGGGTGCAGATAACACCTGTGTGTTTAATGATTTACACCATAATACATTTTGGGGTATGTGAGGTTTTTTATACCTCGAATAAAGTCACAACTAAAATGTCTTTTTTATGAAAAAGTTAAATTTAAAAAATTCAAAGCAGTGAATTCGTGGGGGATGGGTGGGAAGAATTGCTCGACTTTATTGAGTTTTCGAGTGAAACCCACTAAAATCCGAACATCATGAAGGCTGCAAACAGCTTCAAATGGTTTGAGGGACCTCTGCTGTTAACTTCTACATAAACTCGACAGGTTTTAGCTGGAATATTTTCAGATTCAAGCTATTTCCAGCTTTGGGCCATAATAAATCTCGTTTTTTTAAACCAAAAAATTTCAGTTTTGACTGAAAACTACCCTTGAAAACTTGAATTTTTAGGGTAAAACACAACTTGACCTTTTATAAATAACCCTCTTTATGTATTGGTTTATCAAATGATATGTGAAATATCTAGAGGTAGCCATACACTGTAAGATCCACTCGTCTGGGCAATGCCGGGATTAATTCGGTTGTTGGCCCTAAGGCCAAACATTAAGATTACAGCAACAAGAGTGAGAGCAGCCTTCTATCTGACCCAAAAATCAAACCTGCCCCATCAACATTTGCCCAATTTCTGGCCAAATATTGTTTAGGTGGGCCCCATACACTGGCAGATAAATACTGAATTAAATCTGCCTGAGTTTGGCCACCTTAAAGGAGCTAAACCCTAAAGTAAAAAAAAACCTTAAAGAAGCTAAACTCTAAAGTAAAAAAAAAACCCTACCCCCCTACCCTACATAGACACTCCACCCCCACCCTTGCTGTTACCCTGAATAAATGCCCCATTACTTACCCCTTAGTGCAGATTCAGAGCATCAGAGTTCACGGCAGCCATCTTCCGGCTCTTCGGTAATCTTAGGGTCTTTTTCTGGCACTTCAGCAATTTCTGTGACCTACAGTGCATGCGCAGTTGGAGCAAAAAAAAAGCTCCAACTGCGGATGCGCCAATTCGCCACTCTCATTTTGAAGATTACTAAAGAGAAGAAGATGGCTGCCATGAACTCTGACACCCTGAATCTGCACCAAGGGGTAATTAAAGACATTTACCCAGGGTAACACCTAGGCTGAGGGGGGTCTATGTAGGGTGGGGGGTATGGCTTTTTTTACTTTAGGGTTGAATTCTCCTTTAAGGGCAAGAGAGCTTGTTTCAGTGCAGGTAAGCATTTATCTTGTTGACAGCATGCAATAAACCTATATTGCCATTAGAAATTAGGAAACCCATTTACAGAAAACATATTAGTACTTGAACCGAGTCATTATGTGGATATACTATTTCCTTGGTAGCAAAATCCTTTTTCTTAGCAGCCAATGTCACTTGAAGAATAAGATGTACATTACAGATAACAGCATCTCCACCGGAATATTATTTCTACTTCCACATGGAGTTGCTGTTACAAGTGATGACCATCAGTGTCTCCATGAGGTTGTTGAGTTCAACAGAGAATCTGATACTGTGAGCCTAAAAAGTAAGAAAGAATAGCTGTTACCACTGGGAGAATGTCACATTTTGTATTTACATTTGTGTCATTTATAGCTAGAATTTATATCAGCAAGGAATATGGTGCTGTATATGACTTGTTACCTTCAGTTTTTTATCTATCTCCTTGTCTACAATGTCTATTCCAGTGATCTTCAACTTGTGACTCGCAATATCAAGAAAACAACTTATATGGTGACAACTTTTCCTTACAAGAACCAGCATCCATTTCTCCTGCGAATCTCATCCTGGACCACTAATGTTCAAAGAGAACATTTATCAACTCCACAATCTCCACAATAGCCTTTTTTAGATTGTTCCTAGTAAGTGTGGAGCACATTATCGATGGTTCCCTTGAGTTATTAAGTTCACTAGTTCCTGGTATGCTTTCATGTTAGAGTTAAAAAGAAGAATAAACATATTTGTAAATATAAGTGGGGCTTCAAAATTACACTGATCTCTATCCACCCACATTGGAGGAGCAGTTGAGGCCATTAAGGAGGTTTAAGGAGGTTTGGTGATCCTCAATAAGAAAATCCCCTACATGCTACCCTAGATAATTCACCCTCCTTGCTTCCCCCCCACATAGTTAATTGATGCTGAAAGTATCCCGAATACATTGCTCCCATATCTTCTGTATCTTCGGTCTTCATCTGTAAGGAAGCTCTGTATTGGTTCATGTGCAGTTCGCAGCAAAAGTGCTGTGAATTGCCAAAGAAGGGAGAGGATCCAAAAAACCCTAAAGAGCCAGAAGATGGAGCCCATGAGCTTCACTGTGCTCACTCTGCGCCAATATGTGAACAATGTATTCGGGACACTTTCAGGGGTAATTAACTATGGGGGGGAGCAGGGTGGGCCCTATCTAGGGTAGTAGGTATGGGCTTTTTTATTGGGGAGGTTAGTTCTCCTTTAATATACAGATGTTCCTATGTGTATTTATAGATGGGGCATCTTCTGCTGTCATCAGAGGCCTCTTGTGCCAGATGCATCAACCTAGTGCCCACTTAGATTGAAACAACTCTTTTGTTTCTATCTAATTTTCACATAATTAGTAAACCCCCCCCCCCATCAAGGCATATAGCTCTATCTGTTATTTAGGGTCCCATTTTAAATGATCATGTCTGCAAACTTATGAAATAGGCCCTGTGATGACATCACTTACATCATTAATTACATCAGCAGGTACTGTACGCAGAGCAGCATTCCTAAGATTATAAAGGCCCTTTGTCCGAACATTCTACTTAATGGTTTCATGAATGATTAATGTGTTTTGGCAAGTAACCACTAAATGAATGGTATGCTATAGCAATGATAACCTTTAATGAATGGCCCATGTAACTGTTCACCTTTAGGTAGAGAGTGATATTCTGAGACAAATTGCAATTGGTTTTCATTTTTTATTATTTCTGGTTTTTGAGTTATTTCACTTTTTATACAGCAACTCTCTAGTTTGCAATTTCAGCAATGTCATTGATGGCGTCCAATTTACCCTAGCAACCATGTATTTACTTGTTTAAGAGACTGGAATATGAATAGGAGATGACCTGTATAGAAGGATGAGTAATAAAAAAGGAGTAATAGCAATACCGCTTGTAGCTTACAGAACATTTGTCTGGAAAGAGTCAAAAGAAGAAGGCAAATAATTAAAAAAAAAAGTATATAAAAAAGAAAAAAAATGAAGGTCAGTCGAAAATTTGCTTAGAATTAGCCATTCTATAACATACTAAAAGTTAACTTAAAGGAGAACCAAACCTGTAAGGAAAAAAACCTCCCCCCCTCCCCTAGTAGACCCCCTCCCTCCGCCCCTCTATCCTACTTTCCCCTCCTGCAGATTATTGCCACGGGAGTTCACGGCAACAATCTTATTTCTTAGGGCTTCTTCGTAAGTAGACCTGTGTTTTCGGCATGAAAAGGACTTTCGGCACATGCGCAGTGGATTGGGTACGGAAGTCTCCTCCAACTGCGCATGCGCCAAAACATACGAAGAAAGAAGATGGCTGCCTTGAAGTCCTATTGCAAGAATCTGCAGGAGGGTTAAGTAAAAATTTGTAGGCATTTGCCTGGGGGAAGCTGGTAGATGGGGGAGGGGGTTCTGCACAGGGGAGGAGAATGGGATTTTATTCCTTTCAGGTTTAGTTCTCCTTTAACACGGAACCACCCTTTTAAAATGGCTTGTTGCTAAAGGGAAACTGACACATCTGTAAGATTGTTGCTATCATCCCTGGCCATATCTCCAACATAAAAAAGAAAAACTTTCTACCGGGACTGGAAAAGTAGAAATATCAGAAATGCGGCAGTATGTCCTAAAGGTTTATCATATACAGGTATTCAGAATGCTCGGGACCTGCAGTTTTCCGGATAAGGGATCTTTCCATAATTTGGATCTTCACACCTTAAGCCTACTAGGAAATCATGTAAACATTAAATAAACCCAATAGGCTGGTTTTGCTTCCAACAAGGATTCATTATATCTTAGTCGGGATCAAGTTACAAGCTACTGTTTTATTATTACAGAGAAAAAAAATCATTTAAAAAAAAAAAATTATTTTGAATTCCGTAATTCATAACTTTCTGGATAATGGGTGTCTGGATAACGGATCCCATACCTGTACTATTATACGGTATATACTACTATGTCAGTATATTATTAAACAATATGTATAATCCAAGGAACAGTTCAGTGTAAATAATTGAATAAATCTTTTTGGAAACACACGCTGGTCATGCTCATGTTATTATTTTCCTTGTTGCCATAACGCATGCTCTGGACATTTTTTTTTTTTTTTTTTTAAAAGACATGCCAATATCACTGAGATATCAATATACAATGCTATATCACTTCTGCCTCCAGATGAGGGTGCAGGGAAGCCCTTTGTGCTTTACATCAAGGGGCCAAGCTCTAGTCTGGGATTCAGCACCTTGATCCCAGAACTCCAGTAGAATTCTCACCATATTTAAATTATTATGGAATAAACAGCACTGGGACCTAAGTATGTTTCTTGGAATACATCACTGTGTGAACCAGCAGGGAGAGTGCTACCCTGTTCTAATATACACATAGCTCAAAATAATACTGACCCCACCCTGCAGGAGAAGGCTGAATTACACAGACCTTCATTTTAACCACTCCCAGGAGTAAAGGTGACGTCTACCTTCTCTTATCACGTATCCATATATATTGTAAGAAACATTGACTATACACTGTATAGATACCCTACCGACCTCACTTTACTCTTCCATGATAAAAGCCATTCTGCTTTGCAGTGTTTTGACATTTTTTTAGCAAAGTCTAAAATATATATTAACTGTACAATGTTATTTTCTTTAAAAGATGGCATGAATGGAAATACAGGTATAGGACCTGTTATTCAAAATGCCTCAGAACCTGGAGTTTTCCGTATAACTGGTCTTTCTGTAATTTGTATCTTTATACTTTAAGTCTGCTATAAAATCACGTAAACACTAAATAAACCCAATTGTTTGGTTTTGCTTCCAATAAGGATTTCTTATATCTTAGTTGGGATCAAGTACAAGGTACTGTTTTATTATTACTACAGAGAAAAGGGAAATAATATTTAGAACTGTGGATTATTTGGATAAAATGGAGTCTATGGCAGAAGGCCTTTCTGTATTTCGGAGCTTTATGGATAATGGGTTTCCGGATAACAGGTCCCATAGCTGTACTGCTAAGGCTAGTGACAGACGAGCAGATTCGGTGAGATTTAGTCAATCTCCCCGAACTGCCTTCTTCCTGCCTACTGTGTGCTTGAATAAGGAATCGCCTGCACAAATACACTCGCGGCACTTTGATTTCCGAAGTTTCCTTGTGAGGCAACTTCGGAAATCGAAGTGCCGAGAGTGCATTAGCGCAGGCGATTCCTCATTCAAGCGCACGGAAGGCAGGCGGAAGGCAGTTCGGGGATATTGTCCCCCGCAGAAGAGGTGATTAGTTGCCAAGCGACTAAATCTCCCCGAATCTGCTCGTCTGCCACAAGCCTAATAATACATTATCTTAGACTTCAGTCTAATTGCAGATGCTACAGATGTCTGTGTTGGATCAGACATAATTATGATTATAATTGGACCAGCTGTCTGGACTGTAAATCAGATGAAAGTTCTCGGATCAGAACAGTGGCATATGCTGACTTCTATCAAAAATTTGAAGAGGAGTCCCGAGGGTGTACCCCAGCTTAATCTGATTTAGGCCTCCTATAGATCTACAGTAGTTTGATTTCTTGTGAACAGCTGCTCCCATGAAACAATTTGAACCAGGGACTGATGCCAAAATGGGATTTCTGAGAGTGTGCGCATTTCCATTTTTATACAAAATTTGATGTCATAGTGTAAAGGTGGCCATACACGGGCCAATAAAATTATTGCCCAGTGTATGGGGCCCTCCGACGGGCTTAACCGATCGATATCTGGCCAAAAGTCGGTCAGATGTCGATCAGGCGGGACTAAAAATCCTGTCGGATTGCGGACGCATCTGTTCGTTGATGCGGTCCCGCGATCAGACCACCCGTATGGCTTCAATTATGATCCGATCGTTGGGTCCTAGGGCCCACGATTGGATCAGCCCGATATCGCCCACCTCAAGGAGACATCGCCGAGCGGATCTCTGCATGTATGGCCACCTTAAGAAAACTAATTTGCACTAGAAGAGATTGCATCCGATTTCCATTCATGTCAGTGGATATAGTGCTTATTCAAGCTCTCCGATCCCTGCACACAACTGAACGTGCATATAAATTGAGGGAGGCCTATTAAAAATATCTTATTGGGGATCAAGTACAAGGTACTGTTTTATTATTATAGAGAAAAAGGAAATTGTTTTTTAAAAAAATTTGGATTATTTGGATAAAATAGAGTCTACGGTAGATGGCCTTTCCGTAATTGGATAATGGGTTTCAGGATAATGGAGTATATCTGTAATAAATGACAACACTTGCTGGGTGATGCACGGTTTGTTCTTATACTGATAAATTAATCTCAAAGTCAACAGATGACGTTATGCCCATATTGTTCAAGGTTTGGACCACAGGTAGGGTTGTCACCTGACCGGTATTTTACCGGGCCTGGCCCGTATTTTTGATGGTTGATCCCAATGTTATTAATAAGGAAAAAAAGATAAATATATAGGAAGGCTGGTATTTTTTTTCTAGAAAAGGTGGCAACCCTAACCACAGCATAGTGCTTGAGAGAGTGTTCTAGTCTGGCAAAGCCCGTGGGCCTATAGCAGACAATGTCACTCATGGGATGACAATTTACAGTAAGGTTAGATAGAGGAGGGTGTGACGGCACATAGGCAGATATGCTGCATGGCTATTTGAGACAGATCTTTGCTCCCTCTGTCATGCTATTCCTAATGCTCAATAGAATCCCTCTCCTCTCGCGTTTCACACAAACCCCACTACCTCGTGTTCAGGCTGCAAAGTTCAAAAGTGAACTTGTTTTTCACCTGCTGCATGTTTTATAGGCTGATAAACTTTTAACAGGAATGTGCCTTTACCTTTATTCATTGTCAGAGAGGCCAGCGGAAGAAGTGGCTTGGACACTCCTCTGCTATTACTCTTTTTTGGGCCTCTTATAGGGTTGCCACCTTTTCTGAAAAAAAAAAACCTATATAATACCTACCTATATATTTTTCTTTTTTTCCCTATTAATAACATTGGGATCAACCATCATTTTTACTGGCCAGGCCAGTAAAATATCGGCCAGGTGGCAACTCTAGTCTTTTACTTCGTTTCATGTCACTGGTTCTATTCCTCCCTTTTACCCCCTCAGAATTTCAGTATTCTTATTTTCTTCATTTAACGCTATTTATTATAGTGCTTCAACCTTCAAAACAGACATGTTTTTTCCACTGTGCTTCCTTATTTATACAGCAGCTTACAGACTAAGAATGGAAAGCAAAAGGAATTTGTTGCAGTTGTTATTAGAAATAGGCTGGCTTGCATGTACACAGAGCTAGGAAATATATTGGCGCTACAGAAATACGTTATTAATAATAATAATAATAATAATAATAATAATAATAATAAAATAGTTTGTGCTTGTAAGTGGTGGCGGGGAAGAATTTAGCATGTCAACTTTGCAATGAAGCTGATTTTTTTTATTACAAAGAAGTATATATATAATTATTTTAAAGCAATCTCTCCTCATTAAGTTGTTTCCATCTATAACATAAAAAATATATATATTTAATAGCTCACCGGTGTCTTGATTAGCAGAGTCTCTGGAACGTCACCTGGACAGCCCAGAAGGGAAATGAGAGATCTGTAAAAGAGCCTTCTATCTTTTTGACTGCCTCAAGGAGGAGGGGTGCTGCCCAGCCCAGCAGCGAGGGGTTAACCATTAACCCGGCTGTAAATGTTTGATAAACCATAGAGCAGAAGTCACTCACATGGTGACAAGGCCAGTGGTGTAAAAGAAATGGGTGTGGAGGCTAGGAGGTGTGTCAGCGAGGGATTTACGGTTTTTGAACGCATGCACACAGCTCCATACAGATATTGTGTGGAAAGCAGTTTCATACAAAAATACAATATCATAATGTGACTGCATTCATAAAGCCGGACAAATACAGGCCGAGTATATCACCTTGGAGATCCTATATGTACAAGCGCAGCATGGCATCACCTCTATGTACATAAAAGCACTATCTTGGCCTAAGTCTACACACTAACAGCAGAGTCAATATTTATCGAGCTGCAGATAATTTGCGAATACCGAATGCTTCTGCTCTGCATCACTTCCATAGGTTGGATTCACATGTGCATGAGAATAAAAAAGACAAAAGGGCTTATTGTATGACTTTGCTAAATACAGCACAATACTTAAAGGATGTGGAAAGTTAAACTAAGGCTGGGGACAGACAGGGAGATTCGGGGAGATTCTGTCGCCTGGCGTTTTTAGCAGGCGACAATCTCCCCGAATTTCCTTCTCCCTGTCTGCCGCTAGTATAAGTGACAAAGCGCCAGCGCCTGTGCACACGCTGTGCGGCGATTTCCGGAATCGCCCGAAGATACTTCATGAGGAAACTTGGGGCGATTCCGGAAATCGCCGTGCAGCGTGTGCACAGGCGCTGGCGCTATATCACTTATACTAGCGGCAGACCCAGGAACAGTAACACCAAAAAATGTAAGGGTTTTAAAGCAATGAAAATATCATGTACTGTTGCCCTGCACTGGTAAAACTGATCTGTTTGCTTCAGAAACACTACTATAGTTGATAAACTATAGTTAAATCAACAAGCTGCTGTAGAGCAATGGCGGAAATTGAAAAAACGCTATATGGCACAGGTTAAATCATAGATAACAGATAATACCATAGACAGACAGAGCTTATCTGTTGTGTAACTTGAGCTTTTTCTCCTTTGAATGGCTCCCCCATTTCTACACAGCAGCTTATTTATATAAACAATAGTAGTGTTTCTTAAGCAAACACAGCAGTTTTACCAGAGCAGGGCAACACTATATTATATTGTCATTAATTTAAAACACTTTTATTTTTTGATGTTACTGTTCCTTTAACTGATGCATTTTGAATTTTTTTCCCATGACAGTATGCCTTTAACTACAATTGAAAACAAAAATGAAATTCCTACTTTAATAAAGGCTCATGCCCAATATATTGTGTGTTCTTTCTAGGGCTCTGGGGTCCAGACAATGCAGATAGTCTGTTTGGGGTCCTTAGTGGGAAAACATATGCTTGGATCAGGGATGTCACAATGGTGGCTCCCATACTGATGGCGGAACAACATGTCTTTGATCATCAGATCTTTGCTTTTGTTTTCTAATTGCTAACTTAAGGTGGCCATAAACTCACAGATAATATCGTACAAAACTAATTTTTTACGATATTCGGTACGTGTATGGTGGGAAATGAGCCGACCGATATCCTCAGAAGATTTAGATATCGGTTGTTTGGTTGATCGGGCTGGACGGAAAATTTTGATCAGATGCCTTTGAAAGCTCCCTGAACATTGGCCATTGTTAGTGCTGAATCATCAGATACAAGTAGAATTCTATTGTTTCTACCTGAATATCTGATGATTCAGCTCTACACGTGTGTGTTGAAACGAACGATCTTTCTTGGAAAGATCTTTTCCGAGAAAGATCGTAATTGTTACATCTATGGCCAGCATAACTGCTGATTGGTTGTTAGGGGCAACTGCACTTGTGCAATTTACCGGCTAGGTTAAATGGGTGGTTCACTTTTAAGTTAACATTTAGTACAGAATAGCCAATTCTAAGCAAGTTTCCAATTGTTAATTTCCAATTATATTTTATAGTTTTTTAATTATTTGTCTTCTTCTTCTGACTCTTTTCAGTTTTCGAATGGGGGGGGGTCACTAACCTCATCTGATAAACATACTCTGTAAGAATACACATTTATGGATCGATTAGTTTTTCCAAAAAAAGGTGGGTGACCAATCTCCCTGAATCTTAGCATGTGTCGCATCCTAAAAGTTAGCTCAAAGGCATTAGTTAGAAGTTCTGTATTGTTTCATTCCAATGCTGCAGAACAATGCATCCATCACTGGACCCCCTTGGGGGAGGGTTTACAAAGGTTGAACCTCATGGTCTTGGGTCTTTAACTTCACTTAATATATACAGTAATGATGTTAAGGATACAGAATGATGCATGATACAAGACACTTTTCTCCATGTTTTTATATTAATATCGTACATACATTTTCCAAGTAGGGATGGCCAATATGCTTGTCAATAACGTAATTGGCATGTAGAAGCTGTGAGATTCCTAAAATTACCACCAATTCCAGGTCGGTAGTAATTCTAAGATTTCTGTTGGCAATAAGAAGACTTGGACATTATTCATCATAGCAGACCAGGTGGGAACATTGATGCTCAAAGCAAGTACAGGTGGGTGCAAGGAGTAAGTTTGGGTGGAAATACCTTTTATAAATCAACAATTTTGCACCCATTTTTATTTGCAGTTGCTTTTGTTAGAAAAGCCTTTTTGAGCTTCTTAATAAGATAGGTGAAGCTTTAGGACAGGAGAGCCCATACTTTACTAATGCAAGGTCTACTTTTAGTGATGATGTCCCATTATGATCTACATATTGCTATATTTAACAACTATTTCTTTTGTAACCTTTTAACATAATAAATATCTGAATGAAAAGCATGAATAGGAGGGTAATATAGACCAGCTGTTTGTTTACATTGTCTTGAGATATACTGATCCTCAGTTAAAGGTCTACTGGTAGATTCTGATCCCCCTTTTGGGCACCCTTGCTTTAGGAGCCTCATGAGGTTCAAAAGTAGCAGGTATAGTAATCTAGCTTCACTTGGTTGTCAGTAATAGAATGATGACTGAAGCTAGAAAGTCAGATCCACTTATTTGTTGAGGTTGCCAAACAAGTGGATCTACAGTAGGCAGTATTTGACCACAACTGGGCCAAAACGGGCTGATCTGATCAACAACTGGATCATCCAGTGGGACCTACAGAGACCTATTGGACAAGGAATGCTACCCTTAAACATCAGCTAGTCATAGGTTTAAGGCAACACCTTGCATTTGTAGCAGCAACAATTGCCAACTTTGAAAGAATTCATGGTGGTGCTAAATGTTCACAGGCATCAAGGCCATCAAGGTCTTAAGGAAGACAGACATTGACTGGCAACTCATTATATGATAGGGGGGGGGGGGTTCTTGTAGAAAAGATCCCTGCAGCAGAGGGCACCTCTTCAGACTAGAGGAAAATAACTTTAATTTGAAGCAGTGTGGGTGGTTATTCACAGTGAAGAAAGTGAGGTTGTGGAATGCACTGCCAGATGATGTTATGATGACTGATTCTTTTAATGCTTTTAAGAGGGGCTTAGATAAGGTGGACTGGGGGGCCCTGTGCAATGCGTAAGCATGTAAGAGCGTGTGCGCTGTTTTTGCCGCAGCCTACACAAACAAAGGAGGTCACGGTAGGAAAAACAAGCACAGAATGAGGCCCGGTCCAACCCTGGGCTTGTTTTCTTAAACAAGCATAATATCCAAGGCTATTGTCATCTTATGATCTACAGTTATTTTTCTGATCTTATGATCTACAATTAGTTTAATATTGGCATGTGTATAAAGATTTTTATAAATCTGAATGTATATAAAGATCTCTATATCTATCTATCTATCTATCTATCTATATAATATATATATATATATATATTTATATATATATATATATACATATGCGCTGAGGTCATTTGTAGGGGTTGAACTTAATGGGATTTTATGTTTTTTCAACACAAATTAACTATGTCACTATGTATCTGCTGTGTTTTTCCTTGTTCTTTAGCCACTATTGGGATAATGTGCAATGTGTGTGTTAGTGTGAGACTGTGTTTTCCTGCGTGACTTTGCCCTATATTTTATGGCATCAACCTTTGCCTGTGGTTATCACTGCAGTCATATACTTTAATTGCCCTGCTAAGCACAGTGACAGCCACCAGCAAAGAACTTTAACCCGAAGATAACATAGACACTATGATAAAAACAGAGCAGTCAGGCTTAATAAGTGGCGTAATTCACAGATCCTACAGAAAAGCCCACCTGATGCCTTCTTGGTCCTCATTTTATGTTGTTATAATTTCATGTCAATTACTGAGCATCAACTCAGTACAGCCCCAGTACAGCCCAGAGTTGCCTTGAACTTTGTAGATATTGATGTCTATTTGTTAGGGATGTATTGAGTCCAGCATTGTGCTCTTTAACTGAATCCAAAATGTATGAATTTGTTGCATCCATTTATGGGCAGACATGAAAAGCTCTGTTGTGTAAGGAGGGTGCCAAAGTTTTGTGCCCCTTGGTGGTCATCTAAAGTGTTTGGCCATAGGGCCAACTTTCAGATTGTAATAAAGGCCTATTTAGACCCGTCAGGAGAAGACTACCTCGAAGGACAATGTTGCCTTTCCTGAAAAGATCTGCAGATGTGTCTAATATGCAGTGGAACGGGCCATGCTTTGGGCAATGTGTCAGCTAATATCAAATGTATAAACAGATTATTGTGGCCATTCTAAAGACTTACTTAGATAGTACTCGTTGTATGTCATACATATTTCAGTTCAGCATGAAAATTGTAGTCCTCATGTATAATTGTCTTTGGGGGATAAAACAAACACAAGCAATGCATATTCTGTGCCTGTAAATTAAGCCAGGACTTCCCTAGAATAAGACACATGGATAGACTGGTCCTTTGATGATCTTAGATTTCTCATCTGCAGTCTATGATTATAATTGCTAGAGGCTAGAGCAGCTCTCTACTTATTCAAATATGTATTCACTCTTTTTATTTTTATCCCAGGGGGAAGGATTACTGGTGTTAAAAATGACACGACTGTAAAGGGTTTAGGATTTGACATTAGATTTTGTAAAGGGATGTGTTTACAAAAATTCTTAAGATACATCTGAGGGTTTATGTGAGGTTTATGCAGGTTGGAATGCAATGATGCATAGCAGGGTTGTCCGATGGCTTTACATGTACAGAAGCAAATAGCTAACTAATTCAGAAAAATATATATTTTTTTACATAGCATCCATAACATGCAGGTATTAGGTCACCGAATTGTGTGCGTGTATTTGTATATACATATAATATAATATATATATATATAGCTCCTTCTTTCTAAACACAATAATATATATATATATATACATATATATACACCAAGGACAACACTCCTAGGATTTAAAGAACTGGCAAAAAAAAAATATTAATGCCCAGGTGTCTGGTGTATTTTTTACTAGCACCCAGTTGTGTTGCTACACATGGTGTGAACCCTTTGGAATATAATACTATTCCATATATATACTGTGTGTGTGTATATATATATATATATATGGAATAGTGTACCCCCCTGTGTACCAGACTGGGAATAAAAAGCTGCCCTGGCAAAGAAAAATCAAAGCAGCCCAAATGTAAATGTGTGACACTGGCAGCCGGCTCCACCACCCCCAATAAGTTCAGCCCCCCCCCCCCCCCCATAAAACTAAAAAAAAAAAAAATTGGTGGTCAGGGCCCCCAAATAAAAGTTTTAAAAAATTGGTGGCCCCTAAGTAAAAACAAAAACTATTGTTGGCCGGACTTCCCCCAAGTTAAAAAAATGATTGGTGGTCAGTTCCCACAAGTTGAAGAAAACGTTGGTGGCCAGCCAAGTATAGTAGAAATAGGAAGAGAAAAGAAAGAAGATTAATTAAGTGAGGAATTAATGGAGAAGATACTAGACAAGAACTTAACACTTAACACCAAACAATAATTATGTCTTAATGACAATATTATGTACTATTGCCCTGCACTGGTAAAACTGGTTTCTTTTATTTAGAAAGAAAGCTATAGTTTATATAAACACACTGCTGTGTAGCCATGGGGCAGCCATTCAAGCATAGGATACACAGTAGATAAGTTCAGAAGAATCCCATTGTATACTATAGAGCTTATCTGTTATCTGCTGTGTAACCTGTGCCTTTTCTCCTTTTTCACCTTGAATGGCTGCCCCCATGGCTACACACCAGCTTATTTATATAAACTATAGTTTTGTTTCTAAAGCAAATGCACCAGTTTTACCAGTGCAGTGCAATAGTAAATTATCTTTTCACGATTTTAAAACCCTTTAATTTTTTGATTTTACTGTTCCTCCATAAAGACAAAATACCCCCATGTTCTATGAATAGAGTTTGTGCTGAACATAATTTTTGTCTGTTGTTATAACCAGGAAAAACCTATGTTTTTGTTATTTCTTGAGCTAACCGAGGCAAACCAGGGTTATTGAGGCTATTACATGTTTGCTCCTTGTGCTGCAGATAATTAGATTAACAGTGCATAGAAAATCACCCTGCATATTGAACTCCTGCTTACAAAATAGTCACAACAAAGGGATGGAGGTGCAATCAAATAATCTACCTTGCAAGGACCAAACATGGAGTAGCTTTAATTTAATGTAAAGAGATTACAGAAACCATAATTTTTTTTGTATGATCATTGATCACATGTGGTATACTGCCCCTTTAAAGGAGAAAGAAAGGCTTTGTGCACATGGGGGGGGGGGG
>CM044437.1:21059857-21075995 GCA_024363595.1 Xenopus borealis | reverse complement strand
GACTGGAATATGAATAGGAGATGGACTGAATAGAAAGATGAGTAATAAAAAGTAGCAGTACATTTGCAGACATACAGAGCATTTCTTTTTTTTAGATGTCGTCAGTGACCCCTATTTGAAAGTTGAAAAGAGTCAGAAAAAAGATGGCAAATAATATATATACAAAAAAATATATATATAAATGGATAATGATGACCAGTCTACAACATTCTAACGCTGATATACTAAAAATGAATGCACAGTCCCACAGATAAGCACTAGGTGTCACTAACAGGCTCCTGATGAAGAACAGGGCATTGCTGTGTAAATATAAATGTTGTAGGTATATAATTAAGCGCAGCCCCCAACTCTCTGATATACAGCGGAAAGTATTCAGTCCACAGCCTGTCCCTATGTACTTGTCCCTGACCAGCAGGGGGCAGCCCACACTCACTTTGCTCAGCAGCAGCAATTTTATTTTTTGTCTTGTTCCCCCAAACCCTCCCCCTCGCCTCTCCCCTTCTCCCTCCCTCTCCGCCTTTATGATCACATGAACAGTTTTTAAAAAGTCCACCTTAGCGCAGAGAAATGTGCGGGAGCTGAGAGCGGAGGAGAAGAAGTGAGAGCTCAGGTGGGTGCAGTTGAGGAGGTGCAGGTTCCTATTGAGAGGGGGAAGTTTATGGAGAGGAGAATGTGCGGAGTTTGAAAGCTTTGCTGCTTGTGTATCGGCCGAGCATGGGGCACCTGGTGATGGGGAATTCGCATAGATATAAGGAGAATACAGTTACCTTTCTGTACAATTATGGGGTCTTCAGAGTGTCAGCTCCAGTGGTTCAGGCAAGAAAAGGATGGAATATGGTTTTCTCATGTACATGATTTCTATAGACAGACAGGGTAGATAGATATTATTATTTTATATAATATCTTTGTTTTTTCTAGATCTGTTCTCTGCCTGCCCTGTAGGGAATTTATACAGAGGTCCCTACTGTACCTTCAGGGGTGCACACTGGGGTGGCTAACTTTACTTTAAGGGGAACAAGCATGGGTGCTACCTGTCTTTTAGAGGGAGCAAGGAGGGGTGTCTACCATTCGTTTGTTGAGGGGGCGCAAGCAGAGGTGTCTACCTTAGGTTTTTCAAGCAGGGTCTTGCAGGGAACGCATGACTACCTTTCCATTAGGGCAGGAGTTCCCAACCTTTTTTCGGTGTAGCGCCAAATTTTTTTGCAAGGACCGGGGGGGTCATGGGTCGGCATCCAATTGGGCTTGCCAGCGTCCATTTTGACGCGTCTTGTTAATTCATCACTAGGCTCGTGGCCCGGTTCAGGACTAGCTGCGGCCCAGTGGTTGGGGACCCCTGCTTTAGGGGGTGCAAGGAATACCTGTCATTTAGAGGGTGCAAGAAAAGAAAGCTATCCCTTATGGGGTACAGGCAGGGTTGCTACCTTTCCTTTAGGGGATGCAAGCATGGGTGCTTACAATTCGTTGAGGGGGTGCAAGCCGGCGTGGCAACCTTTAGGGGGAACGAGCATGGGTGGCTACTTGTCCTTTAGAGGGAGCAAGAGGGGTACCTAACATTCATTGAGAGGGTGCAAGCAGAGGGGTCTACCTTTACTTTAGTGTTTTCAAGCAGGGATGCCTATCTGTGCTGCAGGGAATGCATGCCTCCCTTTACTTTAGGGGGTGAAACAGGGGTGGCCTCCTTCCCTTTAGGTGGTGTCAGGAATACCTGTCATTTAGGGGGTGCAAGAAAGGAAAGCTATCCCTTGTGAGGTACAGGCAGGGGTGGCTACTTTTCCTTTAGGGAGCGAAAGCAGGGGTGGCTACCTTTTATTTAGGTCAGTGGTTATCAACCTGGGGGTCGAACGACCCTTTCACAGGGGTCGCCTAAGGGGTGTCCAAACTAGAAAACCATTGTCTGGACAGGGTGGGTTAAAGGATAGTGTTGCGGCTGCCATTTGTTATTAAGGGAATGCGCAGTAGCTGACAATTCCAGGAGCGCGCAGTGCAATCATCGCTTCATGGGGGCCAATTTACCACAGGCAGGAGGTCTTGAATTGGAGCCTGTCACTGTGGGGGCAATATTCTGGAATATTTTAGGAATTTGCTGCGGGCCAATTAAAAATGGATCGCAGGCTGAAGTTTGGACACCCCTGACTGGTGAGGCAAAATACGTACTTCACCTCGGCTGTTTGTGTATTTTACCGCATAACAGTAGCAAAATTACAGTTATGAAGTAGCAATGAAAATAATTTTATGGTTGGGGGTCACCACAACATGAGGAACTGTATTAAAGGGTCGTGGCATTAGGAAGGTTGAGAACCACTGATTTAGGTGGTGCAAGGAATACCTGTCTTTTAGGGGGTACAAGAAAGGAAAGCTCTCTTATGGGGTACAGACATGGGTGGCTACCTTTCCTTTAGGGGTGCAAGCATTGGGTGGTTACCATCTGTTTAGAGGGTGTAAACTGCAGTGGCAACCTTTACTTTTGGGGGAACAAGCATGGGTGGCTACCTGTACTTTAGACGGAGCAAGAACGGGTGCCTACTATTAAAGGGGGTGCAAACAGGGGTGTCTACCTTTACTTTAGGGTTTTCAAGCAGGGGTGCCTACCTGTTTTGCAGGGAATTCATGACTACCGTTCCTAGGGGGAGAAGACAGGGGTGGGGGAACAAGAATGGGTTGCTAACTGTCCTTTAGAGGGAGCAAAGAGGGGTGCCTGTCATTTGTTGAGGGGGTGCAAACAGAGGCAGCTACCTTTCCTTTAGGGGGTGCAGTGAGAAGTGACTGCATTGAACCCTATGTTTCAAGCCCAGTGGGAATGTAAAGAAACACTATTGCACTTTCACATGTATCTGTGCCTCTCACAAGGGCTCGAGGATGTGGGTGGAGGCAGGGACATCATTCTATTCTTCTTTCAGGGATGGCAAACATCAACTTGCCAGCTGTTGCTGAACTGCAACCCTGCAGCATGTTGACAGGTGAAGAATATCAGGGAAGTTGAAAGGTGTAGTTCAATGACAGCTGGAGAGTTGCAGTTATGGATTATAAATAATGGGACCTGGACTGGGTAATTTACTCTGAGCTGAGCCCACCACCACTAAGATTAGTCCTGAGTACTGACCCATAACAATAACTCAGCACATTATGAACCTTCCCAGGGATGTACAAACTGGAACGCTTGCAGCTGGGTATAACTTGTTTCTCTGTGCTGAGACTGAGCTACAGAGCTGCCATTTATTTTCTGCCCCTTCCAAATTCAATTCTCTCGCTCCTAGCTGTGCCCCTTACCACTAAATACAAGGCGAGGCTCCGTTCTTTTCTGAAAATCATCTGCTATTTAGCTGTGTAAATGCACTCAGTGGCCTTCTATTGTACAACAGTATTCCCTATAAGTATCTGACATATACAACCTGAAGACTTGCAGCTGTATTGCAGGTATGGGACCTGTTTTCCCGCAACCCGTTATGATCCATTATCCAGAAATCTCCAAATGCTTTGCCATACTTGAATAAAAACAAATGCTTTACCATACTTGAGTAAGTAACTCTATAAGCTCTCTGTGTTTGTTTAGGATAGCAGCTGCCATATTAGGCCAGTGTTACATCACTTCCTGCCTGATTCTCTCCCTGCTCACTCATAGCTCTGGGCTCAGATTACAGCATAGAGGGGAGGAGGGAGGGGAGAGGGCGAGAGGAGCAAACTGAGCATGCTCAAGCCCTAGCCCTGTAGGTTTATGCTGAAAACAGTGTGATACAGAAGCCCATGTATACACAACAGAAGGAAAGAAATGCTGTGTTTCTTGTAGGTTTACCGTGTATTCATATAGACCTTTCTGATAAAACTTACTTAAAGGATTCTGTCATGGGAAAACATGTTTTTTTCTAAACGCATCAGTTAATAGTGCTGCTCCAGTAGACTTCTGCACTGAAATCCATTTCTCAAAAGAGCAAACAGATTTTTTTATATTCAGTTTTGAAATCTGACATGGGGCTAGCCATTTTATCAATTTCCAAGCTGTCCCTGGTCATGTGACTTCTGCCAGCACTTTAGGAGGGAACTGCTTTCTGGTAGGCTGTTTTTTTGTTGTTGATGTAACTGAATAGTGTGCAGTGGGACATGGGTTTTTACTATTGAGTGCTGTTCTTCGATCTACCAGGCAGCTGTTATCTTGTGTTAGGGAGCTGTTATCTGGTTATCTTCTCATTGTTATTAGGCTGCTGGGAAGAGAAAGGGGAAGGGGTGATATCACTCCAACTTGCAGTACAGCAGTAAAGAGTGATTGAAGTTTATCAGAGCACAAGTCACATGACTTGGGGCAGCTGGGAAATTGACAATATGTCTAGCCCCATGTCAGATTTCAAAATGAAATATAAAAAAATCTATTTGCTCTTTTGAGAAATGGATTTCAATGCAGAGTTCTGGTGGAGCAACACTATTAACTGATGCATTTAAAAAAAAAAAAAATAAATCCCTTGACAGTATCCCTTTAATTTTAGCCTTTCCTTCTCCTTTAATGATTAATTTACTTAGCGTATGTATGTATATCAGAAAGATCCCTTATCCAGAATACCCAGGTCCCATTCCCAACCATTCTGGATAATGGGTGCCTATCTATATTTTTCTCCTTATATTGAATACAGCCTTCCTACACTTCCCAGGATCCCACATTCTTAAAGAGATGGGATGGGAAAACATGTTTTTTTTTTTTTCAAAACACATCAGTTAATAGTGCTGCTCCAGCAGAATTCTTCACTGAAATCCATTTTTCAAAAGAGCAAACATTTTTTTATATTTAATTTTGAAATGTGACACGGGGCTAGACATATTGTCAATTTCCCATGTGCCCCCAGTCATGTGATAAACTTCAGTCACTCATTACTGTTGTACTGCATGATGGAGTGTAATTAAGAAATAAAAACTACATCATAAAAATCATGACAAAATGCCTTTAAGGTATGAAGATCCAAATTATGTACAGATCTGTAATGCAGAAAACCACAGGTCCTGAGCATTCTGGTTTAGGTCATATACCTGTGTATAGAACGTAGACTTATGGAAAACATGACAATGGGCTGATGGAAATTGATGTGGACTTGGACCTACTAGGGTCTGGGAGATTCTCTGGTAGACTAGTCCAACCCTGGCCAGAGGAAGTGGTAAGCAAGTAAAAGGCTCCCAAGTGCCCTTTATCACCCGGTGTTCTCCAGCTTGAATGAAATGCTAGCTGTGTCTAGGGGACATCCAAGTGTCCCCCTTTCTGTATGCCGTTGTTGAACTACAGGGGGGAGTTTAAAAATATCTGGAGGACTACAGGTTGGCCCAACACTTCTGAATTTGAATTGATTTTCATACCTAGCTATTCACTGCACAGGATTATGGTGAATCCCCCCTGGAACCCAATAAAGCAGATTTTGTATTCCTGTCCCTAAATAGCTCGGAGATGCCAGGCTTTTGTATTTCTGCCAGTGGCCTTGATTTAGTCAGACTTGGCATGATGGGTAAGGACACACGCAGTGTGTTTGTGGGAACCTCCGCTTTCCCTATTCCCTCTGGCCAGGATCCAAGGAATACTGCTCTACAGATCTGAAAGTGAGAGAGAGAATTGGGAGAGGAGATCAGGAGGGCACTAACTCTGCCTATGAACTGTCAGCCTGTTACTGTGGATACCGATCACTCTGTTTATACAATTATTCAGAATCTTTTTTTTTTTCCTTTTTGCAATTTTGAACGTCTTCCACTTGCTGATTTATTCCTTGCCTTGAGGGGAATAGCCTTTCTCCGACACCCTCTTCCTCTTATGGTTTATACACATCACAGGTTTGCCATAAAAGACCATATCTGTGGTCCTCATCTTGAACAAGGGTTCATCAAGTTCAGTACCACTGAAGTCTGAATTCTAAATTAAATTAGATGTGCAAAGTCAATGCAATACAATGATGGGAGTCATGGGAGACTACTGTGTAAATCAGGTTATCAGTGCTGATTTCTTATGCTTGCAAAGTCAGATACGGATGGCTGGTGCCCCAGATCTTCGAGTGTTTAGACCTTAAAGGAGAAGGAAAGCTACCAAAGAAGTTTATTGCCAATAGATTAGCCACAATAGTCAAGCTATAACACTATTTATTCTGTAGAATGCTTTACCATATCTGAGTAAACAGCTATAGAAGCTCTCTCTGTTTGTTAAGGATAGCAGCTGCCACATTAGCTTGGTGTGACGTCACTGCCTGCCTGAGTCTCTCCCTGCTCACTCATAGCTCTTGGCTCACATTACAGTAGGGAAGGGAAGAGGGAGGGGTGGGAAGGTAGAGAGGAGCAAACTGAGCATGCTCAAGCCCTAGCCCTGTAGGTTTAAGCTGAAAACAGGAAGTCTGACACAGAAGCCCATGTGTACACAATAGAAGGAAAGAAATGCAGTGTTTTGTTTGACAGAGGACTCGAGCAGCATTACTTTTAGGGTTTACTGGTGTATTTATATAAACCTTTCTGATAAAGCTTACTTAATGTAAGCCTTTCCTTCTCCTTTAAAGGGAAAGTATACCCCTCTTTTTGATGCTCTGAAACAGGCCAGTTTTTTAATAGGGGTATGTATCCTTTAAACTGTGCCTCAGCAAGGAAGCCGGGAGTTAAAAGCAGAATGGAGCTACTATTTTTGCATTGGACTATAAGGCCTCTTCTTTCTGACTACTGAGTGCAGTCCAAATGCAATTTGTTTCGGGTGGTCCAATGTTGACTTCCATCTCGTGAATCACTGAGTAGTATGAAAGGAAAATGTATTTAGTTAAGTTATAGTTATTTAACTTGGATGCTGGAGATTGTGGAAGTGGGTGGGAGATCTAGCATCACAGGTATTTGGTCTGGAGTAGCTCCAGTACCTGTTCAGAGAGTATTTGGATCAGCCTGGAAGCCAACTGAGAGCTGGAAGCCAACCTGGAGCGAGAGATGGCTAAGGGAACCAGCCAAGAGCCTTATTTGGCAAAGATTAAATATTTTCCATGCTAAACTGATAAACAAAGTCATGGTGTAAGTTATGTTAAATGCAGATTACATGATCT
Source organism: Xenopus borealis (assembly GCA_024363595.1). Classification (NCBI taxonomy): domain Eukaryota; kingdom Metazoa; phylum Chordata; class Amphibia; order Anura; family Pipidae; genus Xenopus; species Xenopus borealis. The sequence continues at coordinate 21,068,964 of CM044437.1, read as the reverse complement.
ATAAATTGGACTAACTCTTTTTACAGATGGAATCCTGGCAAGGAGGCTCAGCGTGATACAAAAAAAGCCTTGTGTGAGCAGCTGATGAAAGAACAAATATGCAGAAGCTGGGGCTGATCCATCAAACACAAAGATAAAACCGGTAAAAGAAAAAATACCAAGAAAAGATTCCTAACCCATGTGAGAGAAATGGAGTCTTTAAAAGAGCAGAGCAAAGGGCATGGTTTCCAGAATTTCTCCGAATTTGTTTCCAAGGGAAAGGGAGACATGGACTCCTGTGATAAAGACTCGCCAGACAAACCAGACCTTTTGGAACAGAAGAAAAACAAAGGATCCTTTAGGAAAGACAGTCCATCCATGAAATCTTCAAACAGGTCTACCTCCAGCACGTCCACCTGCTCCTCATTGGCCTATTCATCACCAGAGAGTGACCAGGTGTTCAGCGAGGAAGAGGATATGCCGTCAAAACGTAAATTATTGCGCAAGGTGAGTGTTCTCAGTGTGAGAATTGAGTACTGAACCCTAATTTCTGTAAGATCTGGAAAGCAATGTAGCAAAGTCATGTAAAAATTTCCCTTTAGAGCAGGAATTCTAAACCTATGGGTTTTGGGCCAAAGTAGATGTTCCTTAGGCTCTTATTTGGTAAGTTAAACAAGGAAGTAAACTCTCCTCTTAATTTCCAACGCACTTTCTCAGCACTCCAGGGCAGACCACGCCTACACCTCACACTCGAGTCCTGCAGCGGGTCGGGTACCCACGGTTTACCCGCAAAAACCTGCGGTAGAAGTTCCAGTTGCAGGTATAGATGTGGGTCGGTGGTTTGCTGGTCGGGCCACGTGTCTTCTCAATAGTGATTTTCTACTCCTTTTTTCTGATCACGCCTACTTCCGATGATGTCACTTCCGGTTCACAATGACAGCCGTTCCTGATTCTTACTCCTTTTTTCTGACCACGCCTACTTCCGATGATGTCACTTCCGGTTTACAATGATAGCACTTCTTGATTCTTGATGGGTAGAGGGTCGCGGATTGGGTTGCGGAGAAGGTACTTGCGGGGCGAGTAGGGTAGTGGGTCCAAGCGGGTAAGAATGTGGGTTACGGGTCCGGGTTGCGAATTGCAGGTTGCGTTTACGAGTCGGGTACGGGTTCCAAAAAATGGACACGCGCAGGACTTTACCTCACTTTTCATAGGCTTGATAGAACCTATGACTGAGGGCCAGGAACCTGAAATAATAAAGAATAAGTGTGGAGTCCATAAGGGCTTACTGAATAAAAGAGCCATCTTTTTTACTTGAGTGCCCTCTGTGTATCTTTTTTATAACTAGAAAGTTAAATAGTTTCTTCCTGCAATAGAAAATAGTTATTAAAATGAGGGGACTAACTGTTTTTACACCAATGTTTGGATAGCGAAGCTGACCTAATAGCTGCAAAGTGACATTTTTTTTTATTTTGTTTATTTGTTCCTCTAATGCTGCAACACTTTTAATTTCATTCCTGATAAATTAGCCTCTTTAGAACACTAGGGTTTTGTTTACTTATCTGATTATTAATATGGACAGCGCAAGGCAGCGACATTGAGCTCACATTGTTTTGTAAACTGATTGAAAAAGTGGCAGTTTTTCCTGAAAACTGTTTTGTCATATCCTAAACAAGATATCTAAAGACTGTACAAAACTTCACCAGACCCCCTTGTAAAAGGGAAACAGTCATTCGTTATTTAGATAAGAGCTTTTCATGCTTGATTGTCTGCTATGCAGCTACACTCTTGAATGAAACATATTCCCACACGCCAGTGGTTCAGAAACTACCAGGTTAGATTTTCTAGGGGTTCAAGGCCGATGAGTGGGGACCACAGACTGGATACTGACTGGGGTGACAGATGTTTATTTGTTACCCCCAAAAGACTCCATTCTATCCAAATAATCCAAATTTTTAAAAATGATTTTGTAATAATAAAACAGTAGCTTGTACTTGATCCAAACTAAGAAATAATGAATCCTTATTGGAAGCAAAACCAGCCTATTGGGTTTATTTACTGTAATGTTTACATGATTTTCTAGTAGACTTTAGGGATGAAGATTCCAAGATAAGGAAAGATCCATTATCTAGAAAGCCCCAGGTCCCGAGCATTATGGATAACAGATCCTATACATATATTACAATATTGATTTCTTATGTCTATTATTATGAATGCATGTATATGAGCGTGTATAACTTTATTTAAAAAGCACTGCAAGGATACACAGCGCTGTACAATCTTACAATGTAGCAATCTTATAAATACTGTTATTCTTCATATAGTAGTAACATATTCCACAGCACTTTACAGAAGCTATAGATCATTTACATCAATCCCTCCCAGCGGAGCTGGACACTATTACATTCACACACACTATGGTCACTTATATGGGAAAGCAGTTCATCTGGTTAAATAGAATGGCAAGCCAATCTATGAGTGGCCATTTGGCACGAAACGTGTTAGGCTATAGATGTCCAAATAGAATTATACTACTACTGCTTACAGATAATGCCACGGCTGGAATACTGTGCTAACTATTGCAGGGTAAGTAGGCATATAATTAGGCATGTACAGCCAAGATGGCACTCCTAGCGTGCAACGTCGCAGCAGGGACACTAGACTTTGCCTCCCGCATAACCCACTCCTACGACTCCGGAGTCGCCACCCCATAGGTCCCGTCTACCCCCGATACCTCTGAAAGCCGGGGAAATCAAAGATAGAGGAAGCTTATGTGAGGAATCGGAAAACGGCAGCTCTGCACGAGGCAGTGATGATGGCGTCGGGTCCTGCGGTGGCCGACAGGTAGGGTTGCCACCTTTTGAAAAATGTTTTACCGGCCGGCAGGAGGCGGGACATGACATAAAAGGGGGCAGGGCGTGACATAAAGGGGGAGGAGCCACGACAGCGATTGGCTGAAGACGCGAGAAAGGTACGTTTTCTTTGAATTTAAGCCAAGGCAAGGGCCATTTTTAAGGGGTATTACAAATTTACCGGCAGCTACATTGCCGGTAAATTTGTATTAACGACCCCGGCCTTGGCTGGTGTTTTACCGGCTAGGCCGGTAAAATAACGGCCGGGTGGCAACCCTACCGACAGGAGAGGCAGTGTGGACATCGGGAAGTGCGGGCAGACTCCGTGGGGAAGACGCATCAACGAGGAGTGTGTGCTGGTGAGAGGTGCGTGGGCTCCCCGTGGGGGACATGTGCTGTCCACCATGGGTGGGGCTCTGCACTGCTCCTATCGGGGGGGGGGGGGGGGAAGAAATGTCCCCAGACATCGGCCTACATTTGCTCCCTCCCAAGCAGAGTTCTTTGTGTTGTCTGCAGGTAGAAGGGGAGTTGCATCCCCCCCTGCAAGCCCACACAAAGCCCTTTTCATCTGAGCCTGCAGGCATCCCTCTCCCTGAAGCCATGACTCTGCCCTCTCCCCCTATGCTAAGCCTCAGCCCTCTCCCTGTGGATTTGCTCACAGCAGAAATGGCAAAGCCCTCACATGTGACCAGGTCCACTGCAGGAGTGGCTAAGCCCAGTACAACAGTTTTTCCCACTTGCCCCCGGGGAATTCTTGTGGCGAATCAGCCTCAGTTTATATCTGAAATTGCATTGTGGAGTCCCAGAGGACATGGAGGTGACCTCAAACAACAAAATGTACCCACAGGTACCAGCCTCATCGCAGAAAACAAGGTGGCCATATGAGAAGGTTGAAACTACTTGTGAAAAAAGGAAGGCTTGCCCTCCCCATCATCTTTATGGCTAACACACAATCTCTAGATAACAAAATAGATGACCTCTTCTGTAGACTGGCAGTCCAGCAAGACATGAAACTCTGCTCTGTCCACAGATTCCTGATGAGGCTGTAACACCATCCGGTTACTCTGTCTTTAGACAAGATCGTGATGTTAAGTTATGTGGTAAATTACGTGGAGGTGGTAATGCAATATTCATTAAACATGCATGATGTTCAGATGTCAGTATCACGAAAGCCATGTGCACCCCACATATTGAATTTCTTGCTGTCAAATGCCGGCCATTCTACCTGCCAAGGGAGCTGCAATCTATCTTCATCATTGCTGTTATTATACCACCATCAGCTAAGGAAGAAGAAGCACTGCACAAGCTGCGTGAACTGATTTCTAGCCTACAAATCACATACCTGGATGCTGCTTACATAGTAGCTGGTGATTTCAACAGCTGCGATCTAAAAAAACCGCTTCCAAACTTCCAGAAGAACATTCTGCTACCCACTAGGGGCGACAAAACACTTGATCAGTGCTATACCAACTTGGAGAAAGCGTATAAGGCCACTCTTAAGCCCAACCTGGGTAGATCTGATCACTGTGGAATACCGCTGAGTCCAACCTACGAGAGGCATCTAAAGTCATCTCCACCCCAAGTTAGAACTGTCCAGAAGTGGACCAGTAGTGCTATTGATCAACTTCAAGACGGCCTCGAGTCCACAGATTGGTCCTTGTTCAAAGACACAGCTGAAGACTAGTGATGGGCAAATTTATTCGCCAGGCACAAATTCACGGCCGGCGAATAAATCCGCAAAACGCCAGCGAAAATTTGCCTTCCGGAAATTTGCTGGCGTCCAAGAGTTGCGCTAATTTTTCACCAATTCGCGAATTTCCGAATTTTTCGGCAAAGCGAAACGGGATATATTCGCCCATCACTACTGACAACATACACAAATATGCTGATACAGTCAGCTGATACATAAACTGGTGTACCTCTATATGCATTCCCTGTACAGAAATTATAGCTTACCCTAACCAGAAACCATGATTCTACAATCACACAAATCACACAGCTTTTAAAACGAAGGATCCTGCCCAGTTCAAAATTGCCCGGTATGCTCTGGAAAAAGCCATCAAAAAAGCCAAAAAAGAATACTCTGACAAGCTATATAAGAACTTGCCAGGTAACCCATGTCAACTTTGGCAAGCGTTTCAAAACATCATTAACTACAAAGGCAACAAAAGTAGTTACTCTCACATGGATACCAACCTCTAGGAGGATCTCACCAACTTCTATGCACGCTTTGAAACCAAAATTGACAAATCTCATACTACACTCACCAACCTGCTGGCAGTTCATCTGCCAACACAATCTGACCCTATTATACATATCTCCAAGCAAGATGTTCTCAAATCCTTTAAAAGAGTCAACCCTAGTAAAGCAGCTGGTCCTGATGGAGTCTCTCCCAAACAACTTCAAATATGCGCAAATCTCCTGGCTGAAACTTACACCGACATCTTCAATGCTTCCCTAAGACAGGCATTAATACCCAGATGTTTTAAAACCTCATTGATCATACCGGTGCCAAAGAAGTCTAAAATCGAAGGCCTAAATGACTACAGACCGATTGCACTAACATCAGTTGCCATGAAGTGCCTGGAAAAAATGGTTCTTAATTATATCAACTCTACCATCCCTAACTCTCTGGATCCACTCCAATTTGCATATCGTCCAAACAGATCTACAGAAGATGCAGTTGCTCTTACACTGCACTCCGCTCTATTGCACCTAGAAAAACCGAACACCTATGTACGCATGCTGTTCCTAGATTACAGTTCTGCTTTCAACACCATTAACCCTCAAAAACTTATTAACAAACTTGCAGCTCTTAAGGTGGCCATAGACGCACAGATAATATCGTACGAAACAAATTTTCGTACGATATTCTGTGCGTGTATGGTGGGAAATTAGCCGACCGATATCATCAGAAGATTTAGATATCGGTCGGCTGGTTGATCGGGCTGGACGGAAAATTTTGATCGGATGCCTTTGAAAGCACCCTGAACATCGGCCATTGTTAGTGCTGAATCATCAGATACAAGTAGAATTCTATTGTTTCTACCTGTATATTTGATGATTAAGATTGGGAATTGCACGTCTACCATAATTCTTACCAGTACAGGCTCACCACAAGGATGCTGTCTCGGCCCCAAGCTTTTCTCCCTCTACACCTTCGACTGCTCATCTTCTATAAACAACTGCAAAGTCTATAAGTTTGCAGGTGACACTACTGTGCTCGGCCTCATCCAAGAGAATGATGAAACTGGATACAGACCGTTAGTGAATGACATCGCTGAATATAGCAAAGAGCATGACCTGGTACTGAACACAGCTAAAACAAAAGAGATGATCATTGATTTAAGGAAACATAAATAGCAAATATCAAGTAGAGCAGGTTGACAGCATTAAATTTCTAGGTCTACACATTGCAAATTCTTTAAAATGGACAACACCAAGGAAATAATCCGGAAAGCACATCAACGTCTCCATTTCCTCAGAAAAATGAGTAAATAGGTCTGCACAAATCACCTTCTACAGAGCCACAATCAGGCTAATTGCAATTGAGTCCCACGGATAAGAAAAAAGAATCACCCATCCAACCAATCACGTAGTCCCACCGAACTAAATGGTCTACTTTGCACTCCCTGCACTCACTCACTTACTTATGTTTACTATTTATTAACCCTATACTCTGTATCCCATATTGTAAATATCAATATATTGTAAAAATCAATCAGCATTATGCTGCAAAAGAAATTCCTATGTACTCCTGGTACAAATGGCAATAAATAACTACTTGACTTGACTTGAAATAATGTGCCTCAGAAAGGGAAGCTTTTGGCATAAAAAGCCTGAGAGCCTCAACCATGTGCACCTAGAAACAGCTGCTGTATCCTATGAATGATATAAATCATTTTAATGTTATTCAAATGAAATTAAGAATTTTGTTTCGGGTAGAATTTTTGTTCAGGTTGTAGCATCCCTTTAAGCTGTGAAAAAAACATACATTATGTTGTTGTTGTTGTACAAAGTAACATCATTATCAGTGGGCGAAGGATGCAAATAACACCTGCTGAGCTGATAATGGTAAGAAACAAACAAGAGCGGTTAGAGAGAAGATGGGAATGTCAGAGACAAAATTATAGGTTTGGAATCTATATCTGGGACTTTGTACTTCTACAATGCAGAGAGAATGTGGAAAGAATTTAACTTATCTTGCTTTTAGCCTCAATTTGTGGAGTGTCTGCCCTTAGCCTGAGGCTGCACTCACTTTTCATATTGATGGGAGAAACTAAAACCAGTTTGCCTCTTTTTACTTGAATAGCGGTTTGGCTTGCCAGATAAGATTCTTCTTCCCTAAGGGCTAGTCCACACCTTAAAGCTGGCCATAGACATAATGATTTTTACAAGATCCAAAACGATCGTTTCAAATGTCCAATGTGTCCATCAACCATCAATGTGTCCATTGCCAGCAAAACTGAAGAGTCGCTGCCTGCTTGGCCCTGCAAACATAGAGATTGCATGGGGTACGATAAAGATTTTCTAACCTCGGCAATCAATTTTCAGACCGACGTCGGACCAAAAATCGCAAGATGTACGATCGTTCGAATCCCACTAAACGCACGATAATTTGATTGGTTGGACTTCGCTAAGACCGATCGTTCTTAAGAGAAATGCGTCTATGGGGACCTTAAGATTCAGGGAGATTTGTTTCGTGGTGACCGCTAAAATGTAAAGTATTCACAAGTGGCGTTGCGTTTTCCTAGGTAGCACCATGTGTGAAAAGGTGCAGGCAACTTTACATTTAAGCGGGCGCAAGACACGGGTAAGCAATTCAGGGAGATTATTCACCCCAAAGAAGCGGCAAACGGTCGCCAGGCGACAAATCTCCCTGAATCTAACCATGTGGATTAGCCCTAAGGTAGAGTCCTGCGCGGGTCCATTTTTTGGGACCAGTACCTGACCCGTACCCGCAAACCGCAACCTGGACCCGCGACCGTACCCGCAACCCGGACCCGCGACCGCACATCACTACTGTGGATATCAAGATAGAGACACTAGGATTAATTTACAAAGTGTGGAACTGGGTGCAAAAGCACTATATTTTTATACTTTGCACATTACGCTGCACTTAGGGCCCAAAGGTGCTTTTCTCATTAATAAAGAACTGCCTGTTTTTTACGGCATAGCTATCTTCACGAGGGGCATCTGGGATGCCACCTAGCTTGCACATTATTCAGATGTGAAAGCTGGGGAGCACTCTTGGGTGCAAAATTAAGAGCTGTGCAACAGTGACAGCAGTGTTTCTACTATTTTTTTTATTATATTATATTGAGAGTTCCATGTGTCTTAGAACCCATAGCATATTTATTACTTTGAGTCATTATGGATGATCTAATCATGCCAAAACTACAGGGAGCAATTTATTTGGGGTAAAGGAATGTCCAGAGGACTCAAAAGAGCGTTTCTCGGTTACAGATGCCACTGCCGCAAAGATGGCTCATAGGGGAACACAATTCTCTGCCCCATAGGGCTCCATTACTTCTGCACGTGGGCTCCTTAGAAATATTACAGCTTGCGCTCCTGTAAAATACAGAAAATGAAAAACAGTAGTCGTAGAAGTGTTTGTGGGGATAGGGCAAGTAGTCTATGATGAATATATAATACATTTAAATCTATTTCAAGACCACCACAAGAAGCCGGTACAAATCTCCTTGTTTGATATAAACTTTAGGCCAGTGGACCACGCAGCAGTTTCTCCATTGGTTAATGTACATCAGCGTAGACAAGATCGATCTGCTCCTGTCTGCCCCATCTTGTGTGTACATTGTGTGGCATTGGGTTGTAATTGTGCACAATATTTGGCACAGAACAAAACTATATATTTTCATACAGACAGGCTGTTTCACTGCCCGATTGTGCACACACCAAACAAGGCAGATGTGAGCCTATATATAAGCTAAAATGATATACGTGTCCCTAGCATTAGGCCTAGGCTGATATTTCCTATTGTTTGGTAACTTTGACTTTTTCCACAGCCATTTCAGTTATGGACAGTTGAAATGAAGTGAATATGACGTAATTTCTTGCCAGAGTGAAGGGATACTGTCATGGGATGCATTTCAAAACGCATCCGTTAATAGTGCTACTCCAGCAGAATTCTGCACTGAAATCCATTTTCCAAAAGAGCAAACAGATTTTTTTATATTCAGTTTTGAAATCTAACATGGGACTAGACCAGTGGTTCTCAACCTGGGGGTCGCGACCCCTTTGGGGGTCGAACGACTCTTT
>CM044437.1:21028783-21057843 GCA_024363595.1 Xenopus borealis | reverse complement strand
TGCTCTTTTGAGAAATGGATTTCAGTGCAGAAGTCTACTGGAGCAGCACTATTAAGTGACACGTTTTGAAAAAAACATGTTCCCATGACAATATCCCTTTAACATGTTTTTGGGCAACATTGAGACACCACGGAATATAGAGGTCGATACCCTGTACTCAGAGAGACACTTGCTGCTCTAAGTGGGCCCATACTACATGACTATAAATTATAATTGTGGAAATGCGTATTAGCAATAGAGCTCACTCTTTCCTGAAAATGAAAATAATAATCATAAGGGCACGTGTACGACTGCAAGTGCAATACGCAAAGTGTCATTTCAGTTGCCCTATTTTTTCCCACAATGCTGCATTTTATCCCAGAATTCCAGCATTATTGCTTTGACAAAATTAACGGAAATGCACGCATGCTTTGTCGCAAATCTGAATATGTTTAAAGTCTGGCTGGCTTCAATCCCATTGTTCTCTGGCAAAGTTTCCGGTGTAAGGCGTGCGTATGACGTCTGCGTCCGATTCTTTATGTGCAAGTGTATTCCTTCTGTTGATGCTGGATGTAAATGATGGTCAGGAGGTAACAATAACGTCAATAGGTACAACCGCGCTCAGTTCAGAATGGAAGGCAGGAAGGACTGAGTGACACCGAGTACAACTAAACGGAAGTGCAAGGAGTATCTTTAATGAAAGTGGCAACTGACTGTGGGGCCTGCAACTACACGAGTCCTATTGTTTTTAAAAAAGACATTGAAATTGAGCATTCCTTCAACGTCTTTGTTCTGCCTGTTGCATGAATAGAACCCCACGCTGGGAGATCTAGATAAAAGCATGTTGACGTTAAAACAGACCTGTCTCCCGTCTGTCGTATCTTGCGGCTGTGCATCATTATTTACTTACAGCTCTGTTATTGCCGAGTGACACTGCTATTTAATTTATTTTCCATTCCATCTAGATTAACTTTCTATCCTATGAATAACATAAGAGCAGATGATGCTTTTGTACTTAGGCCAGCGCTACGACATAAGCGAAGAGACTGGCCTTTTATGGTGTTTTTAATTACACAGGATGAAACTGGATTTATAAAGATAGCCTTAAACCATGGAAAATGATTGTGCATCTGTAAAAATGAGCATCCCCTCGAGTCACGTTTAGCTTGGTGTGTGCCAGGTTTCAAGAACAACGTAAACCCAGCCACAACGCCAGTGGCAGTACCCACCATTGAGGAAAGAGGCAAAGTCATAGGTTGTTTATGCACTTAATCGTAAGCTTGAAAATATGAAATCTGTTCCCTATTGCAGCCTTGAGGAACGCAGGCCCGGACTGGCAATCTGTGGGTTTTGAGCCAGAGGGGCTGCTATAGTGTCCCATAGAAAGTGAGTATTTAGTTGTCTGGTGGGGCCTGTTTGGGCCTCTAAGTGGGCTGATTGGGCCTCTGTATACCTGAAATGCCAGGGCCTATTTTAATTCTCAGTCCAGACCTGAGAAACAGTGTTGCTATTGTTCCATTCTTCTGTTAATTTGATATAGTGTTCAGGTACAAATTAAAGAGCAAGTGCTGCAAAACTGAGTGTTTGTTGACGATAGTTACTAGTGCCCATACATGCGCCTAGAAATTTTTATTGAGTGCCAAGTTACCCTTTCAGCATGCTCTGATGAATTGCTCACAACTGGGCAAGTTAATAGGGATCCCTTTAATTGCCCCAGCCTTTTTTTAAATTGATTTATCTGACTTGACCTAAGTTAATCCCATGCCAATGCTATAAATGCCAGTGTCTGTGCTTCCTGGTGATGGCATCCTCTCTATGAAAACACAACTTGGGCATAGTTAAAAAAAAAAGTGGACACTAATTTGCACCCATGTTGGCAAGAATGTTACATCGTGGGCACCAGCTATTACACTGGATTTCTGGGCAAAAATGCTGCATTATAAGTAACAGTATGGCACTTTGTGTTTGGACTAACATTGCTGTTTGCTAACTCAAAGATATATTTTAGTTAGGGTATATAATGGGGTATTCCATTTTTACACACAATCACATAGGAAGTCAGAGGCCTAAAGTTTATTATTTCAAAGAAACAGGCAATTAGTGTAATAGTGGGTAAGGAATTCACTGAGAATAAGGTATTTCCTATTCACCCCCCTGGATTGGCTAAAAATGACTAAATACCTAGACGAAATATTTCATTTACGCCATTCAGCAAACCAGGCCCGTCCCTATGGCACCAGTCAGAGATCTGCAGGGATGTTTACATTAGAGGGGCTGATAGACTAATAACATAGGTACTTGTTGAAGACACATCAGAATTTATTGCTGGTTTTTGCTATTGGTAATGCACTTGGAAATGGCTTTCCAGCTTTTAACTGAGAAAAGCTGAATTTTGCCAGAAAACTATTGATAGAAAAGAAGAACATCACCATGTCTAGCCCTTTTCTACTATGACCCTGACTGTAGACAAAAAACACTTGTTTGATAGTAGTCTTATGTATGTAGAAAAAACACCGCTTTCAGTAAATAACTCCCCATTAATGAGAAGAGGTGCACCGCTATGAACCCTCAGCTTAGGGAGCAGATAACCGTACAAAGAAAAAGAAGCAGGCGCTTGCATAGACCAATCTTCAAGGCAGACTTTGTCAAAACATCAATGAATTTATTGCAGTACACAGGGATGCGAAACGCGTAAGGCTATATCCCTATGTGCTAGAATAAATTCACTGATGTTTTGACAAAGTCTGCCTTGAAGATAAGGTCTATGCAAGTGCCTGCTTCTTTTTCTTTGTATGACCCTGACTGTATCTGAAGTATTCTTACAGTAGAATGACCATTTTACAATAGAACTGCCCTTGTACTGCTGGTCAGATACCAATGAGCGGTTCTTCTTGAAAAAGTTTGTGCCCCGCAGTGTGGTTATTAAAAGCAGGCCTAAAATGAGGTCTAAAATGGAGACAATGAATCACCTTCTTTAAATGTGCACTCCCTATGCACAGTGAAACAAAGGTTAATCTGGATTTGGAAAATGATGTTTATCTCTGCATGATGAACTGCCTGCAGGGAATGTGGGATGGAGGTGGAGAAGACAAAGGCGAATCACTATATCTAAGAAGTTTGAAATTCCTAACCCAAGAGATGTTCAATCTAGATAGGAAGGGTGACTGTAGGGTTTTCCAGTTTGGTCTTTGTTGTGTTCCTTGAGTGACAATTTCTCTCCCCTGTTAAAACACCTCCAGTGCAGGCAACGTACTTCCTAAAAAATCTTTGTGTTGCAGTTAATTTTAATCACTGAAGGTTAAACACATTACTTGTGTAAGGCAATTTCGCGAAATTATGCACGTGAAGTGTTTTAACGTCAGCGAGTCAGGTTAACTGCAATTCGAAGGTATATTCAAGTGTTTTGGTGCCCAAGCTGGAGCCGATTTAGTGTGGGTGATATAACTTCCCATGAAGAGTTGCTATTAAGATGCAACCTTAAAGGGATACTGTCATGGGAAAAAATGTTTTTTTTCAAAATGCATCAGTTAATAGTGCTGCTCCAGCAGAATTCTGCATTGAAATCCATTTCTCAAAACAGCAAACAGATGTTTTTATATTTCATTTTGAAATCTGACATGGGGCTAGACATATTGTCAATTTCCCAGCTGCCCCAAGTCATGCGACTTGTGCTCTGATAAACTTCAATCACTCTTTACTGCTGTACTGCAAGTTGGAGTGATATCGCCCCCTCCCTTTCCCCCACCCAGCAGCCTAACAACAGAACAATGGGAAGGTAACCAGATAGCAGCTCCCTAACACAAGATAACAGCTGCCTGGTAGATCTAAGAACAACACTCAATAGTAAAACCCATGTCCCACTGCGTACAATTCAGTTACATTGAGAAGGAAAAACAGCCTGCCAGAGAGCAGTTCCCTCCTAAAGTGCTGGCACAAGTCACATGACCAGGAGCAGCTGGGAAATTGACAAAATATCTAGCCCCATGTCAGATTTCAAAACTGAATATAAAAAAATCTGTTTGCTCTTTCAGAGCAGAAGTCTACTGGAGCAGCACTATTAACTGATGTGTTTTGAAAAAAAACATGTTTTCCCATGACAGTATCCCTTTAATCTTATCGGGTAAGAGAGCATTGGCATATTCAGCAGTGCTTTATTGATTTTACATCAGTACCTTCCTCAATGGGGTATATAAACTAAAGCCTAATCCAATGTGGTGAAGGTTTTTTTTTTTAATTTTTATCCCAAAGGAAACCCCTAGTGCAAGAGCTGGAATTGAACCTTGAATTGCAGCCCTACGAGCCTATGGCTGAGGCCAAAGCGGATTCTCCGGAGGTTGAGAATCCGCTGTCCTGCTGCTCCCCTTGGCTTTCTAACTGACGGCAGATTTCCAGTTTGGGCCTTAAGAAGGGCTGGACATGTGCCATTGAGTGAAAGTTCGGATTTTACTGTACAAAGTTCAGTTTTCTGAAGTGCAGCATTTCCCTAGCAGTCACAAGGGATCCTTGGGACAAGAAAAAGGAAAGCGATAGAATGCTCAATAGAATAGAATACTGGGCTGGTGTGTTTTGCAGCCAAGAAGAGAACCGTCCCAAGGTCTGTGGATAGCAAATATAATCAAATAAATAAATTGGCGCCTCATGGTGATTAACCCTTTCCTTGTCCTTTAAACCTTGTCGGTGTTTTGAGAGCAAAATGAACTAGTATTAGTTATGGGAAAGTGTCTGCATCACGTTTTACTTTAAAAACGTCTTTGTTCTCCATATAAAACTGTCCAGACTTTTTCCAGCTGTTGGGGATCTAAATTCCCATTCCTATTTGCAAACGGCTGGAGGGGGATCAGAGATGTAAATCATCCAGTATTGCAATATACAGGAGGAGTTGTTGTATCTGCTTCTCCATCTAAAGCTGGCCATAGACCTACAGATTATAGCCTGTTGTCGGGCGAACGATCATCACTGCCGACTTGCAACCAACCATTAAGCTTAATAGTAGTAAAGAGAACAAATCACACACATTCTCGGGATGTTAATTGACTGACAGCAATCATACGGAACTTATGTCCAACAAATAGTAGTGACAAATAGTAGAGCAGACATATCATCGGTAGCCAGTGTAAATCTTTTAACCAATCGGATTGACTGAACAACCGATCACCATGGCATGGAAAATGTCGGGACAGTTCACACACAATTTAACAAACTGTCATTTCACACAGTGATCTTTTACCGTTTATGGTCAGCTCAAGCAAGAAAAACTTAGTAATCACATTTCTGCCATTATGGCCCCATGCAGAAGGGTTTGTCAGCATCTCAACAAATGTTCCATTCTTGGTCTCTGGTTCTTAGTCTGTGTGGTCTGAGGTTACCTGAGAGCTCTTTGCAGGCAGTTACAAATACAAAGAGGAAGGTGTAATTGCACAATGGATATACTGCTCTTTACTTTGCACAAAAATGCTGCTTGGGTGTGTACTCCTGATCCATGGAGTTGTCACTGGCTTTATCTGTACTGAAGCTCCTGGTAGATTGCTAGTTCTCAAGACAACGCCAATAATTTATTTGTGCAGGAATGGGAAATCGCCAGCTCTTTTTTTTTTTTTTTTTAAAGCGCACAAATCTAGTTCTCTCAAAACTTGCAGTTTACTGTCTCCCCCACCCCCGCCCCTTAGTTCTGGAAGTTTTTTTTCCTTTGAAGGTATGAAGGAATAGCTTTTTGTCTGCAAAGAAAAATGTTGTTTCTCCGCTTTAGTTGGAACAGCCATATTGGAAAGGTGCTTTTGTCGTGAGGCATCAGAACCACAGAGGCAACAAGTCTTTGCTTGGGGTGGGAGATAAGCACTATCTGTTTTCTCTGGCAGATGAAGCAGCACTTTATTCTACCCTCTCTGTAGTAATCTGTCACTGTGCACGATATTGTCCTGAAAAGGCGTGGGATTGGCGTTTTCTCTGCAGGCCTATTCCTTGTGTTAATGCCACCTGATCCTTGTGTGTATATGACATGAATAGCATTCACCCGTTACTGTGCAAATCCACCTCGTGTGCATTCTCAACCTGTATTTTTCCACTGGAGAAAAAACATTTCTTTGTGTGACAGCCTTAGGTTGAGTGTAGCCTTCTCTGGCTAGAGCTAGAAGAATGGTTGCCACCTCACCCCTTTAAAACCAAACACTTATGGAATCCACGGCCTGCATGGCTAATTTGCAGTCCATTCATGCATGATGCCTGGCTGTACATAAATCAGTTCAGTCTGCAGCATGCATGTAAAGTAAATGCTAATTAGCCATGCAGGCTTTGGATTCCATATGTGTTCGGTTTTAAAGGGGCGAGGTGGCAACCCTAGTTGGAAGAGATGGACCAACCACGAGGCAACATTTACAGACATTTCTTGAATTGTCACTGCAAGGTTTGCTTGAGATCTGGCATGCCCCTTTCCCACCCAGATTTTTTTTTTAAGAGAGGCTGCAGCCTCATTATCCAACCAATAGCTTTTGAGCAACATGTTGCTCACCAACCTTGGATGTTGCTCCCAGTGTAAGCAGGTGCTTATTTTTGAATTCTTGGCTTGGAGGCAAGTTTTGGTTGCACAAGTACCGTGTGTATTGCCAAACAGAGCTTCATAGGCTGACAGTCCACAAAGGGGCTACCAAATGGCCAATCACAGTTCTTACTTAGCATCCCCATGTTGTTCCATGCTTGTGTTGCTCCCCAACTATTTTTGCATTCCAATGTGGCTGATGGGTACAAGAGGTTGGGGACCCCTGGTCTAAAGGCTAAACTGTTGAATTGACTATAGTAGATACATGTAACTCGTGATCTGAGGGGAATTAAGAAAGAATAGATATATACAGAGCTGTGCACACAGTTTCAACAATTTCCTTCCCCTTTCCTCTGGTTTAACATTGTTTTTTTTTTTCTGTGGAATAAAGGTTTCTTTTGTAAAATACCTCAAAAAGACCCACAGCAAGTTGCAACTCAATCGTCCCAACAATTGCACCAAATATAGACCTGGATGGCCACCTAGAATTTCTAGCTTTAGAATTGCACTGTCTTTATTGTACCATGTCCTTTAATTCTTAGCCATTTTTCTCTTAGCC
Organism: Xenopus borealis; assembly: GCA_024363595.1. Classification (NCBI taxonomy): domain Eukaryota; kingdom Metazoa; phylum Chordata; class Amphibia; order Anura; family Pipidae; genus Xenopus; species Xenopus borealis. The sequence goes on along the minus strand of CM044437.1, from coordinate 21,050,773 downwards.
ATAGCTTCCCTTATTTACCTGCTGGTGCAGTTATTTGGCAGAGCCCTCTCTCAGTACTGGGTTCTGAAGTTTTTGCCATGGCCTAACTCTATATTCCAGTGTTTGCACTTTCATTGCACATGATGGCTGCTGAATTGGTTTCTGGTGGAACTGGCCCTGGTGTTTGTACTTGTGTTAAAGGAACAGTAACACAAAAAAGAGTAAAGCGTTTTAAAGTAATCAACATATAATATACTGTTAGCGTGTACTGGGAAAAACGCTGTGTGTTTCCTTTAGAAACTCTACTATAGTTTATATAGATAAGCTGCTGTGTAGCCATGGGGGCAACCATTCAAGGAACAGATTACATAGCACATAACAGATAATCCCTGTCCAATACAAGGGTGTTTTATGTGCTACGTAACCTATGCCTTTTTTTTCATCTTGAATGGCTGCCCCCATGGCTACACAGCAACTTATTTATATAAACAATAGTAGTCTTTCTAATGCAAACACAACAGTTTTACCAGTGCAGGGCAACACTAAATTATATTTTATATTTTAATTACTTACACTTTCAGTTTTGGTGTTACTGTTCCTTTGTGGTAATTCGATTGTATTGTGCACTGATGCAGGATCTTCTTAAATTCTCTTGCCCGTCTTCATCATTCTGTTACCTTGCTCCTGTCTCTTTCTCATTTACTCCTGTCCTCCCCTCTTTGCTCTCTTCCCACCCTCCCTCTTTTGCTGTCTCTGTGCTGCAGAGGATTTCCCTCCTGCCCCTGACGTCATTGGTTTGTGGTTTGCAAACAAGAGAAACAGTTCTAAGAATTTGGCCATGACTAGGCTGCTACGGGGTGGGGGTGGGGGTAACGTAAAGTGCAAGTTTAGAGAGAAAATTCACAAAAAGTGAGGGAGTGATCAGCTTACGGTGGGGGAGCTTGTGTGTGGTGCCTACAATCATAGGAACATATTCCATCATGTACCAGACAGCCCCAAGTTGAGGGCAGGTCAAAGAGGGTAAATACCCTGGCCTTCAGCCTCGGAGGGACACCCCTAAACCAGACAAAGTTAAAAATGGCTACATTTTGCATCAAACAACATATAATTTTATATTTATACAATCAAACTCTATAACCCCCCTGCTGCAGGGGGTGCTAGGATCATAGAGAGGTTTTGCAGTTCTTAGAAAACCTCTCCTGCCTGTGTTTCACCATAGCACCTCACTCTTATATTGTTCTTTGATCTGATTGTGAGAGGAGAAGAAGAGTATTATTAGAGTATAGGGCAGGGTTAGTCTGCCTCTGTCAGCTCTGCGGTCACCCACATGGTTCTGCAATGTTGTTTCCTTCTCATCGTTCAGTTTAGCTACCTTTCATGTCTGTGCAGTGGAGAAGAGCTTTTCCTTTTGATGTACCAGGGGTTACCAGTCTGTATTTGCCTGCAGGGAGTTTCCCCTCACTACATGGAGATTGCCTCAAAGTCAAAATTCTCAGCTGTGTTTTACTCTTTCCCAGTATTCCAATATTGTCCTCCAGTTTCAATTTTCCAGAGATGGATCTGCTGAATATGCTTTTTTTTTTTTTATTATTTCTGGTCAAGCTGGGCTGGAGCAAGATGAGATGGGACCCAGGGCAAAAGAAGAAGATAATCACCTAGGAATTGATCGGGTCAAGTCAGCCACATCAGAATTTGAGGGGCCCAGTACAACAACATTTTCAGGGCCTCCTGGGGATGGCCCCACTACGAGTTTAAAAAAAAAAAAAAAAAATAAACATTGGTGGCCAGGAACCTGTACAAGTAAAAAACCCTTGTTGATCAGCCCCCTCCAAGTTAAAATACACAGCAATGGCCAGGGTCCCTACAAGTAAAAAATAATTAGTGCCCAAAGGTTTAAAATAAATAAAAAAATACCTTTTTTGGTGTTCAATGGAACTTACCTTTGTCTTGGGCTTGGCTCCTACTTTGGCGAAACTCAGCTCCTACTTCGGTGCAATTCAATTCTTAACTTGGCTCCTACTTCAATGCAACTTGGCTCCAACTTGGGCAGATCTAGGGGGACCTGGCTAATACAGGAAATGCAGAATGGCCGGAAACATAACCCCCGTAACATATAGAGGCTATCGGACCTGTGACCATTGTCCCCCCCCCCATCGGCAGCCTTGAAACATCTATTTTACACTTGCATTTTTCCGGCGTCATTTTATACAGATAAATAGGCCCCTCAGTGCCTGTCAGTTCACCCCTTTAAAGGAAAACTATACCCCCAAAACAAATACTTGAGCAACAGGTAGTTTATATCATATTAAGTGGCATATTAAATAATCTTACCAAACGGGTATATATATTCAACTAAATATTGCACTTTTACATCTGTTGCCTTGAACCACCATTTTGTGATGGTCTGTGTGCTGCCTCAGAGATCACCTGACCAGAAATATTTCAACTCTAACAGGAAGAAGTGTGGAAGCAAAAGACAGAATTCTGTCTGTTAATTGGCTCATGTGACCTAACTTTATAGTTTGTTTGGTATGTTTGTGTACACCTTTGAATCATACGATCCCAGGAGGCTGTCCTTATTTTTTTAGATGGCTATTTTCTATTTATGATTACCCAATGGCACATGCTACTAAAAAAGTGTATTATTATGAAAATGATTTATTTACGTGAAGCAGGGTTTTACATATGAGTTGTTTTATGCAATATCTTTTTATAGAGACCTACATTGTTAGGGGGGTATAGTTTTCCTTTAAATCTGAAAACTGTTAAATTCAGATGCAATCTGCTGACTTCTCAGTGGATTTTGGGCAGGCTTGCAATATGGATGGAACTAATTCATTTCATTGATATGGGTCTGCTGCTAAAAGGGTGAGGTGGGAGTCCTGTTCTGCTTGATGCTAAAACGTTTCATGCGGTTTCTACAGTATAGATATGGTATCCTTTACCGTGAAACCCTTTATCCAGAAAGCTCTGAATTACTGATAGGCTGTCTCCCTTAGACTCCATTTTATCCAAATAATCCAAATTTTAAAAGAATATTTCCTTTTTTGTCTGTAATAATAACAGTGCCTTGTACTTGATCCCAACAAAGATATGATTAATCCTTATTGTAAGTGAAACCGGCCTATTGTTTTTTTTTTAATGTTTACATGATTTTCTAGTAAACTTAAAGTGATACTGACACTAAAAATGTTCTTTTCAAAATCTGCATTAAAAGTTACATATAGGTCATGTTGATCGTTTTTGAAGTAAATATTACTTGAAGTTCCTAAACCTGACTGTCCCATCTCAGTCTGCCAGTTAAGAGTTTCTAATGCTAACCGACTCCTGCTGCACAAGTATGGCAGTCTCATAGAGGGACATAGGGGTAAGAAAGGTAATGTAAAAGCTTCAGGCAAATACTTTTATGGCAAAGTTAGAAATAGCATTCAAAGATAATGTTATGGTGGATATAAAAAGGTTATTTTCTGGTGTCAGTATGGCTTTAAGGTACGAAGATCTAAATTACGAAAAGATCCGTTATGCAGAAAACCCTTGGATAACTGGTCCCATACCTGCATATATTATTATTATTAATAACATGTATTTCTATAGTGCCAACTTATTTCGTAGTGCTGTAAATATATATACTTTTGCACAAATAGGTGCAGGCTGCGAGAGGCAGTTTAGGGTTAAACACCAAGCCGCACAATGAAGGAACTCCCAGTGTATCCGGGGAAGCCTCCCCCCCCTCCATGTCCTCTACCACAGGCCTTGTATAATAACATGCTTCATTGAAAGGCATTACCTCTCTTGTGACACAGCACCCATACACACCAGGTAGCCCATAACTGGCCACAAACTACATGCAGTTTCACCTTGTGTTACTACACACCTGCGTCAGTGCTGTGATGTGAAAAACAGTGTTTTTCTTTAGATTTTAATCTGTGTATCGTGTGTTCCTGTTTGTGTCTGCTCCTTAGAGGGGAAGTAACGGCTGAACAAACAGACCCTAAGGAGACAGGCAGCATGGAAACTATTCTAATAATGTAAACAGAGGGATAGGAGAGAGAGATCCCTGACTGAAGAGAGGGGCGGTGGGTGGGGAGAGACCCCTCCTGGTGCTGAGCAGGGAGAACTCATGTCTGACTGAAAGAGTGGGCTGAAACTAAAAGGACAAGCAAAAGGGAAGCTTAAAGGGATTCTGTCATGATTTATTATGGTGTTGTTTTTACACTGCAAATAATTCACTCTAACGAACATTTTAATTCCTAATCCAACAAGTGTATTTTTATTTTAGTTATATTATTGGTGTGGAGGCAGCCTTCTCTGGTCATGTGGTTTCAGAAAGAGCCAATGCTGCAATATGAAACTGCTTTCTGACAGGCTATTGTTTCTCCTACTCAATGTAACTGAAGGAGTCGCAGTGGGACCTGCATTTTTACTATTGAGTGCTGTTCTTAGATCTACCGGGGAGCTGTTCTCTGAATTGATTCCCATTGTTCTGCTGATGGGCTGCTGGGTGGGCGAGGGAGGTGATATCACTCCAACTTGCAGTACAGCAGTAAAGAGTGACTGAAGTTTATCAGAGCACAAGTCACGTGACTGGGAGGGGGTTGATATCACTCCAACTTGCAGTACAGCAGTAAAGAGTGACTGAAGTTTATCAGAGCACAAGTCACGTGACTGGGGGCACCTGGGAAACTGACAATATGTCTAGCCCCATTTCAGATATAAAATAAAAAAAACTGTTTCCAGATTTCAATGCAGAAGTCTGCTGAAAAAGCTCTATTAACTGATGCATTTTGAGAAAAGAAAAAGTTTTCCCATGACAGTATCCCTTTAAGAAAACAATATACTTTCATAGTGGGCGGTTGAGACATGAGGGGGAAACAGCAAAACCCCTGCATGTTTCTTAGGTGTCTGCCCTTCTCTCTCTCTCTGGGGCACATTCACTAAAGCGCGAAGCGCCTAGCGCTAATTCGCCAGCGTGACGTCAATTCGCAACTTCGCCAATTCACCAACAGTGTCCCTGGCGAAAATTCTCTAGCGAAGTAGATAGACTTGTGCAACTTCGCACCCTTACGCCAGGCGAAGTTGCGCACTGACGAAGGGACGTAACTACGCAAATTCAGTAAGATGAATGGTGAAGTTCAATAAAATAGATAGTAGTTTGGAAAAAAAAAACTTGAAAGTCATTTTTGCGCTTTAGTGAATTTGCCCCTCTGGGTGAAGGACAGAAAATACACGTCTTCCTGTCTGGACTGAGGGAGAGAATGTGCAGAGACTTCTTGGCCTGGTGAGGGAAAGCCCAAGACAAAATGTGGTGTGAAAAGGTCTCTAGAGACAATATTAAAATATATTGCTGCCTAGAAACCCAATAACAAGATTACACTGCCTCACTGGGAGAACTCACTCTCATGCTGAGACAGCAGCTCAATCACTGAGTTCAGTAATTCAGAGAAACCCAGCTGAGAAATCTACAGGATTGTTCAGATGAGTCAGACTTTATTATAACTATTATTATTATGATTAATAACATGTATTTCTATAGCGCCAACTTATTTCTTAGCGCTGTACTTAGAGACATACCATCAGAGCACAGATATTTGCTTTATTCGCATCCAGCCTTGGGTTTAATCAGCACAGTTGGAATTCCTTTAAATCGCTGAGCCGTAACTGCTTCACCTTAAGGAGATGTTCTCTTGAAGGCCCTTATAAAGTAAACTGTGAATAGAGTGAATTAAAAAAAAAAATCCCTGTAGGATGAGAGAGAACAACATCTCAATAATCCGCATGAAATGTTGGCTGCTATATAGCATATCTGTAGCTACAAGCAGTTGCTATGGCTCAGGAAAGCAGAATGCAGAGAAGAAAATCCAGTTTATTGTATAGTTCATTTTTGCAAACACCCCATGTAGAAATTCTTGCTTTGCCCCTGGAGATTTCTATCTAACACAGTGTGAAAGAAAGAAAAAGAACCTGAAAAACAAGGGAATGGAGTCATGAGAGATCTTAGCCTGATTAGAGACCTCCTGAAAGATTAAAACATCAACCCTTGATGGCAGTCCAGATCTTGCTCATCAGGAAAGTCAGGATATTGGACCGGAGAATCCAGATTTGTACATTATGGAAGACTTGAAGGTTACCATGCTCTGATTTTTGTCTGCCTTTGCCCGAGGCATCACTGTATTGTGCTGCTCCTAGTTATAACAACAAGGAGGTACAGTCTAGTCCCGGTTATGCCAGCAAGTTGGGTGTTTCCAGGTCAGATCTACTTATGGACCATTGACACTCATGCTTCTGTCATGTTAGAGGAAACCTAGTATGGTGAAGACATTGATAAGCTGAGGGAACATGCATCTAACATTGCTTTTTTAGGTTAATTTAAAGGTGAACAACCCCTTTAAAAAATTACAAAGAGTAAAAAAGGTTGCTGATGGTCTTAGATGAGGGGTAGGTAGCATGAGGTGCAGGTAGGGTTGCCACCTTTTCTTGAAAAAAATACCGGCCTTCCTATATATTTATCTTTTTTCCCTATTAATAACATTGGGATCAACCATCAAAAATACCGGCCAGGTGGCAACCCTAGGTGCAGGAGACCTATTGCCCTTTGTTAGAGTGTCCCCTATCACCAGAGGGTTTCTCACTTTGGAGCATAGAAGGGGATTTACAATACAGTTGTTGTACAGAATCCTCGGGACCTGGGGTTTTTCAGATAAGGGGTCTTTCCATAATATGGCTATTCACACCTCATATCTATTAGAAAATCATGTAAACATTAAATAAACCCAACAGGCGGATTTTACCTCCAAAAAGGATTCATTATATCTTAGTTGAGATCAGGTACAAGCTACTGTTTTATTATTACAGAGAAAAAGAAAGGATTTGTTAAAATTTGGAATTCATGATTATTACAGAATCTGTGGGAGATGACCTTTCCGTAATTCAGAGCTTTCTGGATAATGTGTTTCCGGAATAACAGATCCCATATCTGTACTTGATTTAAATACTTCATCCCTCCAGCTATAATGGATGTGCCTATCATCACCCGCAATTTTCTCAGTGCATTCTAACATACCATTAAGTACAGCTCACAGAGGTGAGGTGTCAGGAATTTGTCTCGCCCAACATTCCCCCTAACCTGGCCTGAGGTTGAGATGGGAATTTTCTACTAACACCTGACCCACCTCAAAAGGTAGCCTACTTAAAGGCATACTGTCATGGGAAAAATGTTTTTTCAAAATGCATAGTGGTGTTCCAGCAGAATTCTGCATTGAAATCCATTTCTCAAAAGAGCAAACTGATTTTTTTTTCATTATGAAATCTGACATGGGGCTAAACATATTGTCAATTTCCCAGCTGCCCCAAGTCATGTGACTTGTGCTCTGATAAACTTCAATCACTCTTTACTGCTGTACTGCAAGTTGGATTATCACCCCCCCTTCCCCCCCCCCCACAGCAGCCTAACAACAGAACAACGGGAAAGTAACCAGATGTCAGATAACAGCTGACTGGTAGATCTAAGAACAGCACTCAATAGTAAAAACCCATGTCCCACTGCGTTCAATTCAGTTACATTGAGAAGGAAAAACAACAGCCTGCCAGAAAGCAGTTCCCTCCTAAAGTGCAGGCACAAGTCACATGACCAGGGGCAGCTGGGAAATAGACAAAATGTCTAGCCCCATGTCAGATTTTAAAACGGAATATAAAAAAATCTGTTTGCTCTTTTGAGAAATGGATTTCAGTGAAGTCTGCTGGATGTACTTTCCCATGATAGTATCCCTTTAAACATTACTTTGTGCTGCAGTTGGTCCATAATAACCTGCTACAACTCTATTTAGATTCACAGACTTTAGTCTAGTTGCACCAACCCAGTGATGTTTTACCAGTCACCGCATTACTGCTGAGATTGTCAAGAGCCTCTCTCCTCGCAATATTACATCTTTTCATAAGCATATATTTAAATTCGATCCCCAAATAACCAATCACAGCACTTATTGTCCACCACCGAGGAACATTTTTTTATGTTTTTGTTGCTCTCCAAATCTTGAACATTCAACATTTGAATGTGGCTCATGGGTAAAAGAGATTGGGGACCCCCTGCTCTTAGTTTATTACCCTTTTTACTCTTCTATGTGCCAGTATGTTTATATGTTCAGCTGCAGTGGCCTGTGCAAGTGGGCTTGTCATCATCAATGGTGGCCCAGTCATGAAGCTGGAAGAACTTGTATGGGTTACATTCTGTTAAAACTGGGAAATTTATATTTAAAAAGAGATTATTCCGTATTTCCTGATTTTTTTTTTCCTTTTCTAGTCCCCGGCCCTCATTATTAGGCAACACTAAGGGGGGAATTCACAAAAGTGTCTGTAAAATAAATAACCCAGAAGTGGCGGTCGACAAATTTGTAAAATGTCTTACAAACGGCAAATTCACAAAGGCAGATGTTACATCTCTGAATGTCTCGTAAGTCCGACAATTTTCTAAAATGTCGTATATCTTTTCATCGTACAGACGACATTTTACACAACTTTTTAAAGACATTTTAAAAGACAATTTGACCGACATTTTCATTTTGGAGAGCCTAATGTGTCGGAAAAATTGTCTGCAAAAAAAATTAGTTTACGAGTAATGCATAAAAATGTCGGGGAAAGTGGTGCAGAAAAAACCGCGCCCACTTTTCACTACACTTTTTCAAAAGTGTCGTATATGTCGGAAAATTGGCGGGGAAATGCTCTGTGAATATGTTGTCTGTTGCTACGACATTTTAAAGACATTTTAAAGACATTTTTTCCTTCCCGACACTTTTGTGAATTCCCCCCAAAATGTTGGCCTTAATGTATGCAAAAAATAACATAAGGTGATGGGACATAACCAAAACAAAATAACCGGGGAAAGCATTGTGTAATGTGTAGGCGAGGGGTAGCAACTGCAAAACTGACTAACCTATATGACTGTTGTGTGCTGTGCAAATGCTTTCAGTTTTCTTATTTTGACTTTATTTTGTGCTTATCCTCGTGTCTTTGAGCTGATTTAGGAAGATTGGGAACAGAGCCCCCACTTAACAGAATGAAAAGTTGTTTACGGATGTAGGTGGCATCAATTGCAAAGTTTAAGAAAAGCACATACCCAGAATGCCTTTGGGGAGAATTACCACTATTGTTAGTTAGGAAGAAGATACTCAGGGTGATGACCCTAATTGCACACTACGTCCATAATCATGGATTGATCCCAGATTTTAACCATCGACATTTTGGCTACAACTTCATCCTTTATCTCAGGGATCCCCAACCTTTTTAACCAGTGAGCAACACTCAGAAGTAAAAGGTGTTGGGGAGCAACACTTGCATAAAAAAATGTTCTTGGGGTGCCAAATAAGTGCTGTGAATGGCCATTGGGTAGCCCCTATGTGGATTGTCAACCTACATTGAGGCTGTTTGGCAGTACACCTGTCTATTATACAACCAAAACTTGTCTCCAAGCCTGGAATTCAAAAATAAGCTCCTGCTTTGAGGCCACTGAGAGCAACATCCAAGGGGTTGGAGAGCAACATATTGCTCACGAGCTACTGATTGGGGACCACTGCTTAATAATTGAACCAAGGTTCAGCTTCTTAAAGCTCTGTATCATCACATTAAGTGAATCCTGTCCAATAAGCTCTTACCTACACACATTCTCTTCTTTGGTTAGTTTTGCACTTCACCAGTTGAAAACCCCCAAACACCTGGCTTATGGGCAGGAAAAGCCCTGGTTTTCCAACCACACAGGCAGTTCAAGGGCAGCCTGCATGGACATTTGTTGTCGTGAGACTTCCTGCTTAAGGTAAAAGATAAAAAAAAGTTCATTTAAAGTTCTGTGCCTCCTCTTCAAGTGACATCATTTCAGGTTTAAGTGGCACATGGAGGGTGGTGGGTTAGATATCAGAGAAACTGTTTGTTGGGCAAGGAGCAAGGTTGTGTGGAAAAAATTGTTGATCTGGATGGATGTGTCTGATCAAACCCCTTTAGTTTTCTAGCCTGTGTTTAATACATTGCACGACAAATATGGGATCATTTACTATGACCCTGGGCAGAAGTGCAAGAGCATTAGGGCTGGTGCAGACAGGGAGATTCGGTCGCCTGGCGATTAATCGCCTCTTCTGCTAGGCGACAATCTCCCCGAACTGCCGTCTCCCTGTTCGCCTACTGTTTAAATCAAAAAGCAACTTCATGCGATTCCGGAAATCGCCACGCCAGATGTGCATTGGCGCTGGTGCTTTTTGACTTAAACAGGTGGCGGACAGGGAGAAGGCAGTTCGGGGAGATTGTCGCCTCGCAGAATCGCGACAGGCGACAGAAACTCCCCGAATCTCCCTGTCTGCACCAGCCCTTAAAGGAAAAGTAAATGTTTTTCTTTTTCTTTCTGTAAATTTGCTCTAAACAGCCCCCCAGATTAATGTACCTTAGTCCCTGCTGCAAGTCTGCTCTGGTTTCTGTGTTATCAGCAGCTTGTTTCACCTTCTTCCTGGTGCAGAGTGAAGCCCAGCCCCTTAGTTTACTGAGCAGTCCATTTGCTGCTGTTCCACAATAGAGAGGAAGAGGGAGCCAGTGTGTGCATTAGTAAGCTAGTTTCCCCAAGCAAAAGCTGCTACACACACTGCTCTCTGCTATGTCATAGTATGCAAATGATCTCCTGGACTAGTCCAAGATATAAGGTCAGCTCAGAAAGCTAAGGGGCTGGGCTTCACTCTGCACCAGGAAGAAGGTGAAACAAGCTGCTGATAACACAGAAACCAGAGCAGACTTGCAGCAGGGACTAAGGTACATTAATTTGAGGGGCTGTTTAGAGCAAATTTAGAGAGAGAAAAAAAAAACGTTTACTTGTTCTTTAAGGGGCACAAGTGGTGCTCATAAATAGTGCCTGGCATCTCTGAATTTCACAGAGACCAAATCTAGGGGGTAAAGGTTCTTGTTGCTGCCAGCATCCATTGACACTCCCTAACATTCTCCCTTTCACCTACGCACCATCCCCGTCCTATCCCTCATGAATACATCTCTGCAGAATGCAGGCAGTACTGTATTCAGGGAAAGCAGCTGCTGCTCAGATACATGTGGCAATTCATTTAGGTTTAGTGCTAAAAATGGGGAACACAGCCTGTTTTTTGCACTTTGCACACTGCCTTACATGGTATTTTGTTAAAGGGCAAGGAAAGTCTAAAGTAGAATAATGTTAGAAATGCTGTATTTTGTATACTAAACATAAACATGAACTGGGGCTGTCATCTTGTAACTTTGTTATACATCTTTGCAAGACCAAGACTGTGCACATGCTCAGTGTGATAATCTAACCAAGCCAAATTATTTATGAGGACATTGTTAAGATGCTTTAGTATCTACCTTTAGACTGTTCCTACAGATCCATGGCACCTTCTGTACATGAAGATTTATACTGTATAATGGTGCAAGTGATTGAATTGTTTTACCATTACTTCCATATAATTTTGCATATTGAATTACAGGAATATCGGTGCATTGTCTTGCCTGTTTAGGATTTTAGCTGAGTTTATGACCAATAGAAAGTTCATAATATTTTTGAAATAGACAGGGGCCCAATTCTGAGGACTGGGAACATTTCCCTTCTATGCGTTGTCATTATTTATGTAGTCTAACTTTTATCTAGTGTAGCGCTGCATGGTTTTATGAGTCACCTGTAACATAGCAATAAAGGAGACCCCCAAAGATTTAGGGAGCTAGAATAGGAAGTATATCTGCTGTAAATGATGCCATTGGATATCCCCAAAGGCAAAGCTTAGCTGACTCTTCTCTTCATGCTGATGATATAACAAAAGTTGTGATTGTATTAGACTTTTCGGCTTTTCCACTCATTGTTCTTCCAGCCCCCTGCTTTTTCACCGTCGCTGAATTCTTATTCTAATCACATCTAATTAACTTTAGCTGCCTAAGGGGTGGAAAATCTCCCTCACATGAAAAATGGGAAAGCTTCTGTCCGACACAGATTCCTCTCATGGAACATCCCATTAGTTCATGGACATATCACAATATAAACTTCAAACTTAATGGACTCTTGGATAATCAGTGTAAAGTTCACTATATAAGTATGACCTGCACTGGGGCTCTTTTGAAGGAAAACTTTTCCCCCAAAATGAATATTTAAGCAACAGATAGTTTTATCAAATTAAGTGACATATTAAAGAATCTCACCAAACTGGAATATATATTTAAGTAAATATTGCTCTTTTACATCTCTTGCCTTGAACCCCCATTTCGTGATGGTCTGTGTCCTGCCTCAGAGATCACCTGACCAGAAATACTGCAGCTCTAACTGTAACAGGAAGAAGTGGGGAAGTAAAAGACTGAATTCTGTCTGTTAATTGGCTCATGTGACCAAACCTGTATGGTATGTTTGTGTACACTGGGAATCCTACGATCCCAAGGGGCAGCCTTATTTTTTAAAATGGTTTTCTATTTAGCGTTACCCAATGGCACATACTACTAAAAATGTATATTATTAGGAAAATGTTTTATTTACATGAAGCAGGGTTTTACATATGAGCTGTTTTATGCAATATCTTTTTTTTATAGAGACCTACATTGTTTGGGGGGGGGGGGTTATAGTAAATGGTCCCTTTTTTCGCCCTCTAGGTTTGGAGTACCAGTATAACAAATATAATGTAAATCATTGGATTTAAAATGGTTTATCTACATCTATAGATGGGGAGTTGTCAGCATTAAGACTATCTAGTAGTAAATGGTAATTAAACATTGGGGTGGATATTTGAATATATCTTTACCTGCCACAATCAAAACCTAACCTCCGTCTGGTCTGGCTGCTGCCTCTCTTTATGTCTATCTCAGATCTGTACAGTACTTGTCTTCAGTGCCTCCTGATATCACAGGTACTGGTACTGTTCTAGTCATATTCTACTAAATAGGAGCTAAAATAACCAGTAGAACTAGTTTTATTAAGGGACATCATACTGGTTCCAACATTGAGCCAAACAAATACATAACACTGACATTCCTCCTACTGTCCAGCACATCAATTATCACAACTGACAATATTAGCATTCAAAGTATCACATCGACTTTACAATACATTGCACCACCCAAGGGAATGTAGTATTCTGTTCAACCCTCCTCATGTCCCTTCAGCACATTTTACGGTCATCTAATCCCCCTGCAATGCATTACTTGGACTCCAGGTGCCCAGCACACCAATAACCTCAAGTGACCTGGGCAACATGCACTTTAATCCAACTGAATGAAGATGTAATTAACTTCAACTAATGGATTTTCTGTATCCCTAAATCAGTGAGGGTTTGTTGAGGCTTATCTCATGCTTAAAGAGCACCTATGGGCAGAAAAAAAATCCCCAAACCGAAGGTGGGGGCTGATAAAGCCTGCATTCTGGTTTCGGTTTGCAGTAGTTTAAAAAAAAAAAAAGAATTGCCCCCTGCATGCGCTGGCTTACTTGCACTGGGAGGGAGCTCCCGGTGCGAGCCGCCATGACAGTCCATGCGCAGTATGCGCATGTGACGTCATGCTCATAAGCCGAATGAAAAGCTGCCACAATTTCAGGCAGCTTTGTATTCTGCGCATGCGCATGGACTATCATGGCGGCTCGCAATAGGAGCTCCCTCCCAGTGCAAGTAAGCCAGCGCATGCAGGGGGCAATTCTTTTTTTTTTTTTTTTAAACTACTACAAACCGGAATGCGGGCTCTATTTTTTTCTGCCCGTAGGTGCCCTTTAATCCCTTCACCAAATAGCTGAATAGATAGGGAACTATTACCCCAAAAATCCATAGACTCCATTATCAGCAAATGGTTAAATTTTTTAAAAAGTATTTCCCTTTTCTCAGTACTAATTAAACAGTACCTTGTACTGATTTTCTTTAGCAGACAAAGTATGGAGATCCAAACTATGGAAAGATCCCTGAGCATTTTGGACAACAGGTCCCATGCCTGTATTTTGATCAGTCCCACTTGTGTCCATCAGCACGTTTACTTAGTTACATAGTTGAAAAACGACAAAGTCCATCAAGTTCAACCCCTCCAAATGAAAACCCAGCATCCATACAGCATTCATTGTCATCCAATGTCTCTGCAATACAAAACATGGACTTTCCAGGTTTTCCAGCACACAGCTAGAATATTCCATCAATGTCTAGTAAATCTCCCCTCCCCATTATCTTAGTAAGGGTGGGCAGAGGCTCATTTACCTGATAATTCATGCCTTAACCAACTGATAAACAGCAGAATTGACATGGTGATGATAACCACTCCAGTGACGTAACTACCAGGGGTGCAGAGGGTGCAATTGCACCACGGCCCCCACCCCCTTGGGGCCCATCAGAGCCACAATAATGGTTATGGCAGGTGGTTATCTAGGAGGACATTTCACAGCACACATGCCATCAACACTCCAGCTTGGGATTTAGAGAGGAATGGGCCAAACCTGGGCCCCGGTGCCCATCCTGCAGCAGGGCCCACCAGGGAGTAGTTACGCCACTGAACCACTCTGTAGATAGAAACAAGTTCTGGATTGAGTACATGGTGACCTGATGCTGATCAGGTCCTTCAGCCCTGCATGTTGAAAAAAGGTTACCATATTTATGAACTGCATAAGTTCTAAATGCAATATATGTTGCAAATATATGTATTTTGGGGCATTTTTTTTAATAATAATAAAAAAACATTTCATTGGAACATTAATTTTGTTGCTCTCCTTCCCTTGCTAATTTGGCACCTAAAGATAATCTTCTCACACCCCCCCCTTAAAATATTTTCAAAATGTTTTCCTCTTAGTAAAAAAATTACATTTGCCAGCTTTTTTAGTACATCATAGGCATATTTTCCACGCAGTGGGTTTAGTAATTGTATAATATTCATACATCATGGCTAAGCCTATTAACACGGTCCTACCAGGGGCCTTTGTCTCAGAGAGTAGCATTAATCTGAAGTAATCTGATCTATGAACATTTTGCAGACCAAATCCTGGAAGACTTTCTTCACAATGGTGCACTGGTCCCTTCGGCGACAGAATTCCTGGGTGCAGTTGGCCGGCCATGAAGGTATGAAACAAAATTATGTAAATTATGATTTAGATGGGCTCTTGAGTGACAGAAGTGTGTAATTCAACTGCTTTATTGTCTATTCCAAAATAAGCTGTTTGCTGCCAGGCCCGGACTGGGTTCTGGCAAATGCCAGAGGGGCTGCTATAAGGTCCCATAGAAAGTCAGTGTTTAGTGGGCTGGTGGGGGCTGTTTGGGCCTCTATGTGGGCTGATGGGCCTCTTGTGTACCTGAAATGCCAGGGCCTATTTTAATTCTCAGTCCAGCCCTGATCAGATCTGAACTGGGAGTCAAATTAGGCCCTGGCATTTCAAGTACACAGAGGCCAAACCAACCCACTCCGCAGTGACTGTCTATGTCATCTTACAGCAGCCCTTCTGGCATTTGCCAGAACTCACAGATACTCACAATATAGAGGTTATATAGGCTTTCTGGTGAAAAAAAAAAGGACTAATGGGAATTTTCCAAGACTAGGGCCATCACCCATCAGGAAATCCCTTAGCACTTTGGAAGGCCAGATATACCCCAAAGTACAGAGAAAAATTCCAAGGACCCAATAGGAGATCCCTTAGTAATGTGGTAGGCCAGTCAGAAATTTCACTTATCTTGGCCTTGATTTGCGAACTTCAAGCTTCAATTTTCAGCAGACTCAAATGGGTTCTCCTGAGTTATCTTGGCCTTTACATTACAGCTGGGTCATTCAATGCTCTTGGTAAGCTCCAGACATGCTTGACATACTGTACATTTTTACACCATTTCATACAGGCGATTGTGCAGAGCTCTTGATATAGCTGACCCATTCAAAGAAGTATGATGGTGGTACTGGTACTGTCATACTGTGGAGCTGCCTCCATCAGAGAGGCTGGACATCACGTGAAAACAGAAGCATTGCTATTTTGTAAAATGAGAAAATTACTAAATACTTGTGCTGGCCACTGCTGATATGCAAAAGCAGATAAGGGTAACTTTCCATTTCAAAAGCTGATGTTGAAATTCAGTAAACTGTCATAAAGGCCAGACAGGTTTGCTTTATTACGCACAGTATCAAGCACACATCAGTAGCCCCAGCCTTTTTGTAAGTGGGAGGGAATAGTAGATCAATGCTTCTCAGGTCAATGACACATAACATCAGTTACTATCTGTACTCTTATATAGTACACTCTATAGGGCATGCACACTAGGACAGGTAATAGAAGCATAGACCAAGTCACATCTCATGTATTCATTGCGTATGGATGGAATAATGTGCACCGTGCACTGCCCACCAAGACCTCACACCATATCTATATATATATTATATATAATATTTCTAATAACATTAGGTGACTAGTGATGGGTGAATTTGTCCCGTTTCGCCGAAAAATATGCAAATTTCCAGCTAAATTCCAGAAACGGCGCCGGCATCTCGTTTTTGATGCCGCCGTCGGTTTTTGGACGCCAGCGAAAATTTGTTGGTGGAAATGCTCCAAAAAACTGACACTGGCATCGAAACACAGGAATTCACTGCGAATTCGCACCTGTGGAATAAATTCGCCCATCACTATAGGTGACCTCTTGCTTTACGGTCTATTTAAAGTGGCTCTACCTGTGCCACCACTGAATAGTGCCAGAAGCAATACTTTTGGGGTGTATGATGACTGGGCCCAGGGTTGGGCCCCAAACATCAAAGGACCATCATGTTCTCTTTTTTATGCAAACTCCAAGAACCCAGAATTATCCCGAGTGCCTTAGAGTTTGCATAAAGAATGTTATGGTGGGTGATTACAAGGTCCTAGCATCATGGACTGGAAGTCCCATCCAGTGTCTGAGTAGCCCACCGGAATACCAGGAAAACTCCCGGTGGGTCAAGGTGTCAGTGGGCCCTCATGCTGCTAAACTTTTGGCCTATTTCATGGCCATTCCCTGTTTCTATGAGAACAAAGAGGCTAAATAGATGGAATAATTGATTATAGTATGTAAAAAAAAAAAACTAGGAGCATAGAGGTTGATTGAGAAGATGAAAAATATTAGTGCTGAGAGTGGCCCCTGGTCTAAGGTTTTATGTTGGGCCCCTGGTCTAAGGTTTTTGGGTGGGCCCCTGGTGTCCCAGTCTGACACTGGTCCCATCCAATTGAGCACCAGGTGGGATGTAATTGTTGAGTGCTGTATAGAATTATAAGAGACAATTATTTTCTCTAGAACTTGTCATGAACTCAGACCTCTGATGTGCACACATGCAATTTGCTATAGTTATGTGTGTATACTGTATGTGTGTGTGTTGCTGGGAGGGTGCATCCTAAGGCTGTCTATGTTTAATGGCCTTCTATTAAATAAAGACCTGCAATTAACAAGCAGGTAGCATATCCCCTTTATGTGTGAAGTCACGTTGATATTTTATTGTAGAAACTTCAGTCAAGGGTATTGGTTCCCTTTAAGGTTGCATGGCTGTAGCTATATGTGTTAGCTCATCATACTCATCACACCACAAGCTTGCAAACCAATGAGCCAGTGGTCTCTCTTTTCTTATAGTAAAATACAAATATGAAGGTCAGTCTGTGCAAGCCATTAATAATCCTGCTCATGTGTATGTCCATGCAGGTAATTTCAAGGCAAGTGAGCGAGGCCACATCTTAAAGAAGTTCAGTCCCATAGAAAATGCTTGTCTGGTTGCACTCATGGATGACGCCCTCCGCCCCTATGTGCCCAGCTACCATGGCGTGGAGGAGAGAGATGGGCAAACCTACATCAAAATGGAAGACTTACTTATGGGCTTGGAAGGTCCTAGCATCATGGACTGCAAGATGGGCTTCAGGTAGAGCTCCATGATGACATTGAATGTCCTAATAAATCACAGCAGGGGGAACATTATGGGAGAGGTTGATAGGTAGAAGTTAATTTATGTGCCAAGAAAAGTCAAGTAAATGATCTGTCGACCTGGTTAATTTTACATTGAAACATCAAGGAACTGTATTTTTGTAGGACATACTTGGAGGAAGAGCTTGAAAAAGCACTGCTGAAACCCACCCCACGGAAAGATCTGTATAACAAGATGGTGAAAGTGGACCCGTTTGCCCCAACCGAGGTAGAACATTTGCAGAGAGCCGTCACAAAACCTCGCTACATGCAGTGGCGGGAGACGGTCAGCTCCACCGCTTTGCTTGGTTTCCGCATTGAAGGTGTCACAGTAAGTACCAAGGAGTGTGTGTAACCATAACTCCATACATGCGCATATATTGATTATCATATTATTTAAAGGGCAAGTAAAGTGTAAAACAGAATAAGGGTAGAAATGCTGTATTTTGTATACTAAACATAAACATGAACTTACTGCACCACAAGCCTAATAAAACAAATGATTTATGCTTTCAAAGTTGGCCACAGGGGGCTGTCATCTTGTAACTTTGTTATACATCTTTGCAAGACTAGACTACATACACATGCTCAGTGTGGTCTGGGCTTCTTAGGGATCGTCATAAATGATAAAAAAACAAAGCTGCTTGAGTTCTGCATTGCTGGTAAGTAAGGCAGGGGCTCCCTCTGCTGTTCATAAGTATGATTGTTTCCATGCCAGAAGTTAGGGATTGTCTGACAATTCCTATCCACAGCACTAAATGAAGGAAGAATTTCACTGCATAGTCAGGTTTCTTATAAAAACAGTACACATTTTTTAATTATTGGAGATAGATTTCATTTTCATTGAAAAAAGTAAAACTGGGATTTTATTTCTTTGCCTTTCCTTGCCCTTTAACCTTTTCCCAGGGCTTTGGATGGTCATTTTGGTACACATACATCTCTGAAGCTTGGGAAAAAGCCAGCAGTTTTACCCTGTGGTTGAGCAAGTTTAGTTTTCCATTGGAGTCACGCTGCTTGCATTTAGCTTAGATCATTATTTGCCACTGTACGGGCTGCTTTTTATCACATCACACAGAAATTCATACTACAAAATCTGGGTTGCTATGGTGAACAGTGTTTTTTTTCCAATACAAATATTATTAGTGGGAAAGGAACATCTTTTTTTAAAAACTCATTCCTTGAAGAGCCGACACCAAGGAACGACTCAGCAATCAAAAGCCGTTTATTTCCCGCTTTTGCTGGAAATTCTTAGCTATTGGCAACCTTACTACCAAACCAGCATTTCTGGCCCCTTAAAGGGAACATAGTGTAAAAAATAAAACAAGTGTGCCATTGCTTTATATTCTTCTAAATATAGAAGGAATGTGCTTAGAATAGTTGTGTGTTGAGCAACTTTATTGAAAAATTCCCCCAAAACTAGTAGCACTGCCCTTCACTACTACTTCCTGTTGCTTTCCAACTGTACAGACTGGTGGTTCTCAGGAAGTTGGATTGACAGCAGAGAGGCGGAACTCATAGGGAACCGTTGCCTGTCTTTTCCTGTGCGAATGTAAGGCTGTGATTGGCTACCTACCTCCTACTTTGCTTCTGTCAAGGACCATTAGGACACTCATTTAAAAACAGACGAGGATCTGGGGAGCACCAATAAAGGGGCCATTATTTATGTGAAACGGGTTGTTCACCTTTGAGTTAACATTTAGTGTGATGTAGAGAGTGATATTCTGAGACAATTTGCAATTGGTTTTCATTATTTGTGTTTTTTCTAGTTATTTCACTTTTTATTCAGCAGCTCTCCAGTTTGCAATTCCACCCATCTAGTTGCCAGGGTCCAAATTACCTTAGCAACTAGCACTTTATTCAGCAGCTTTCCAGTTTGCAATTCCACCCATCTAGTTGCTAGGGTCCAAATTACCTTAACAACCATACATTGATCTGAATAAGAGACAGGAATAGGAGAGAGCCTGAATAGAAAGATAGTAGCAATAACACTATATTTGTAGCCTTACAGAGCATTTATTTTTCAGATTGGGCCAGTGACCCCCCATTTGAAAGCTGGAAAGGGTCAAAGGGAAAAGGCAAAGAATTGAAAAACACCATAAAAAAATAATGAAGACCAGTTGCTTAGAATCGGCCTTTGTATAACAATCTAGAAGTTGGCTTAAAGGTGGACCACCTCCATGTAAGACCAAGACCATGTTTGGATGTCTTGTAGGATATTATTGGTACTAGATGATGCTCGGCCTTTGTTAGAAATGATTTCCCTCAACAACACTAATACACAGAGAAGTGTATTCCTCGTGGGAGCAAGTAACATTAGATAGGACTCAGATTTGTGGCTTTTAAGCATTGTATGTCCGTCTAGGGGCCACTTAAAAGTCTTGCTGCCTTGTGATTGACAGATTGAAGGTGGACCAGTGCATAAAGACTTTAAACAAATGAAGAGCAGAGAGAAGATCATGGAGACATTTGTGACCTTTACAAAAGGACAGAAGAACATCCTAGTGAGTAACTGCGACCTAACAGCCATACACTTATTTCTCTTCTACCCAAACCTATAAAGCACCCCCTATGAACTCTCATAGAGCTCCAGTACTTTACCCACACACCCTACATGATTGGTCAAATCAAGACTTTCACTTAACCCCTCACTCTGCCCTTAAGCCCTTCCCAGCTACCTCTGTTTTTTTGATGACCCCGCTCTCTCACATTTCTGGCTATATATTTGTGCAGCTTGAATGTGAGTATCTCGGGAATGTAACCAGACTTGTCTCCTCTGTTATGAGTGGGGAGTGTCGGCTTTCGCAGTTGAATATATGTCACGTCAGCACTAGGGAACATAATGATGGGGTGATCCTAATCAGACACTTCTGATCTGAAGTGCTGGGGTCAAAGTGCCATTTTTTGGCTGTTTTCTGTCTGTTTTTCCTGCACCACTTGCATTCCTCTCTGGCATGTCAGTACCACCTGGTGGCCGCATGTGGGAAACGTCTTAAAGGGACACTTTTCTGTTTCAGGAGGCATATGTGCGCCGTTTAGAGAACATGGAGCAAGTGCTTCAGGAATCCGCATTCTTCCGCACTCATGAGGTCAGTAAAATGCTGAATGTGGGATTATCATGCATAGATTCAAGGCTGTTTATGGAGAGGTCATTGCTGTTAGGCTCAGACCAGACAGGAAGATTAGTCGCCAAATCTCCCCGAACCGCTTCCCCTGTCTTCCAGCGTCTTTTGTGAATAATCGCCTGCGCCTATTAACACGCAGCCCTGCGCTTTCCCGAAATAGCTCAAAATTGCCTAAGGAAGCAACTTTGGAAAAGCCAGCGCCGCGTGTGAATAGGCGCAGGCGATTATTCATTAAAGACACTGGAAGGCAGGGGGAAGCGGTGCGGGGAGATTAGTCGCCCCAACTACAAATCTCCTCAAATCTTCCCGTCTGGCCTTACCCGTAACCAGGATGCTCTGGCTGTATCCAGAGGCAAGAAAACCCCATGTTCAGGTTGACATGATTTAAGGCACAATGATGAGGGCTTTATTTTGCAGCAATGGAAATGCTTTGAATCTCTGAAGATACTTCCTTGTAGTGGAGAGCGTCACAGGTAGTTGTAGATGCAAAACAATTCCATTCCTACAGCTTCTTGTGCCCAGCCCATTCCATTCCTATTGCTTCTTCTGCCCCACTGCCCAGCTCAATGCATTCCTACCGCTTCTTGTGCTCCGCTGCCCAGCCCATTCCTACTGCTTCTTGTGCCCTGCTGCCCAGACTATTCCATTCCTACAGCTTCTTGTGTCCCACTGCCCAGCCCATTCCTACAGCTTCTTATGTCCCACTGCCCAGCCCATTCCTACAGCTTCTTGTGTCCCACTCTGCCCAGCTCACTGCAGCCTCCCTCCAGAGGGGATACATGCATTTAAGTGACCCCAAGAACCTGAACCAAACCCCCCCGCGCGCTTGACAAAGGCTGCAATCTGTTTGTCTATGGTCAGCTGTACTGTACCAACAGTAACATCAATCATTGCCTTCAAAGTTGTGCACAGGAGTGCTCTACTGCACTGCACATGCTCTGGGCAGCAGACAATTATGATTATATATATATCTCATGATTATTTGCTTGAAAAAAAAACTATATATA
>CM044437.1:21011834-21025150 GCA_024363595.1 Xenopus borealis | reverse complement strand
GCACTATTAACTGATGCATTTAAATAAAAACATGTTTTCCCATGACAGTTTCCCTTTAAGATTTTTTTTGAAAGCTGGAAAGAGTCAGAAGGCGGCAAATAATCAAAACCCAATAAAAATAATGACGTCCAATTGAAACGTTGCTTACAATTGGCCGTCCTATACCATACTAAAAGTTAGCATAAAGGTGAAGTGCCCTTTTTATATAAGACGGTATGGAAAATGGCAATCATGGATTTCATGTTAAATAACCTAGCATCAATCCATACAAAGTGCAATTCAGTTTAGCAACCTTAAGGCATGGTGGCCCAAAATACAGGATGGGGATCATCTAATATGGAAATCACCAGGTCCCAAGCATTTTGAATGAAAGATCTCATACCTGTACTGTAATGATATTTATAGATGAGTAAGTAACACATTTCTTCTGACTCAGGTGATTGGAAGTTCCCTCCTCTTTGTTCACGATCGTCGTGGATTCTCAAACGTGTGGATGATTGATTTTGGGAAGACATCCCCAGCACCTACACACCTTACACTGCGCCATGATACAGTCTGGGAGCACGGAAACCATGAGGATGGATATCTGTTAGGTCTAAGGAACCTAACTCAAACCATCAGGGACACCATAGCTGGAATGGACGACATGATGGAGATCCTGTGCAAAACGGTGGAAGCCCCAGCAGAGGAAGGGGAACAACTAAAATGTGACAGGCATGAGATCTCAGCAAGCGGAGACCAGGAGAATCAAATGGCAAAACACAGGAGCAATGAGATTTTAACAAGAGAGGAGTTAGGGGCCACATTCAGTGAAAGAGGACAGAATATATCACTGCAAGAGAGAAGCAGGGACCTGTGACTGTCAGGAGAAATGCTTTGGGACTATTGGATATATATATCATATATGACAGAGAGCAGCACAGATCTGACAGCCATTACCACGCAGAGCCACTCATAGAGCGAGAGAGGGGGCTCATCTTCATTCAGATGGTGTCAACACCAAGAAACAGGCCGTGGCCTCATGAATACTTGTGTTTTATAAGCAAAAGAAGTTGCTCAGAGGGCTTTTATATAGAATCAGATGTTAGTGCTTGTGTATTGCTTCTTTTATGGAAGTAAACTCACCTTGTTAGAATTCTTGGTGTGCTATACATACAAGTGCCCCTTTTGTGTGTGTGTGTAGTTAGAATGTCAGCTCTTGAATGTAAAACACAAGTATGCAAAGGGCCTAGGACTTATCCTTTCTTTGGGAACTATGGGGCAATGGCTGTATAGCAAGAAGGGTAGTTGAAAGGATGCCACACACTATAAAATTATATGTGCGGAAACAAATGGACACAGTTTAAATAATCCACATTCTGTTGAATACAAAATTATTAATTGTGAGTCTTAACATCACACAGCCAACATTCTTATACACCCTGGCAAGGACAGTGCCAGCCTCACATGCATGCCACACTGGAACTCCTTTACAATCTGTATTTATATATATATATTTATACATAATTGGCCTCCAAAGAGGACAAAAGCTTTTGATGAGAGGAGGGGGAAGCATATAAAAATCACACACTGTAGTGGGAGAAGAAGGCAGGCTCTTTGTATTTATAGATGTGCTCCAAGTCCCTTGAATGGAGAGTTCCTGTGCTTTGTTTATTCCATTGCATGATCCAAGTATGACGTCCTGTAGGATGAGGGTTTGATAGCAAGGGGAGCAGTGCGTTGCTCAGCCTCAGAGGACGTGGGGAGACCGTTATGTTTTAACTGGAAGTCAATAGCATTGTGACTTGGGGCAGTTGGAAGAGGCTGACATGAAGGTAGCTTACAGGAGACAGGTTAAGAAAGGGCAATACAGTGCAGCAGTTGCACTAGGAGGACTTGCTAGGAAAAAAAATTAAGAAATGTGTGCAAATTAATTTTAGTACAAAGTAGAGAATTTAGCCGTTGGGATGGGAAAACCATACAGTAATGTTTGCAGGGCCAGTTGAACACACAGCTCATGGGTAAATCTTGTTCATCTCTATACTCCTATCAGAATTCCTTTGGCACTTCAGGATAATTAAACGAACGTCTTCAGTCTTGTCCTTCATCTGCTCTCCACTTCAGAGCGTCCTCCTTGTGGGCATCGGGTCTGATCTGGTTTCTCATGCCTCCCAGCAGGTTGGATGTGGCCTCGGTTGCTACAATAAAGGGTTTCACTACGGTGGGAGGAATCTGACGCAGGACTCCACCTACTGCTCCTGTCAAGCCCTTCTGCTCGTGCCCGCGAGAAGCCACTTCACATATTGTATGGGCTGTGTCAATGACACCCTGTAAATGGGCAGAATAAAATTGCTGCAGTTTGAACTCAATCATGAACACCTGCCATCTTGTACTATATCCTGTCAGGACCACTACACAGGCGCCAGGTCTCTGAGATTTCTATTTACCTGCAGTGTGTTAACTTACCTCCCGAACAGTATCGTATGCTTTGGCCACACCCTCTCTCAAATCTGCTGGCTGTTGACCCCGCCTCAATTTCCGGGACTGTCTGACATCTAGAGCGCACCGCGAAACCGGTGGGGTTGGCGACAGTATATCATACACCGTTTCTGCTGTGGCCTGATAAAAATAGAAGGTTATCATGGTAACAGGCAATGACAGGAGCAATGGGCTCCCTTTCAAAAATGCTGTTCTAATTCCAGGTTAGTGCTAACCAACAACTGCACTATACTTGCACCCCTTACATAGCATAATGCGGTGTGCTGCTCCTATCCCTGGTACAAATCTTAGAAAACCCAAATAACATTTTCAATGCTAAAATATTTACATTTCCAACATTAATCACCAATGGTTGGTTGGTTCAATAGTTTACCACCGAGATTTGTAAGTACCAATTCTTCCTTTGCTATTCTTGCAGTTCTTGTTGTGACTACACAAATATTTTATAAGGTAGCAGCAGTTCCCACAAAGCCTGGCTTGTTCTATAATTAAAAGAACTGTGATGTATCAGGGGACATGCAAGGCTCTGTGGGAATTGGGAGAGCTTACTGCTGAAACATGCCTATATTATTCATGTGGTCAAAAGAGAACAAAGAAAGTAAATACAGAATCTGCCTTTTCATAGTAATTGCATTTACAATGTAATTAACAGTCTTGGTTAATGTATATTGGAGAGCTGCTGAGAAATACATTTGCTTTGTTGATTTTAAAGGTTCTGTTTGGATTTATATTCCCTTTAATAGCAAAGATCGGTTTATTGAAATGACTTAACCCACTGCAGGATGTTTTGATTCTGCAGCTGTTCAGATTTTTTTTAAACCAAAGCAACCCGACTGAAGTCCCTTTAACACTACATTGTCTTTTCTTTGAGTTAGTTCAACTACTTCAAGAAATAAAAGCTGAGTAGATGGTTCTTCTTAGTTACTGGTACCTGTATAGCTTGCACTAGTCGGTTGCTGAGTTCCAATGCAGCAGAAGCTGTGGAGGTGCCAAATGATGCTGCCCCTCTCTGAAGACCTCTGATGATGCGTCCATCTTTCCGATATTGCTCAATGGGTAGCCAGAAGAGATCACGCACACCATGGACTGAGAAAACAAAAATTGACATTGGTTTTAGGAGATGGAATGGACAATGAACTTACACATAGAGGAGACTGTACACTACAGAAATGCCAAGCTTCGTCCAATCCATAGCAAAAGTACCTCTGCATGTGGCCTTCTCAAGGTGATATTTGCCTTACCACTTCACAAACCCAAGAATAGTGCTTCGATTTCTGACTTTCATTTCCTTAGCTTAGTCTACCCTCTCCATGCCAAGGAGTTCTGTGCATAATATGGGTATCCTTCAAGCTTCGACCTTGACTAACTGCCATACTGATCAGTGATGCCACAGCTTTATGAATCTTCTCTATCACCTCACATGTTGTGTTGAAGTTAATGGCTCCAGCTGCTTTTTATAGGTCATGGGTGTGTAAATATTAATGCGAGACAGTATGTCTATGGATATATGTGAATTAGGATTGGCAGTGAATGTACACATAGTAGAGATTTGCAGTTATTATTTAAGTTTGTAGAAATCCACTGCAGTTTTGCTTTCAAATTTAATTCTACCTTTTCTTGGTGTAATCCATGTTGTGACCTCTAAACTCGTTTTTTTTTTCTTTTGTGTCAATTAGTTTTATATTTCCAGCTATTTTCAATAGTCACTATTGCCCCATAACCAGAAATTTAATGCAGATACAAAGTTGCACTCCCCTCTGCGCCTGGTACAATTAAAGGCCATTTGGATCAGATATTCCCTTGTATGCTGACTGCAGCTCTACACATATTTCTCTATATAGCTAAAGAAAATTGTGTGACGATTCAACTGTATAAATGGTAACAGCCTTTCATTTGCAAATAAAAATTTTAATTTTCTGTGCCCATTCTTTTGCTATGAAAATATCCACTTCGGCTGTAAGTTATTTTACTCCTTGCCTAAATGAGCTGAATTGATCCATATGAGAGTCCGAGTTGCTAGCTCACGATTTACATTGAAATGTAGTGGAAATATGGAGGATCGGGGTACACGTGATGGCATTGAAATGAAGAGGACTAAAATCTGAACATGAACATTGTCCAATACATTATATTACATGCAATTCTTTTGAAATAGTTATGAAGCCTACAACAAATGAAACCTACTTCATGAATATAAGAACTCAATGAATATAAAACCAGGCATTATAACAAAACAGAGTGAGCTAGTGATGCCTCTCGGCATGTTGTCGACATACTAAGAGCCCACCTACTATGAGTACACTCTAAACCATTTCAAAAAAGGTTAAACTCCAAAGAGTCCCATTTGGAATGTTAAAAAGTTTCAATATTTATTCATCATATCAGTAAAAAATTCATATACAGACCCCTTGATCCTTCGCCTTACGCGTTTCGTACCCCCTGGTACTTAATCATATGATTAAGTACCAGGGGGTACGAAACGCGTAAGGCGAAGGATCAAGGGGTCTGTATATGATTTTTTTACTGATATGATGAATAAATATTGAAACTTTTTAACATTCCAAATGGGACTCTTTGGAGTTTAACCTTTTTTGAAATTGTTGCATGTGCCCTTGTGGACTAGGGGCTGTACTCTGAGGAGCCCATGACCACTTAGAGACTGGTCTTGACAGCTGCTGTTCTTAATATACACTCTAAACCACACATCATTTACTTACATAACTGTACCACAGAATGCATTGGCCCTACTCCTCCCAGAATGCCTGGCAGCTGGTTCTTGCGGATGTCAGTTAGCCACTCGTTCAGAGCATACGATACAACCTTGTCTGCTCCTAGCAGTCTGAAATATTAAAAGGCAAGTTTGAAAAGTTAACATTATTTCAAGCAACTTTGCAATATACATCAATTCAAAAATATGCAGACTTTTCATGATTTTTAATGGTTTCTGACAGTTCACTAAGCATAGCCCTCTGCTGATCTGTCTGATCACTTTGCTGAGCTGGCTACTGTTACTTTGTATCAACAGCCATCTGTCCTTAGCCTGCATTCTCCCAACCCCACAATTGCCTGCCCTGCACACATTATTTCAAGAAGGAATGGAACATCAGAGTGCAATCCATTGTGGGTTATGCAGTTCCTGCATGCTGTCTGTAAGCTGTGAAGTTGTTACAATTTGTAGCAGTTTAGTCCCTCCTTCCTTGCCAGGATGTGAAATGATGCAGAAAGAGAAGAACTATGGATTTCAGCATAGAAAATGGCATTTATTCATACTTTTAGAAGAAACCGGTAACTGTGTAACGGTACAATGCATTTATCTTAAGGCACTCGAGATCCACAAGTTGTATTTTTACTGACCTGAACTTTTTTTATTCTAATATTAAATCAGGAATCTTTGTATAAAATGTGCTGAACTTACCCGTGTCTGCAATATAGCCTTTTCAGCTTGAGCTCTGAGCAATTTAGTTGCGCCAGCCCAATTAATATTCCAGCAAATGTGCCCTGAAAATGAAAAAAAAAAAAACATTTTTTGTAATTTGCAGACTTCCCAAATACAATATAATGTAGCTACACACACTTATGAAATTTCTCCTATCCAGAGGGCTGGTCTGGACTATACTTAGTCCACCTGCAACTATAATCCATATACACAACAACTGGGAGTTCTCAGATGGTTTAGTTTTATCTTTTGTTCAATTAACTATAGTACAAATTCAGCAAAGTTTGATGGGCTAAAACAACTTAACAGGGGGCATAGATCAATGATCGGATTGGATAGTAATGCACATGGTTGGTACACAAGATAATCTCCAGTGGACCCCTAATTCAGATAATAGACAAGCCCTTTCCAGCTGCATCATATCCCTTTATAAATAACCATATAATTTAGCACTTAATATGTTTAATCCTTATTTGGTTCAAATTCTCCCCATTTACCCCTAATCAACCTTAATGTTGAACTTAGGACAATCTACAAAGGTATTATTTCTCAAACGTCACACTAAATGGCAGTGGGCCCTTCATTTCAGTTCTTTAGTGATACCTAGAAGAAACTGGAGAACATTGTTTTGTTGTTAAACAAGGGGAACACAGCACAAGTTGAGCCAGCTTGTTCCAGAACTTACCACCTGCTCTGTCGAAACATGCTTGCCCTGGTAGTCCAACCATATTGGCACTTCCGATGTGAAACGGAATTCTCTGTGGAAAGAGCAACAGGCTAAGCCTTTATCCATAGATAAAACAGAAACATACCACTGTGGCATCCCAGAGTCCATTCTATTATGACTCTCATAACAAGTATACAGATTATATATATTAGAATAATATTAGTTATACTAAACATCCATGGGGTTTGCTGCCTTTTGTTTCCACTCTGCAATGTACCTGAAGTAAATAGGTTGATCACAGGATGAGCTGGGAGACATTGTTTCCTCTTCATTGGATCCTTGGGAGGTTTCCAGTTCTAATTCACAATCAGAGCTAGATTTAGCAGGACCATCCACGTGAGATGCTAAGGATATAATGTAAAGAACATTTTATATGAAACCTTCAGACATTCGCCTCCATTCTTATTGCCTTTGTCAGAAATACTCACCCTCTGAGCCCAACTCCATGGGAACTATTGTTTGAATTCCAGATGCCAGACTGGTAAAGAAATCTTTCAGGAAAAATAAAGCATCCTGTTGTGAAGGCATAAATTTACATGAGTGGAGGACCATGGAAGTTAAGTTCCTCCCCCTAGAAGGAAGGTTTCAGACAAGTTCAGAATTCCCTGCTGGAGTACCACAAGGTCTCTTGCTGGTCTCAGTCAAAGACCATCAACCATTTCCTAAATAACACATAATATTCAAACACACATACACCCTGGATGCCAGGTTCTCGGAGGCCCCAGGAAGCCCAGGCCAAATAAATGATCTCCTCTTATGACAACCATAACTATGGCCTGAGTAATCTTACCACATCATGTTTGTTAATCTGGATGTTTAACAAGCATGATGTGGTAAGAACAAAAGTATAAGCAGATGATGTATAAATTGGCCAGGTTGTGAATGCAAAGAAAAAGTGAAAGGAAGAAGAAGAAAGAGATATTCTTGCAGATAGAATATGCGAATTACTCACCTGATCAATGTTCAGCCGAAGTGGCATTAAGGACATTCTGAGATAGCACTCTGGTCCCCCAAGTCCAGCCTCAGGACTGACATGAAGAGCTTTGACAGTGAGCTTTATTGACAAAGGTATCAGTGTTAGAATTTTTCCTAAAAATGGACCCGTTAACACAAGACAATAAAAATGGTGTAACAGCATTATCACATGATATTAACAGTTTTGTATTTACCTTCTGAATCCCCCCCCCATCTCTCTAGCCCTTAGTAGCTCATCCTTCCTGGCTGTTTCCAGCTTATCTACTATCTTATAACCACCTTCCATTATCCATGTAGTTTGACTTCTAACACATTTTGAGCTACCCACCCACCCCACCCCCACACACACTTTCCCCCACTCTTGAGTTTTATTTGAATACATCATTAGTTTCCTTTGTGTTGTGATGCTTTTGCCCCGTACCATATTGGAGTGAGCCCGGCGTGGCATTTTCTCACTCGTGTACAGATACAGAAACTTGTTGATGTGTGATGAAGCCAAGCGATCTCTGATCTCCAGCTCTTGCACTATAAAAACTTGACGTGCAAGTGGAATTTCATCCAGATCACCTGTGTGAAGCTTCTCCTCTCCATCACCCAAGGGTGTTGGATACGACTCATGCTGGAAGCTCACCTAACATAAGAAAAAAGGATGGGCAAGTGAAGCTAATACAAGGAATACATAATAAATGAAAGCAGTCTCTCAGTATCACAAGAACATGGATTGTCAAACAAAAGAATATTCTGTCTCATTCAAATGTGTTTATGAATTCCTTGGGAAAGGACACAGAATAAATATATTTAAAACAAATGGTCTCCAACCTTGGTAAGCTGGATCTCCATAAGAATATCATGGATCCGTCCATTTCCGCCCTGGGTCCTCCATGTGTTTTGAGGACGGTTGGTGACTGATGATCGGGAAGGGGAACCCCGTGCATTGTGAAAGCTTGTTCTTGACCTGCAACAAAAGCAAATATGACAGTGAAAATTTCCTAAAAGTATGTCACAGATACAGCTTAATGAGATATTGTACTTGCATGAGGGAATCAGTTTTGTTTTTGGCAAACAACAAAAGCTTTAAGCAGTTTCAAATACCCTTTATTTGAATGATGTTATATACTACACGGCCGATTGCAATGGCTAGGCACAAGATATTGGGTATAAAAATGTCCCGTGTGCTATTGTCCTAAATAAGTGTGAAGGGTATAAGGAGGTTTGGCTGAGGCAATATACTTGCAGTGGCTTCCAGATTGTGGCCCCTATAGAGCAGTAGATGGGGCAGCTCAGGCTGAACACCAAATAAGGTGAAATTCAAGAGTGAACATTATCCTTGGGACTATCCAAAAGTATCTGTCAGGATCATGGTTTATACCAGTGATCCCCAACCAGTAGCAACATGTTGCTCTCCAACCCCTTGGATGTTGCTCCCAGTGGCCTCAAAGCAGGAGCTTATTTTTGAATTACTGGCTTAGAGGCAAGTTTTGGTTGCATAAAAACCAGGTGTACTGCCAAACATTCTCTCCTGTAGGCTGCCAGTCCATATAGGGGTTACCAAAAAGCCAATCAGAGCTCTTATTTGACATCCACATGGACATTTTCATGCTTGTGTTGCTCTCCAACTCTTTTTTAAATTTAAATGTGGCTCACGAGCAAAAAAGGTTGGGGACCCCTGGTTTATACGTTTGTGACCTTATGAGCTTAGGTGGGGGCTGTAAGCACCTGAAGTGTGGTGGTTTGTGGATTGCCACATGCAAGGGGTGGAGGACTTGAATTTTTCTTTTTTTTTTCTAGTTTGCTGGGTGGACGGGAGCAAGGAATTTATGCTCCTGGCCTATTGTTCTTCCTGTTTATCTCCACACCCTGCAATCTGAAATGCACTTCTTGAGCAAGATAAGAGACTCTAATGAAAACAGTAGAATGGCACAGGCTACAATTGTTTCATCAAATAAAAAAAATAAAGGATTACTACATCTTACAAAACAAAACTTTCCTACCTTGGAGATTGTGCCCGAGCAGAGTTTGGACGGCTGCTGCCCAAATCTTTGCCACCATACAGATGCCATACAACAGAAATCTCCCGTAGGACAATGCGAGTATCTGGAACAGGGAACTTAGCTGGAGGCTTCAACAAGTCCGTACTCCCCAAAGGGCGTGAGAAGTGCCCCTCTTTAACTGCAATAGAGCTATCCACCAGTTTTCTCACCACAGGCTCACCGTCTTTTGGCTAAAGATAGAAAAAAAAAAACACTCATAAATGACAATTTAATTCTGCAGGCATTTTAAAATAACACGTTTAAATCCTGATCCTCACCGGAACACCAATTCCAGGGGCATCGAGGATACAGAAATCATCGGTATCAGTCAGTTCGCTATCCCCACTGGTGTCTGAGAGGCCCAAGCTCTCCTGGGATACTCGGCCCTCAGTCAGGGGTGGAGGAGATGGTGAGGTGATTTGACGTTGTTTACCAGCCATAATCTCTTCAGGGAAAAGATACACTGAAACAGGGGAATCTTCACGAAGAACAGCATCTGCAGCAATGGCTGTGGAATAACAGGAAAGTAAGAAGCAATAGGTTTAACCTCCTGTTTTACCCTACAGTACATCATTTTATATACATGCCTCCCTCAGTCACAACTGCACTTTAAATATATTTATAGTGCTCATATACCTGCTTCAGGCTGTTCTTTGCCAGTCCTTCCAGTGTCTATCAGAGCATCAGTCAAGTCTCCTTGATTAATCTGAGCCGTCTCTGCAGGAAGGCATGGAGGTAAGGAGGACGGACCCTCTGGCGGCTGAAACAAGGAAATCATACACATTTAATTGGACTGCAATGATTTGGTTCTGGTTCTTATTTAGGACCATATCTTAAGGTTCCTTTTTCAATTAAATCCCTATTTATTCCATACTTCCTGACTCCCTTCATATCCCTATTGATATCTGGCTGAACCGCCCATACCGCCTCCATTATGATCTGATCATTGGGCCCTAGGGCCCACGATCAGATCACCCCGATATCGCCCACCTCAATGTGGGCATATCGGGGAGAGATACGCTCGTTTGACAATATCGCCAAACAAGTGAATCTCCCTGTCTATGGCCACCTTAAAGGTGTAGCATCTCTATAAAAGTAATTATTCAAGGACTGTTATCTGGGAAACCAGTTATCCAGAAAGCTGCAAATTAAGGGAAGACCATCTCCTATGATTGCCATTTTTCACTGTAATAATAAAACAGTACCTTTTACTTGGTCTCAGCTAATCCTTACAAAGCAAAGCAATCCTATTGGTTTTAACTGGGTTCTTTTTTTTTTTTTTGTTTGTTTTTTTTAAGCAGATTTAAGGTATGGAAAGACCCCTTATCTGGAAAACACCAGGTACTGAGCATTCTGGTAACAGGCGCCATACCTGCATTAACCTTTGAAATTTCTTTCCACATGATCAAAACAAATACATGTATGGGAACTGTTATGCAGAAAATTCAGGACCTGGAGCCTTCCGGATAACAGATCTTTTTGTAATTTGGATCTTCAAACCTTAAGGCTGGGGACAGACAGGGAGATTCGGGGAGATTCTGTCGCCTGGCGTTTTTTAGCAGGCGACAATCTCCCCGAATTTCCTTCTCCCTGTCTGCCGCTAGTATAACTGACAAAGAGCCAGCGCCTGTGCACACATAGCGCGGCGATTTCCGGAATCGCCCGAAGTTTCCTCACGAAGTATCTTCGGGCGATTCCGGAAATCGCCGCACTATGTGTGCACAGGCGCTGGCGCTTTGTCAGTTATACTAGCGGCAGACAGGGAGAAGGAAATTCGGGGAGATTGTCGCCTGCTAAAAACGCCAGGCGACAGAATCTCCCTGTCTGTCCCCAGCCTAAAGGGGAATCCAACCCCCCGGTGCTAACCCCTCATGCCCCGTAGGCCCCCCCTCCCTCTTCCCCCCCGGCCTACCTCTCCCCCCGGGCTATTGCCCCTAAGTTGCTACTTACCCCTCTGTGTAAGTCCCCTCCAGCAACGTTCACAGGGGCCATCTTCTCTTCAAACCTCTTCTTCCTGGAGTGGGCGGCGTATGCGCCGTAGGACGCTGGTACTACTGAGCAGCATCCAGGGAGAAGCGATTTGAAGAGAAGATGGCTCGCTGGAGAGGACTTACACAAGTAAGCTACACTAAGTAGCAATTTAGGGGCAAAAGCCGGGGGGGGAAAGGTAGGCCGGAGGGAGAGGGGCCTATGGGGTGGGGTTAGCGCCTGGGGAGGTTGGATTCATAAAGTATTACTCTTATCATGAGTTTCTTTATAAAGCACTAACATATTCTAAAAATGTTGTGCTGTGTTTGTTCTCCTGAATTAATTGCACAAGAAGAAGGAAGAAAAAGAATAACAAAAGATGGCAACAGAGGCAGATCCATAGTACAACCAAAATGACCTGCAAAGCTGGGCCAAAACAGAAGGACACACAGTGATTCCTTTTCATTGATGGCATTCTTGAAATCTTTTAGATTAACATCACTACAAACCAGATCATTCTGGCATTTAGTGACGTTAATCTAAAAGATTTCAAGAATGCCATCAATGAATAGGAATCAGTGTGTGTGTGTGTGTCCTTCTGTTTTGGCCCAGCTTTGCCTAATCATAAAATTGTAGTCACTGGTCACTTGGCTTATGAAATAGACGAAGAACTTTTGTGAGGAGTTTATATTCACTCTAGTCACTATAATGGTTCTGCTAAGCCACGTATCCCAAGAAGCAACACCTTATTGTTCGTGTAATTTTAAGTGCTAAAGCTCCACCTGGTGTTGCTGATGAACACAATGAGCCTGACTGCATCATTGTACATATTTTATTTTCATTCAATACAACATACTACATACAACAGGAAATGGAAAGTTTCTCATGCTACTAGTTTCATATTGAACTTTTACACTCTCAATATTCAGTGCATGTGTGATTGTATTTGGGCTTACCTCTGCTCCTCCTTCTTTCCCTAGTCCCTTTAAGATCCATGTTCTTGCAAGTCAATTTTGTTTGACCAATATCAAGACACACTCTTATATGAAGCTGTACTAAAGTATTTTTTTTTTATAGTGCAACACACACTGACCACCTAATGAATCCTGATGTGATTAAAAAAGTCATGATTACAAAGAAACTACTCTCCGAAACCCCTCCTCAAAAAAGTTGGTCACTGCACTGTACTCTATGCTTCTCTCAACAATTCACTCACCGTTCTCCACAGCTTACACAAGGTGGCACCAAGACTTACCGGAGTTAGATGATGAGGATTGGGAGGAAGCAACGAATAGAGCATATGATTACCTGATCTCTTCAAGAGACAAGCTAATCCAATTTAAAATTATTCACAGACTCCATCATACTCCTCTGAGATTATATCATATGGGAATCCGGGACTCCTCCCAATGCCCCAAATGCAATGCCTCCGATGCAGATTATCTTCATCAAATATGGCTATGCCCAATTATTAACCATTTCTGGGAACGAGTCTTGAATTTCATACAAAGCACAACACCCCTGCCAAAAATACTAGCACCCAAGGTATGCCTGTTTGGTATTATAGATGAGATCGATCTAGATTCAGCGGCACGCATTTTGTTTAGAACCTTGTTATTTTATGCCAGGAAATCCATTCTCTTACACTGGATGGCTCATTCCTCCCCAACACTCACCAGTTGGCTTAATCTAATGAAAGCAC
>CM044437.1:20970513-21008615 GCA_024363595.1 Xenopus borealis | reverse complement strand
AAGAAAACACATTTTAATACTTATACCTGTAGCTTTTGTCCTGCAATCTCGGTGGGAGGCTCAGTTTTGGGGGGACAATGCAGGTCACCATTGTTCATGACATACTGGGTGAGATTAACCAACATGGCACAAGAGTCCGCACAAGTGTGAATATGCAAGACATTATTAGAGCAGCGCAGTTCGAAGAGAGGCTGTGCCTAAAAGTGACAGAGAAAAGAGTAAGGGGTTGCAGAAAGGCAAAGTGCATTCTTCATCTAAAACCGAAATAATTCAGCGAATCAGGCCATAGAAAAATAAATGAGCACCAATAGATGAGTATCTCATGTGCACAAATATGATTAGTTAAAGTGAACCAGACAGTTTTGCACTGTCTTCTAGTTATTTGCATCTTTCCTTTATGTTATACTGTATGTTAGAACAATAAGCTCTTCTTTCAACCTCTCCTACCTGTGAGCCACTCCAAGCGAATAGCATTTGAAAGTGTACTGTTTAGAGAGGCTACACCAAGCATAATTTATTTCAACATACCCCTGCAAAATGCATTTTATATATAGTGGTGTTCTACTGAATATGCATAATTCAAGTATGCAGTACTGTTGCCTTTAGACTGCTCAACAGGTAAAAATTGTTGAAAGCATAGCTAAAAATTGTGAAATAATTTAAAGAATTAGCAGTTGTCACCAGAAAAACAGCAACAATGTATTTTATGATCTACGTTATTGCTCTAAGCACCCTGCCCCACCCAAGGTTCCTCTCTAGATTAAGGACAAACTACATTACCCATCATTTCTTAATGGAAGTATTTAAATGGTAACTCTGAACTATGATGTGACAAGTCATAATGGATTCAGAAATATTCAGCTAGATAACAGCTAGGGGATCATATCAGTGTCCTATAGCTGAACAAATGTAACGGCTAGTAAACAAATTTATATTTGATTTATAGGCGCAATTCAGATTTCCTTAGACATAGCCATAGTCTTGACATAACATAGATTCTCTGCTGGTTTTCTTTAGGCGGCAGAAAAGAACCTAAATCCGTATGGGCCACCTGTCATTGGAAGGCAAAAAAGTGAAGGTAAGAAGTTTTTCTTAAAGGACAAGGAAAGTGTAAAATAGAATAAGGGTAGAAACGCTGTATTTTGTATACTAAACATAAACATGAACTTACTGCACCACAAGCCTAATCAAACAAATGATTTATGCTTTCAAAGTTGGCCACAGGGGGCTGTCATCTTGTAACTTTGTTATACATCTTTGTCTGACACTGGCACTGCACATGCTCAGTATGGTCTGCTTGAGTTCTGCATGGCTGGTAAGTAAGGCAGGGGCTCCCCCTGCTGTTCATAAGTGATTGTTTCCCTGCCAGAAGCACTAAATGAAGGGAAATGTTCACTGCATACAGTCAGGTTTCTTATAAAAACGGTACACATTTTAAAATTTAAGTATATTGGAGATAGATTTCTTTTTCATTAAAGAAAGTAAAAATTGGATTTTATTTCTTTGCCTTTCCTTGCCCTTTAAAGCCAATGGTAGGTATCCCAGGTAGATTTTGGGGATTCTCCACTGGCTAAACAACAGTGGTAGAGAATATGGCCCATGTGACATTATCAAAAAAAAGATAAAACATCGATTACACTGCACATTTATTGCCAGTGTATTCTCTAGGATTCTCACCAGTTTGGAGGATGAATTTCCCTTCCAGGTGGTGATCACCAACTCCAGGAGGTCAACATCCAGGACACAGACATAATCTGAGAATTAGAGAATAAGCAACTCACTAATAGTAAATAGGACAATATTTGCCAATTCGACCTTAGTTTTCCCTGGTTTAGATGTTAAATATCCTGCTGAGGCACTAGTGCTATTTGCACAGTGCCTGTGGAAGACCTAGGGGGACAAATTTGAGCACAAATAAAAATAATGTTATAATGTGATATTCTTCATTAGGCTTTTATTGCATTGTGAATCTTAATTTGTGCATTGAGAAACTATTTGCAATTGCTATCCTGATGTCGGGCAATGTGAGGGGCAAAGGGTTCACAAAGGCAAAATTGTTTGCATTGCATTTATTTGCATTGTACACTATTTTTCCGTTAACAACCAATATTACATTCCCCCACTTGCCATTAGGTGCAGTCTTCATATACATATACTGCCTCCTATTGAAAATAATTAGTACACTATTCATTACTGACCCCTGGTAGACTTCTTAGCAGTAAGTGATGTGGCCCTGAGGGCCTGTCAATGGAATGCAAATGAATGCAGATGGGACAGTGTTTTATATAGCAAATGGCTGGAGGTTGTGGGCAGGGTCACACCATACCTGTGCCTTCACGGAAGCCCAATTCTGTGTTTAAATACCATCCTGTGATTTTATGTCTTAAAAGAAACAGCTGAGTGTAAAAATAAAAACTGGGTAAATTGATAGGCTGTGCAAAATAAAATAATATTTCTATTACAGTTAGTTACCCAAAAATTTAATCCATAAAGGCTGGAGTGAGAGGATGTCTAACAGATGTCTAACATAACAGAATAGAACACTACCTGCTTTTCAGCTCTCTAAATCTGAGTTAGTCAGCGCTTATGAAGGGGGCCACATGGGCCATAACTGTTCAGTGAGTTTGCAATTGATCCTCAGCATTCAACTCAGATTCAAAAGCAACAGTTATGACCCACGTGGCCCCCTAAAATAGTTACTGCCTGGTAACCAATCAGTGGAAACCAAGAGAGCTGCAAAGCAGGAAGTAGTGTTCTGGCTATTATGTTACACATCCAGTCTTTTGTTGAGGCATATATGTAGACACCATATAGACAATGCAGGGAATAATGCTTTACTATTTGAGATCTAGCCACCATCTTACCTTTTTTTAGATCTGGGACTTCAGCATCACATTTGTCAGACAGGTAAAGAGCAGAGTCGTCTAAAATAAACCTAGATGCAGAGAAAGCCAGAGTAGTTACACAGTGGACAAGTGTCAGGATACTAAAGAGACAGAGAAAAAAAAGAAAACAATGCTGCAGAAAGTCATATATCTGTATATGTGTTGCTCAGTGAATAATAAGCTCACTTCACCTGAGCAGGAAGGTTGATGTGTCCACTACAATGTTACTTGAGAGAGTAAAGGTTTCTGCAGTTATCAACACTCTGATTGGGAGGTAGAGAGGTCTGTATTGAAAAAAAAATGGATATGGATTAAAGGAGGGCACTTAACCTGTGTTTGTGACAAAGCCATGATCAAGTATGCCAATAAGGATGATAATATATATACATTCTTGCTTGGACATAGGTTAAGACTGAGCTGTGGCATCATAAAAATAACCTCCATGTAGGGTTTCCTTATGCTAGTACGGAGTTAAGATAAGTGTATGGATGCGTCTCACAAACCTCTCCTATTCTTGACATTTTGGATGGCTGCACACAGGAAGATAAAGATGACCAATTTGGCCACTTTGTTTGTGGTGATTAAATACTTGCATGCAGTTATGCAGTACTACAACATTGTGGTGAAGTATATACAATAAGGTAAGATATAAAGTACAATTAACAAGGATAATTAACAGGATATTAACCAATTAAGAATATGATCATTAGTGAGTTATGGTAAAAGAACAAGACTATGGGCACACAAGCTCAAGGCTCCAGCTGTTCTCAGCCTGTGAATTTGTGCAAGCTGAGAGAGAAGCAGGTCTGCTACCTGCCCTTGCTCCATTGATTTGAATTTGATCAGCCTGCATGCACACACACACAGCAGAGCTGAAGCCGAGGTCCTCATGTATATTTTCATGCATTTGGGATGACCCCAGTTCGGATTCAGATCAATGGAGCAAGGACAGGAAGCAGACCTGCTTCTCTCAGCCTTAAACTACACAGGCTGAACAGGTGGAGCCTTCAGCCTGTGTTCCCTTAGACTAACTGTACAATTGTGTTCAGACTAAATTTCTACCGCAAAGAAAAGTTGATTTGATTACTCTTTCAAATAACAACAGTGACTATATACCTGTAATCCACAGCACAACTGAACAGATGGGTGTGCAACACTGTTATTACAGCAGGGGGGCTGTAGCCTAAAATTGGTTCATCAACCACATCCAGGAAATCCAGGATCTGGGAAAAAGAAAACAAGTTAAATGACACAGCAGAGATTCAGCACCATCTGTTTTAATTAAGATCTGTAAGTTTTATACCTAAATTTACCTAAAAAGAAAATGTATGGCTAAGAACCCATTATCTAAAAATCCCAATTATGGAAAATACATCTCCCATAGATTCCATTGTATCCAAATAATCCAAATTTTAAACAATAATTTTACTCTGTAA
The DNA here is from genome assembly GCA_024363595.1 of Xenopus borealis. Classification (NCBI taxonomy): domain Eukaryota; kingdom Metazoa; phylum Chordata; class Amphibia; order Anura; family Pipidae; genus Xenopus; species Xenopus borealis. Next base: position 21,004,294 of record CM044437.1, on the reverse strand, counting down.
TAAAACAGTACCTTGTACTTGATCCCAACTAAAATATAATTAATCCTGATTGGAAGTGAAGCCAGTATATTGGGTTTATTTAAGGTTTACATTAGGGATGCACCAAATCCAGGATTCAGTACGGGATTCGGCCTTTTTCAGCAGGATTCGGCCAAATCCTTCTTCCCGACCGAACCGAATCCTAATTTGCATATACAAATTGGGGGCGGGGAGGGAAATGGCATGACTTTTTCTTAAAAAACAAGGAAATAAAAAATGTTTTCCCCTTCCTACATCTAATTTGAATATGCAAATATGGTTCGGCCGAATCCAAAATAGTGGATTCGATGCATCCCTAGTTTACATGATTTTCTAGTAGGGGATGCACCAAATTTTTTTGGATTCGGCCGAACCCCCAAAGCCATTGTGAAAGATTCGGCCAAATATAGAACTGAATCCTAATTTTCATATACAAATTGGGGGAGGGGAGGAAATTGCATGACTTTTTCTTAAAAAAAAACAAGAAAATAAAAAAGGTTTTCCCCTTCCTACGTCTAATTTGCATAGGATTCGGATTGGTATTCGGCCAAATCTTTTGCAAAAGATTGGGTGGTTCAGCTGAATCCAAAATATTTAGGATTTCCCACAGTTGCCTCACTAGGAAACTTCAGGTGACTTCGGAAAACAAATAGCTCTGAGTGCCATCCCGCCAGCAATTTACATTCTAGTCGGTGGAAAGGCACTGGAAGGTATTAAGATTAATCACCCCGACGAAGATGAGGTTTGTCACCGGGTGACTACTCTCCCAGAATCTGACCATGTGGCTCTGCCTTAAGGCCTCTTACTCACAAGCGGTTAAAGCTGCACTGCCCTGCGGCTGAACGCAGCTTTAAAAGGGGAATTCAACCTCCCCACCACCGGTAGGCCCCCCTCCCCCCGGGAAAATGACCCTAAGTGGCTACTTACCCCTCCGTGCAGGTCCCCTCCGTGTAAGTTCACCGACTGAAGTTTGTGAACTTTTTGGCACATACCCAGTAGCAGAGGAGGGTGGGGGGGTGTTGAAGTCTTCTCAAGGGGGACACAGGGAACGAATAGGGACATAACAACGCAACCCCAGAACAGCAGGTTTATGAAACATCATTGCACTACTGAGTGCAATACCTTATGGCCAAATGAGGCCTCGGCTGAAGAAAATGTGTCAAGAGTGTAAAATTTGGTAAATGTATGGACCGAAGACCAGGTGGCTGCTCTGCAGATCTGATCCAAGGAGGCTGCATTGCGCCATGCCCAGGAGACTCCTACTGATCTTGTAGAGTGAGCCCGGATTGTTTTGGGTGGTGATTTTCCCTTGGAGATGTATGCTTGTCTGATGGTCTCTTTTAACCAACGTGCAATCAAAACCTTGGAAGCTGGTATGCCCGGCCGGGGACCGTTGGGTATAACAAAGTGAGTCTGGGAATGTCTGAAGGATTTCGACCATTCTATGTACCAGCGAAGAGCTCATACCACATCTAACTTGTGGAGTCTGCGTTCCCTTATCATTCTTAGGTTCTGGAAATAGGGATGGTACAACAATTTCTTGATTTATGTGGAAGGATGACACCACCTTTGGAAGGAAGGATGGATACGTGCGTAAGACTGCTTTGTCTCTGTGGAAGACTAGGAATGAAGGGTTGCAAGACAATAAACTAATCTCCGAAACCCGTCTGGCCGATGTGATTGCCACCAAAAATGTTACTTTCAGGGTTAGCCATTCCTCTGAAATTGTTCCTAAGGGTTCAAAGGGAGGGTCTTGCAGAGCTTCTAACACAACATTGAGATCCCAACCTGGGATTGGGGAACGGAATGGAGGAACAATATGCGCTACACCCTGTAGAAATGTCCGAACAGGATCCTCCAAAGCTAGACGTGATTGAAGTAGGACTGACAAAGCTGACACCTGCACTTTCAAGGAGCTAAGCTTCAGACCAAGCTGTAGGACTCTCTGTAGAAAAGATAGGACTCGTAGAATGTCGCATTCCAGAAAGGATATGTCCTGGTCTGGATTTGCGTTAGTCTGTATACACCAATTCCAGTAGGTCTGCCAAATTCTGTGGTACGTCTTAAAGATGATGACTTAGGCAATAGTGGAGGATGTTATTACCACAATGCTAAAATCACATTTCTTCTCCATATGGAGCCCTCAACAGCCATCCCGTCAAAACGAAGAGGCCTGGATTGTGATGAACTATGGGCCACTGACGTAACAGGTCATTTCTTGACGGTCCAATAGGGGGTTATCACAATTGCCGTGAGCTGAGATTGTCTGATCTTCTTTAGAACTTGAGGCAGCATGGGGAGAGGTGGAAAGATGTAGGCAAGGTCGAACTTCCAACTCGGAGTCATTGCATCTACTCCCACCGCTAGAGGATCCCGTGATCGGGAAAAGAATGTTGTTACTTTGTAATTGGTTAGGAAGGCCATCAAATCGATCTGGGGGTGTCCCCATTGACTGGTTAGCTCCACAAATGCTTTTGGGTTAAGTTCCCATTCCCCTGGATCTAGTAAGTTTCAGCTGAGAAAATCTGCTCTTGTGTTGGACACTCCCAGAATGTGACTTACGGAATGGCGGTCTTACAGAATTGGATTCTGCTCAGTTCAATATCAGTTGGACCTCCACTAATGCTGCCTTGCTGTGTGTTCCTCCCTGCCGGTTTATGTATGCAACCATGGTGGAGCTGTCGCTCTGTACTCGAACAGCACATGTTCGGAGATGTTATGTTCAGTGAATGAGAGAAAGACGTACTGCCCGAAGCTCCAGAACAATTATGTGCAGTTTGGACTCCTCGGGAAACCAGAGACCTTGTACAGACTGATTGTTCCATGTTGCCCCCCAACCCTGCAGACTTGCGTCTGTTGATATGACTGTCCAATTCGGAGTTTGCCAAGACTGACTCCTCTGTTGAGGGGAATAGCGACATCTTCTGAGATAAGGGGGCTTCCCTTCCAGCATGTCAGGATGTTGGATTGAAGAGGACGTAATGTATCTGTGCAAATGGTACCGCTTTGATGGAGGATACCATCAATCCCAGTACCTTCATTGCCATGTGAATGGTAGGTCTATGGGTGCGAAGTAGAAGGTTGTTCTGAGATATAATTTTTTCCTGCTTGTCTGCAGGTAAGCTCACCGTCTACGCGAGTGTATTGAAATCGAGGCCAAGGAATGTCATTTGGTAACTGGCATGAAGATTGGACTTGTCCCAGTTGATAGTCCAACCGAAGTCTTGTAGGAGAGCGATTGCCCTCTGCAGATGCCTGTTGACCTTCTCTGCTGTCCTGGATTTCAGAAGAAGGTTGTCTAGGTATGGTGTTATCAAAATCCCCTGATGTCTTGACCCAGGCATCTGTAGAATGATGAGTCCAAACCTCCCGGAACTGCAGCAGCCTGCCCCCTATTGGCTGATAGAATCCCGGAGGGGGTGCCCTGTCAACCAGAAGTGGGCTTGTCAGAGCAGTTTTTGTTGTTGTGAAACGTGTTGCTCTTCCAGGCTGGACATCCCTTGTCAGAAGTTTTAGCACGAAAATTAGAGAGTTGTGGTGGACTGTATCATCGGGTGAATCGGCTGGTCTGGCCGCTAGAAAATCTGCCTCGTCTGGATGATGTAGAAGATCTGTTGTTTGACTGAGGAAAAAATGTACTCTTTCCCCCGGTGGCTTGAGAAATAATCTTCTCCAGTTCCTCCCCAAACAGGCGTTGTCCCTTAAAGGGAAGGGAGGTTAGGGATTTCTTAGAACTGCTGTCTGCTGTCCAGTTCAACCATAAGGTTCGACGCGACGCCACTGACAGCGCAGATGTACGTGCAGTAATTTGTGCTGTATCTAGTGAGGCGTCACATAGATAGGCAGAGGCCTCTACTATTGATTGTGTTGTTGACAGGAGCTCCGATCTGGGCACTCCGTTTTGAAAATCTGCGAGCAGGGCCTCTTGATACCCAGGCTGCGGCTAATACTGGCCATAGGGTACAACCGGCGGAACAGAAGACCGATCTCAGAAAGCCTTCAAGACGTCTGTCAGAAGGATCTTTAAAGGCTGCGGCGTCTGTAACTGGAAGAGCATTGGACTTGGATAACCTAGACACTGGAGCATCTACTGTGGGAGGCATTGACCACTTGTCCACTAGGTCCTTTGCAAAGGGGGTAGGACTTAGACATTTTTCGGGTAGCCTGGAATTTCTTCTCCGGCGAATTTCACTCTTATTGTATTATGCTGATGAGTTGTTCATGGGAAGGAAAACATCCTGAGGACTTGTGTTGTCTCTTGAATAAACTGGTTTGAGACTGTTGTTCAATGGTGTGGGAGATTTTTAACACCTCTGTCACTTCCCTGATGATATGTTCACTGTCATGTGGAATATCCAGACTCTTGGCCTCACCCTCATCTTCCTCTTCTGCGTCAGAAGAAACTTCGGAAGGAGGGAGTTCACCTTCTGAATTTGAGGAATTTTCTCCCACTGATGAAACGTCAAAAGGAGTGTGGGTGCTAGTGTGCCCCTTGTCGGGCTCCTGTCTTTTGCATTTTCTGCTGGACTTGGAACCAAGTTTGGCAAGAGCTCTTCCCAAATTATCTGTGATGGAGGGTAGGCTCTGTAAGAATGCTAAGGAGTGAGTCAGCTGAATAGCCCAGAGAGGGACAGGCGGTTCTGCAGAGGGACCGGCCACAGCATCCTACTGATCGACCTCCCCAGCAGTGACTGCAGTTGGAGGTGTTGGAGGACTAAGGCAACATCCTGTTGTAGGGAAACTGCCTTGTAGCAGGGTCTGCAGAGGGGCTCCAGGAATTTTGGCGTGGCAGCTTTTACATGCAAAATAAGTAATTAGAGCTGCTGGTGCTCTCTCCCCCCCCCCCATCCTAGGAACAAGCAACCCTGGCTTACCTTCTGCCATTAGAGCGGTGTCTGTGATACCTGCTGCTGTGATTGGTGGGAGAAGAGTGCTCAACAGCAAACAGTAGTGGTGAGTATGAGGGTCTGGAAGGTGTAAGGACCTTGTGGGACTCGAGGTGAATAGGTGCTGGTATATGCTGTAGATCCAGCAGCCCAGGATGCGCTCTGGGGAAGGTGCAAAGAAAACAAAATGGCGCCCAGAACAAACAAACGAGTTCTCGCGGCACTCGCAAGGCTTTCCTCCACTCCCCACCACTGATGAGCGTGGAGGGAAAGGAACTCCAGCAGGAAGGACGCGCATTGGTGTGTCCCCTACAGTAAGTGCAAGGGACTCCAGCAGGAAGGACATGCATCAGCGTGTCCCCTACACTAAGTGCAACTAGGAGCAGGGTGAGCAGTTTACCCTGTTCCCTTGCTGCAATAGCTGCATGGCAGTCGCTCCTCCCTGTGCATAGATTGGGAGACAACCGAGGGGACCAAGGGAGAGCACCAGAATTAAACCCCAGAATATGTAGACATAAACGCACTGCTTTTCCCCACACCGGTTAGGCCCTCTGCCTGCAGGTGTGTCTGGAGAGTCGTTATAGCCTTCGGCTAGAGAATGACTCCGGCAAGAAGTGTATCTAAGGAGACAGGTAGTCCTGCACCTGATGACACTCCAAATTACATCAATATGATAGAAACTTGAAGAGTAATAGAGGATCCAACCTCCTGTGAAGCAGGACACTTAAAAACTGACGTTATTGGTTGGGTGTGGTGTTGTGTTAAGCCAGACTGCCTGGCACGCCCCTTCATTTACTTAAGTGTCCCGCTTCCTAGAGGGTGGAGCTTAACCCCATTTGTTCCCTGTGTCCCCCTTGAGACGACAGAGAAAGTATCTTTAGCACATGCTCTATTAGGGTTGTGGCACACAGGGAGATTAGACGAGCAGCAACAGATCTTCTCCACTGCGGCAACTAATCTTACCAAATGCCTTCCCACCAGCATGAATGTGAATCGCCAGCGGGATGGCAAATGTATCACTTCGGTTTTCTGAAGTTGCCCAAAGTTTCCTCATAAGGTGACTTCTGAAAACAAAGCAATACATATGCCATCCCGCCGGTGATTATTTTTTCTCTAGGAAGCCAAATTATGTTGCAGAATCCACTTTGTGATCTAATAATTGGTTTAGAAGCACTTCTACCTCATCTTAGGGCTGAGCTCTGCTCCTATGCATGTGAGACTGCATGCAAGTGGCAGCGGCTTAGATGAATGGAGTAGGGGCGTGGAGTAGAATAATCATAAAATACTTACTTGACTGTACCAGCTTTGATAAGGCAATGCCATGTGGTGACGCAAGGTGGCACCATCAAGTCTCAGAGCCACAAGAAATTCCTGCCATTAGAGAAAAATAACAGATATGAAGATATAGTGAATAAAGTACCCCCCCTTGTAAATTATAAGGATATTTATGACCATATAAAAACAGGAGGCCAAAGGCCATGTAACTCCAAGGTAACTTCTAATATTGCAAAATGGGGTACTTTATTTATTATAATACACAAGTTTTAGTGAGTCATGTGACTAAAATTACATCACTAGTCACCGTTTATAACTGATGACAACACTAGTCACCATTTATAAGGATATAATATACAAGATATTCATGGCTTTTGTGTATTCTATAGATATATTTGAAGATGGAGTATACGCAAATGCGCTAATTTACTGAGAGGAGTTATGGCTTCCTGGTGGTAGAATTCTGCAATCTACAATGTGTGTGTTATTATTCTAGAAGCATTTGTTCTATCTATTATAGGAATGTTAGCATGATGGATTTTTCCCACTAACGTGAAAACCTTAAAAGGTCAATAATGGTTGGGGTCGGGGACATTACCTTCACATTCTTTACAAGGTTTAGATCAATTCTGACTGCCAATGAGAGCATCTTTTGATTTCGGTCTTTCCGAGCCCCTGAGAGTTGTGCAGAAACCCCCTCTTCAGAGAGGTAGATAGTTGGGTCCAGGTTTGCTGGTTGCAAAAATGTGGGTATTTCCAGGCTATCGGGTGCCAAATAATCTTTTACAGTTGCTGGAACAGGAACAAAAGGTAGCAAGTTTTAAAAAAGGTATAAATAAATTGGCAAACTGTTCAGTATGGCTTAAAGGAAAACTATACCCCCCAGACAATGTAGGTCTCTATAAAAAGATATTGCATAAAACAACTCATATGTAAAACCCTGCTTCATGTAAATAAACCATTTTCATAATAATCTACTTTTTAGTAGCATGTGCCAAATAGAAAATTGCCATTTTAAAAAATAAGGACAGCCTCCTGGGATCGTATGATTTAACAGTGCACACAAACATACCAAACAAACTATAAAATTAGGTCACATGAGCCAACAGTTCTGTCTTTTGCTTCCACACTTCTTCCTGTTACAGTTAGAGTTGAAATATTTCTGGTCAGGTGATCTCCGAGGCAGCACACAGACCATCACAAAATGGTGGTTCAAGGCAAGAGATGTAAAAGGGCAATATTTACTTAAATATATATTCCAGTTTGGCAAGATCCTTTAATATGTCACTTAATATGATGTAAACTAACTGTTGCTCAAGTATTAATTTTGGGGGTATAGTTTTCCTTTAAAGACTGGAAATAACATATTGTACAGCAATTCAAAAGCAAACATTTTTCATTACCCAGAAATAATTTAGTTATACCCAGTGTCCAAAGAGACAGTAATCACATTCCTCCTGAAACATGCACAGAATACAATTTTTTATGTTTAATTTTTAACTCTCACTTACTAAATTTGCCCCTGCTGTTTGTCAGGTATTACATTTTTACACCCTCCTGTTGATGCAAAGGAGCATTCGTAATCCAAGACACAGCCGAAGCTCTGTAGCTACCACCTGCCAAAGTATGGGTATGCTCGACACAGAGTGGCATATGCACTATGTACACTGAATGCTAAAGAATTTAATATACTCAGCTCCCTCACATTTGCACATCCCCCCATTGTCTGTCTGGTGCAAATATTTTACCACCCTTGTGCAAATGCAACATTGCAAAGATTTATATTGGTTCTATGCATAATGCACAATAAAGGTGGTGATTTTTCAGTCATTAGCGAGCATAATGTTTGCACCTAGCGAGCATAGATTACCTCTTTTGTCTATGACACTCTTGTTGTCTACATATATTAAAGGTAACATGTAATGGATATTTTCTGGATGCATGACAGCAGTTTCTCTCCTTCGACCCCCTTATTGTGTGCCAAAGAGGTTTTCTTGCAGAACAGTAGGACTGTATGCTGTGCACGATCCTATCAGCATCTGTAAACATTTTTTTTTTTCGGATGGGGGAGGAAGCACACCAACTCGGCCAGCAGTGCCTTTGATGCATTTATTTGCAGAAATACACCTGAGGAAGGTGTAGGTCCCCGAAAGCTCGTGCGTCTGTATTTCTGCAAATAAATGCATTTAAGGCACTGTTGGCCGAGTTGGTGTGCTTCTTCCCTAACTGGACTACTGATATTACGTTGGGCTTGGAATGCACCCAGAAGTTTGAAGTAAGTGGTGTGTGACAAACTAAAGGCTGTTTAGAAATGAGGAGGCTCTACTAGCCCATTGAGAGAGAATACAACTTTGGCCATGGAAAAGTAGAAAACAGGAGAGAAAAAGTTATTCACAAACTGAAACATCAATAATCATTGTTATCACGGCGACAGAATTTTTACAATTTTTTTTGTTCACATAATCATTAAGCAATGGCGGGTGTGTATTTCCAAACTCAAAGACTGCTCATAACATTAAAATAAACTAGAATATTTACTAGTGCTGGGTAACAGTACATTATATGTATTAACTTTAAAACACTTCAAACCTTAGGGCCAAGGTAGGTTGCCACCTGGCTGGTAAAAATGATGGTTGATCCCAATGTTATTAAAAGGAAATATATAGGAAGGCCAGTATTTTTTTCCAGAAAAGGTGGCAACCCTAGGGCCAGGGCACACTAGGCAACTGGTGGAGATTAGTCGCCAAGCAACAAATAGCCTCTTCTTCGGGGGACTAATTTCCCCTAAATGCCTTCTCCCTGGCTAGAATGTAAATCAATGTAATTGTAAAAAGAATAGACGATTTGTCACCTAATCTTCCTATAATCTTAGCGTGTCACCACCCTTAGAGGTACTGTTCCTTTAAGACTGTAAAATAAATCACTGAATAGTATACCTTTGTGATAGAGAGCTACACTCTCTGACTGGATACACAGGTAACTAAGATCCTCTTTCCCTCTGTATTTAGATACACTAAAAATGCATCCATTCTCTACATCCAAAACAACTTCTCCATGGTGATCATCTAATTTCTTAGCTCCTTCTCCCTGTAAATTACAAGTATAGAAAATAAACAATGAATCATTTATTACATTGTATAGTCTTTAAAGGGATACAGTCATGGGAAAAAAAATTTTTTCAAAACACATCATTTTGAAATCTGACATGGGGCTAGACATCCTATCAATTTCCCAGCTGCCCCAAGTCATGTGACTTGTGGTCTGATAAAGATTATTAAGAAGTACATTTTTCAACATTGCACCAGTCCCATTCATATACTGTGGAAGAGGCTAGCCTTAAAGTTAAATGCAGTAGCTTAACTAGATGTTACTGGGCCACACAGCAAGTTATTCAATTTCGGGCCCCAAAACATTGTTTACGTTTGCCAGTTCAGCACCCTATTCCTTTACTGAGGTGTGAATGCCTGCTTGCTCGGACAGGTCTGACTGTACAGATCTTGCACACATGCTTGTGTAGCATTGATAATTACATGTAACCAATGGCTCCCAGAGAAGACATATTCCTTATACAAGTGGGATATTAAGTTGCATCTGGCACAGGTACTTTATTTAGCTAATGCATCGAGTCTAAAAAGAATGCATGCCTAAGGTGAACTATGGTTTGTATGGTGGAGGGACCAACTAGTACAACATGAATGCAAACATGAACAGCAATAAGTAATAGTTACTGATAGATGACACAAGACCTTGGCTTCTGTCCAGGCTGTGATACGCCCCTTTAATATAGTAACAGAAGCGGAGAAGTAACTTTGACCATCTTGTGTTCCTCGTCTGTGCCTTGCTGCTTCATCCACAGAGTAGAAGTGGGAGTCTTCATCTTCAGAGTCAGAGTCTGACAAGGCAGAAAGCAAAAAAAAAAAAAAAAAATCATCCATCTATAGTTTATACAGGAGCAATGGCCAACTCCATGTTGTAGCTCCCATTATTCAATGAGTTGATCAGTGTGGTGTCCAATTAAAAGGGCAACAATTTGGTCTTCTTTATTTCGTTTTCCTTTTTTGTTTATATAGTTTTTTGAATTATGTCCTGTTTCTTCTGACTGTTTAAAGCTTTTAAATAAGGATCATTGACCCCATCTAAAACAGGGCTTCCCCTATTCATATCCCAGTCCCTTATTCAAACCTTTTACTGGTTGCTGGGGTAATTTAGACCTTATCAACCAGATTGCTGATACTGCAAACTGGAGAGCTTCTGAATAAAAAGCTAAATAATTAAAAAAACTACTAATAATAAAAAATGAAAACCAATTGCAAATTGACTCAGACTATCACTCACTACATCATACTAAAAGTTAACCCAAAGGTGAACAACCAGGCCCGGATTGTGGAAAGGCCACCTAGGCCTGGGCCTAGGGTGGCAGGATTTTAGGGGGCAGCATGCTGCCCAGCCACACCCACATTGTTCCGGTCCTGATGATGAAAATTTGCGAATAAAGGGCAAAGAATGGGGTCAATGAATGGCAGTGGGCCTAGGGGTGCCCACTATGTAAATCCGGCCCAGTGAACAACCCCTTTAATTGATCAGCATGTCTCGAGTTGCTTTGAGACAGGTGTATATATTACAATATAAAATACACAATTAAAATACACTTTTAAAAGAATTTCTGCTCACCTTGTTTAAAGGCTGACTTGCACATACGGAAGGTGTCTTGTTGAAAATTAGATATGTGGAGGGGCTCAGCAGACAGCAGGGAGTCAGAAATGGAGGCCCCAAAATCAGTCACTGGCTCCCACATCAATAGATCATTACACAGTCTGCAGAAAAAAAGAATCACTCAGGAACATATAAATGGACAGAGAGCTTTGAAAGAAAAAATAATCAATACCTGTTGTACAGACTTTCGTATACCTCCTTACTAGGGAGGAAGATATGAGCACGGGGCAAAGTGATTTCCAGAGTGTACTGTGAAGAGGCTAATGTTACACGCTGAAAATCTGCCATCTCATTGGGGTCAGCTGGGATCACCATCTGATGAAGAGGACAAATCAATAAAATGCAAACAATGAAACTGGTTGTTAATGCATTTAAGGCCTTGAATGTTTTTCTATTAAATACATGAATTTCCAATTGTTATATTAATTTTAGGTCATGCATTTATAAAATTCTAAATGTTTAATCTTCTATCTGAATTTATTGCTAATTTTCTATCTAAAATTTCATTAGAGGGAATATATTTACAGTATATAAGACAGTCTTACCTCCTCTGTCTCAAACATTGTTCTCTTTGATGAGAAAGGGGAGGGCTCAGGTTGTTTTAGCTCACAGGGACTCTCCACAGAGGGATGGTCTATGTCCTCCATCTTGTCCTGGGCCAAGTACCAGGGAGAAACCTTACTTTGAGGAAGAATGGTCACCAAGATGCTGCAGATTAAGAGAGATGCCTTGTGCCATGAATTTTATAAGACCGAATGATAGTTTTACAGACAAGTCACTACAACTGTAATAGCCACTGATGCATAATGCCCATGACCCACCTAGGAAAGATGAATTTCTTGCCTCCTGCTTTAGCCATGGGGTCAGCTCCTTTGCTGATCCTGATGCATGGTACATGCAGCTTCTCTCCATCAGTATATATACCTGAAATTGATATATTAAGGCAGTTGCTTTAGGAAGATGAAAAACACACAAATGACATTCAATGCAAAATTTCTCAGAGACATGGGGAATGCAGGAGTCAACATGCCACAGTATCATACTGTTAGAATGATAATGAATGGCCATATTCCTAATGATCTATCATCCAGTATAGATTTTGGTAACAATGTGCATCATGTCATTATATGAAATATAAATATTTCTAATTTCTTTCTCCGTGCCAATGCAGGGGTCACATAGGGGGTCACTCCTTAAGAATAAGAGCAAAAACAGTAATGGGCATGCCCATAGTGCTCTGTATACATCTGCTCTGTATACATCTGCTCTGTACACATCTGCTCTGTACACATCTGGACTGATAATCTAAATAGCTCCTGGCATTTTAGGTACAGAGGCCCAAACAGCCAACGCAGATGCCCAAACAGACAACGCAGATGCCCAAACAGCCAACGCAGACGCCCAATAAATAGTGACCGTCCATGGCATCTTACAGCAGCCTCGCTGGCATTTGCACTTGTACACCTTCTAGATTAAAAAAATCAGGTGTCAGGTGCAGAGCACAGCTGTATGGTAGGTACAGGGTGACAGGGTCCCATTGCAGCTAGCTGCCACTTCCTAACTTAAAGGAAATCTATAGCCCCCAAACAATGTAGGTCTCTATTAACAGATATTGCCTAAAACAACTCATATGTAAAACACTGATTCATGTAAATAAACAGTTTTCATAATAATACACTTTTTTAGTAGCATGTGCCATTGGGTAATCATAAATAGAAAATAGCCATTTTAAAAAATAAGGGCCCCTCCTGGGATCCTAGGATCCAACGGTGCACACAAACATACCAAAGAAACTATAAAGTTAGGTCACATGAGCCAATTAACAGACAGAGTTGTGTCTTTTGCTTCAACACTTCTTCCTGTTACAGTTAGAGTTGAAATATTTCTGGTCAGGTGATCTCTGAGGCAACACACAGGCCATCATGAAATTGTGGTTCAAGGCAAGAGATATAAAAGTGCAATATTTAATTAAATATATATACCAGGTAGGTAAGATTCTTTAATATGTCACTTGATTTGATATAAACTATCTGTTGCTCAAAAATTCATTTTCGGGGTATAGTTTTCCTTCAATGATGCACAAATAGGGAGTGGGTAGGACACACTTATGTGCCTCCCCATCACAACTCAAACACCTCAAACATAGGCAGTGCAGTATTCTTTGGGTAGCCACATGTATATCTTACCATGCAGATCACTAAATGTTATTTCTATCTTTCTGGCCTCTTCCATTCCGGTTTTTGACCGACTATGAATATCCAAGTCAGCAACTTCCATCTTTAGACAATCCTTCCTCACTGCTTTCTCTGTCCACGGTCGTCGCTCTAAACTTGGCCTCAAGTCTGGTACTGGAAACTGAAGACATATATGAGACTTTGAAGCCACCACACGGATTTCCATCTCCTCATCTGATTGGGTGACATTTGTCTAAGGAGAGAAAAAAAATATATATATAAAAATATATTTTTTAATAAAAAAATGAATACTTGAACATTTAAAAAAAGGAGAAATAACGGACACAGATTACTAGGTGATATCATTAACACTAATATTTAAAGGAAAACTATACCCCCAATTGAATACTTGAGCAACAGATAGTTTATATCAAATTAAGGGACATATTAAAGAATCTTCTCAAACTGGAATATATATTTAAGTAAATATTGCCCTTTTACATCTCTTGCCTTGAACCACCATTTCACGATGGCCTGTGTGCTGCCTCAGAGATCACCTGACTGTGACAGGAAGCAAAAGACAGAACTGTTTGTTAATTGGCTCATGTGACCTAACTTTATAGTTTGTTTTGTATGTTTGTGTGCACCGTTGAATCATAAGATCCCAGGAGGCTGTCATTTTTTTAAAATGGCAATTTTCTATTTATGATTACCAAATAGCACATGCTACTAAAAGTATATCATTATGAAAATTATATATTTACATGAAGCAGGGTTTTACATATGAGTTGTTTTATGCAATATCTTTTTATAAAGACCTACATTGTCCGGGGGGTATAGTTTTCCTTTAAACTCTATGGTTCTATAATATGGCAGCTGCAAGATTGCACAGTATATATTCCACTTATCTTCCATTTACATTATACTCATTAGACAGACAGAGCTTTTCTTCAATACACTGTATTGACATTTACAGTATAAATATGCATTTTAGATGCTATAATGCTTGCGTTGGCAGAGTTAAGGCTAAATATTTTCCACAGACCTTAGGAGACGAAAGCAACAAATTAGATACTGCTTATATGTATGGGCCTAATATGCAGACATGAATACTTTAAAGTGCTTTTTGGTTTCATGTTTCACATTGTACTACTTTAGTTACCATGAGCAGATCATTCTGGGAATATGACTCCTGACTGGCACCGTTCTGAAAGATGGATCCCAACCGATCCACCAAACCCAAGTCAATATCAGTCTGAAACTCTTCCAGTTCAACCAGGATCTCAGAACTCACTTTTAACGCCTGCTTTTTACGGCTGCTCTGAGATAGACGGAAGAGAGATGTTGGAGAGACATATAGGTTAGAAAGAATGGTATAAGCTGGTATTTTTTTTTTTTTTTTAAAGTGTCAAATATGTTAAGGGAAGTGCAACAGAATATGAAACATAAAAAACTGAGGTAAAAGGTAGAGAGAGAGATCTAAGAAAATTAAATAATTACTAGCAATATGGGGGAGACAAAAGGTAAGTGAGAGTACAAAGAGTGGTAACACTTACTCTGGTGGGTGTCCTCTGACTCCGTTTGTAGTGGACCTGTGCACAGGGTCGAGAGGAGGTGGAAGGACTGCAGAAGGTCATTAGCTGGAAAAGAATACAGGAGACAAGGAGTCATGAGAGCAGGTACTATATTTATTTTTAAGACAATGCAAACACCTTATCAGGATATAGTGTTTAGCTCTGATACTGGTGAGGGCAGATGCATGCACTCTGGAAATAAAAGAAAGTTTAAGGTTATTTATTTAGTATGAAAATATGCATGCCACCATGACTATGTGAAGTAAATACTGAAGAGATAATAATCTTAAAGCACATAAAGCAAGAGACTATTTCACCAAATATATTATAAAGTCACCAAAACCTATTTATAATGGCCAACACAGTGTGCTGTGGAAAAAATGCTACACTTACAACCGTTTTTATGCTCTTAGCCCCCACAGTTTAGGGCATTGTGAAAATGTCTGTAGGCCTCTGTGCTTCCACCTGCGGAATGTGTGTTGATTGGAATGCTGCATACATTAGGCAGTACTCCATTAAAAGAGGAAGGTACATGCCCCCATCCTGCCCCTAACTAGGGCATCATTTGAGGTTAGGGGACCCAGTGGTGTAACTAGAGTGTGCCGGCCCCCCCCCTGCAAAGGGGCCCAGTGCACTCCGATCCCCATTCTCTGACTTCCTGCATCTGCCCACTTCCTGGCGACTCCAACTCCAGCAACATGACCCTACCCATTCACACACCACTCCCGAAACCACACTCCACTCACTACAATTCCCAGACTCTGCTCACTATCCGCACCACGCCAACACTCTCTGCTTCCCCACAGCAGGTAAGAGCACAGCTGGGGAAAGGGGGGGTTGTTTTTGGCTTTTCCCAGGGCCCCCTGTGACTGCAGGGATTGCTACCTCTATAGTTACACCACTGGGGGCCAGAAGGAGGCACCACCTGCACCAGGGCCCTGTCCATACTGCCCGCTTGCCCAAAGGCAAGCAGTAAGGACAGGGCAAGCTGTGCCTCCCAACTCCCCAGGTTGCCAGTGCTCCATAGATGAAACCTAAGGGGGAATGATCTTGCACTACTTAGTGCTCTTGCACTTGTGCCTAGGAGGTTAAACAAATCACCCCTCTACTTTCATGCCAAATGAGAAGCCACTATTATGTATACATCTTTCTTTTTTATTACGTATTGTACGTATTAAGTGTAAGTTGTGCATCACATACTCATGTATAGATCATGTGCTTTTGTTGGCACAGTTTGCCTGTGTGGTGGTGATTATAATCTGCTCTCACATCCCCAAGATGATATGTAATAGTGGTATCAACACTTTGCTGTTATATGATTTGTCCTATGTCATAATTATAGTGGTATCCACAGTTTGCGGTTATATATGTCCTTAAATAGAAGGCAAACATATGGCACTAATTCATATTTTAACCTATTATAAAAGTAATTTCTATAAAATGTTATCATAAATCATTACTTAATTTTACCTCTGTATATTCTGTATTCTTTGTCTTTTTAGACGCTGACTCTCCTTGCCGCAGACATTCCAAAATCTCTAGCCTACCACAACTAAGGTCAAAAGTACTCTGATGTGTCCCTCCACCAACTCTCTGCTCACACACCATTTGGACTGCAACTGCCGTTACCCTGCAGGTTGAAAAATCAGAAAGGGTAAATGTAAAAGAGAAGGCATAAGACAAGCAGTTACTGTGCTCTTTCACAGCATGCATCTTTTCACAGCAAACAATTCTGATTATGTGTGCATACAGCAATAATTAAACTCAATAGATTAGAATTGAATAGACTTTCACTGGCCCAAGTTTTGCATTTAAAAAAAAAAAAATGACAGCTAAGCACATGGGTGGATTCTGAACAGATCGGGCAAAGGGTAAGATAGAATACTGGCACTGGGTGGAACCCCTAACTGTCAATATCTGGAGTGGGTATGTTTTGCCAAGACGATCAAAGGGCCAACCCCAAAATAAAAATTTGCTTAATAAAAGAAAGCAATTTCAAGAAACTTTCCAGTATACATTCATTGCAAATTTTCAGTGCTTTTAAAGTTATTTGTAAAAACAATTGATATTGAAAGCAGCATTGGCTGCAACAGTCATTGTACCCCAGCAAACACAGGTCTGTTTATCAGCTGCCTTGTCCTGCATTATATCAACAGTCTGAGCCATCAGGGCAGGGAATAGAAAGGGACAAACACTGCTTTTAAAACGCAATACATATACAAACATATATGGCAAAGCTGTTTAGAATAAGGTTTTCCTTTATTAGGCACCTTTTTATTTTGGGTGGCCTTACACAGGTTTGTAAGCATTTAATGCCTAACCTAATGTGGTTAAGGTACTTCATATGAACTATTCTATATAGGATGGGTAAAAGTCGGAGACCTGTGCTCTATGCATAACTTGCAGGTTTGACAAAAAAGACTCCGCAAAGCAGATATGTCTTACAAATCTGTAAGTTACTTAGTAAGTATTTGCTGATCTCCCTTTGTTATAACAATTAAACAAAATAGATTGAAAAAACAATTTTACATCCACTGATTTTAGGTTTTCCCTCATTTAACAATGTTGTTTTGTGATCCCATCTATATATTATGCATTATAAATGTTCTTGATTTTACATTTTCCTGAATTTTAGACCATTTTTTTCTGGTTCCCTGAAAAACCTAAAATGGGGGTTCTACTGTACAAATAATTCATGTTAAGTCTTATACATGTAGCAGCATGCAAAATATTATAGCTTCTTTGTGTGTTTATAATATTTGTTTATAATATTCACTGGTACTTCATTCCCCCCCCCCCCCCCCCCCCACCACATACTTTTGCATGGGGTTGACTATCCCAATGACTGGAAAAGTAGAAAGTAGAGAGGAGACGCATGGAAATCAGTCAAACTGCCCAACCAAATCTGAGCATCTATGGCCAACTTAACTAACCTTGGTTCACTACCTTGTTTAGTAAAGCAGCAGTAAACCTATGCTAGATAATGCTGCATATTTTTAGTATCAGTGACCTGTAATGTCTGGTAGAAATCTGTCATATCTGCCAGATTCATGAACTATCTGCTTCTGTTTCTTCTTACCGAATATTGCTTAGATGGCAAGCTTTCTCAAACTGCCCCCGGAGGTGGCTGAAGTCTCTGCCACTAAAAGCTGAATCTTTAAAGTATCCCAGTTCTCTGAAAAAATGTCTGGCAACCTCTGGAAAAGCAGGGTCTTCTTGAGAGTTGATATAAGTAGAAATGTGGGGTACAGTGACTGTAAGGCCACCAAGAGTCAATCGTAGCAACATCTCAGGTTTAAGGAGCTCCATGGAGGGAGGCTGAGAAGATTTACCTGACAAAGTAATGACATATCATAAGATCACCTGCTTAGTGTAGCAAATGTCTAAAGATCCTGCAATAGGTATTAAAAATAAAAAAAATAGCAAGAGGTGCAGCACATGAGGAAAAACAAGAATAACAAACCTGTGGCAAAAACTGTTTTTTTTACTTTACTGGAATTTAAAAAAAACATCATTAATTAACACCCAGTTTGAAACACAAGGAATAACACAGCAACAATACTATGGACACATTCATGGATCCATTGAGATATATCAGAGGGACCAATGAAACAATGTTAAACCTTGTTCTACCTTTTGTGTGTTATCTACTTCATAATGCTCGGGATACACAAAAGGAGATTACATCCATTAGATAGCCAAGAATGACTAGTGTGGAACAGTTGTTAGCAGTATATGGAGAAGAATTTACAATAAAGTACAATTTAATTGTGACTATGGTTCATCCTCTATTTCAGCGCTTATGGTTCATCCTCTATTTCAGCAGTGTCAAACTTCTGTGGTACTGAGGGCCGAAAATTTTATGGCTTACATAGCGGAGGGCCAATAATGGAAGCCAGTGTTGACCACTCCCTGTTTTTAAACCACACCCATGTTACCACAAGACCATGTCCATTTAATTATGGGGGCACACGCGGGCAGAGTGGGGCACACGCGGGCAGAGCCGGGCACACGCGGGCAGAGCCGGGCACACGCCGGCGGGCAGAGCAGGGCACACGCCGGCGGGCAGAGCGGGGCACACGCGCAGGCAGAACGGGGCACACACGCAGGCAGAGCGGGGCACACACGCAGGCAGAGCGGGGCACACACGCAGGCAGAGCGGGGCACACACGCAGGCAGAGCGGGGCACACACACAGGCAGAGCAGGGCACACACACAGGCAGAGCAGGGCCGGTGCCCTATTAGCATTTTGTAAAAAGTGTGAACAAGTGAACAACACTGGAGAGTCAAGAATTGGATTTAGATGGGGAAATATTGCCCAGCCAGGGAGGATTGTTGTGAGAGGCACACTGGGCTGAGTTGAAAGGAATTGTTCAGTATAAAAATAAAAACTGGGTAAATAGATAGGCAGTGCAAAATAAAAACTGTTTCTAATATAGTTAGCCAAAAATGTAATGTATAAAGGCTTAAAGGAAAACTATACCCCCTGAACAATGTAGGTCTCTATCAAAATATATTGCATAAAACAACTCAAATGTAAAACCCTGCTTCATGTAAATAAACCATTTTCATAATAATATACTTTTTTAGTAGCATGTGCCATTGGGTAATCATAAATAGAAAATAGCCATTTTAAAAAATAAGGACAGCCTCCTGGGATCGTATGATTCAACGGTGCACACAAACATACCAAAAAACTATAAAGTTAGGTCACATGAGCCAATTAACAGACAGAGTTATGTCTTTTGCTTCCACACTTCTTCCTGTTACAGTTAGAGTTGAAATATTTCTGGTCAGGTGATCTCTGAGGCAGCACACAGACCATCATGAAATAGTGGTTCAAGGCAAGAGATGTAAAAGGGCAATATTTACTTAAGCATATATTCCAGTTTGGTAAGATTCTTTAATATGTCACTTAATTTGATATAAACTATATGTTGCTCATGTATTCATTTTGGGGGTATAGTTTTCCTTTAAGTGAGTGGATGTCTAACATAATAGCCAGAACACTACTTCCTTGCTTTTTTCAGCTCTCTTGTTTTACCCTGGTTACCAGGCAGTAACCAATCAGTGACTTGAGGGAGGGCCACACGGGCCATAACTGTTGCTTTTGAATCTGAGCTGAATGCTGAGGATCAATTACAAACTCAATGAACAGTTATGTCCCATGTGGCCCCCCTTCAAGTCGCTGACTAACTCAAAGTTAAAGAGCTGAACAGCAGGAAGTTGGATTCTGGCTTTTCTATTAGACATACACTCACTTCAGCCTTTATAGTTTGCATTTTTCACTGACTAACTATATTGGAAACATTTTTTATTTTGCACAGCCTATCTATTTACCCAGTTTTTATTTTTACACTGAACTGTTCCTTTAAAGGCTATAGATTTGTCCACGTCTCTATTCAATACCGATGCAAAAGGTCTGGCAAACATTGTCACAACCATACTTGAGTGCTTTCCAGTACATACATTTCAGAAAAATATTAATATGCTCCAGCACAGTAGGTGCGTGATACTTGGTCAGTTATATATAATTCTTATGACAGGTGAAAAATGGGGAGACAAACAGCAAGTATGGAGCAGTGACACATGGGAAAGGCTCACCTGGCATTTTGTGCAGATTGTGTGGCAAGGTGGCAGAAAATGGAGTTCGTCCATACCTCCTGGGGCTGCTCAACATTATCTAGAGAATCAGAGTAATGCAGTAATGTGCACAATTAGATTTTGCTCTTATGTCAGCACTTTATATAGTTCATATTATGACAGGGAGAATTATCCTAAGGTAGAACTGAGCTCTGCACATGAAACACCAGTGTCTAAAAGGGCAAGTCACCTCAAAATAAAAATTTGCCTAATAAAAGAAAACCTTATTCTATGCAACTTGGCAATATACACACAATACACATTTTCTATGTTTTTTACGTTATTTGTAGATGTATTGCAATTGAAAGCAGTGTTTGTCCCTTTCTATTCTCTGCCCTGGTGGCTCAGACTGTTGATACAATGTAAGACAAAGCATCTGATAAACTGACCTGTCTTTGCTGGGGAACCAAGACTGTTTCAACATTGTTTAAAAAGAACCAACTGGGAGTTAAGCCAACTCGGCTTTCAATATCAATTATTACAAATAACTTTAAAAGCACTGGAAATTTGTAATGAATGTATATTGGAAAGTTGCTTAGAATAATGTTTTTCTTTTATAAGGCAAATTTTTATTTTCGGGTTGACATGTACTTTAAGGGCTATGAAACAAGAGATGCTCTAAGTTATAGCAGCAATCAAAATGCTCGCTTTCCATATACATGGAAAGAGATCCACAGAAGGTAGTGGGCATACTGATGCCCCTCTGTCATAAACTTAGTTGACCAATGCCTTAATGCATTAAGTTGCTTTGTTCTAATAAGATCATTTATGGGCACAGTCATTTTCATACCCCAGGAGTTAGAGATGGAATCTGTTGGCCGCTGTAATCACTGTACATAGAAGATTCCAGATCTATGTCCGATAATTCATTTGCAGATCTGATTGAAGTCACACTGTTCGTCAAAGCAGCCATAGAGTAAAACATGTCTACAAAAGCAAAATAATACATTATTTTTATATATTTTTTATTATTAATCAATTGAATATATATATATTTATTTGCATATTACAGGATATTTATCGGAAAACCTGAATTTATTCTTGCAGTCTCTACTCCATTACATAAAGACATATACATATATTACATATAGACTTTGGACTCATTTCAGTGGAGGTCAAGTACAGATCATATGGTGGCCATATGTGCCCTGATTTGATTGGGCAGCTGGCGGATTTGGACCACAAGCCCCCACCATCTTGGAATGTAAGCCCATCAGCCAGCCAAAAGGAAGTGAAGAGACTAGTGAGTGACTATATTCGCAGTGAAATTCTGATTTTCGCCATGTGCCCCCACACCAAAAGCACCCATTGACTTCAATGCATTAGGACAAAAAAAAGTCACCTTAAGAAAAACGCCCATTGATTTTAATGCATTTGGACCAAAATGCTTCAGAGAGAGAGGATATGAATTTTTACCTCCATTCTCAAGAGTCTGGAAGGGTACAAGTTCAGGATCTGGCATGAAAAGAGATCCAGGGCCGCTTTGCAGCTGCTGGTTCAGATCTTGCTCTATGAGCTTTAAATCCTCCAGGTCCAGAGGCCGGCTCTTCAAAAGCTTTTCTCTGATAGCACTTGATTCTGAGGATGTAACATACAATAATTAGAAAATCCTCAACCTCATTGCTAGTAATAAAACCATAAAATTCATAAAACAGCATTTCAGTGGGGGGGTGAATGTTCCCTTTAAAACAAATGAACAGGTGGTCACAATACAGGTTTTAAGCCCCTGCCTGCATATTAAAGGGTGTGTGTGACTCCTTGTAGGTTGTGCAGTTGTATTTACTTGTCGGAAATGCCATACAATTAACATAGACACTTGTGGGACTCACCAGAAATACTTAAGGCATCCAAGAGTTGTTGTAGGTTACTCATCTGATGTGGTGTGAGAAACAAATGTACAGATCCAATTTTCCCATCTATATCCAGCTATAAGTGGGGAAGAAAAAAAAATATGAATCAATTATTCAGAAACAACACCTTTTTCAAAGCGGTGTTAGTTATTTTGAACAGATGCAAGCTCATGCATGCTGCAGTGTAGTAGGGATTTACCTTTGGTCCTGGAAAAACATCATTTTGCTTAAGTTTGATGGTAAGCTCTGTGCACCCAGAGCAGCTGCCAATTTGTTGGGTAGGGGAAGGTGCAGGATGAGGCTCCGCAGGCCGGCTGGGAGAGTGTTGCACTGGCTCAGACTCTGGGGGATTCTACAAAAAAAGAATAAATGCTAAATTACTGTAGCTATAAAATTTCTTTCAATTGGCTAGAAGAATAATCAGTTTATTTCAGGAAGTCCCAGACAGTCATTATTAACTTTTTCATAAATATGCTTTGTAAAGCATAAACTGTTTTACTTACATTATACAGGGCAAGTCAAACTCAAAATAAAAATAAAAGAAAACATATTTCTAAGCAACTATCCAATATACATAATTTCCATCAGTGCTTTTCAAGTATTTAAAGTTATTTGTAAAACCAAGTGCTATTGAAAGCAGTATTTGCTGGCTGTTACTTTTTAAACAATGTTGCAAATGTTTTTAGCTGGCCATAGATGCAACCATACGATTCGAGGATTCGTAAGATTTTTGGAGAGTCCCGTAATTTTTCGTCCGGCATAGATCGGTCGTTTGGTTGATCGGTGAGGTTAGAAAATTTGTCAGTTGTCAATAATATCTCTGTGGTTTTCAGTGGGAGACTGTCACTAGGTTTTGTTGGACACAACTTTCGTAAGATCCTTGTAGGGGCAGAACATCGGCTAATCTGTGCTTTTACTACTTTATTTGATCTGAAGTTTAGTGGCAGGTCGGATTCGAACGATCCGAACGATCCGAACTTTGTGTCTATGGCCAGCTTTAGTTCCCCCAGCAAAGACTTGTCTATTAATCAGCTGCCTTGTCTTACATTATATCCACAGTCTGAGCCACCATGGCAGAGAATAGAAAAGGACAGACATGCACTGCTTTCATACGTATACAGAGAACTTAAACCATAGACAAATGTAATGAATGTTATTGCAAAGTTGTTATGAATTATGTTGATTATGTTAAGGATTGACATTCCCAGGCCTGGATTTGTGGAGAGGCCACCTAGGCCCGGGCCTAGGACGGCAGAATTTTAGGGGGTTGCATGCTGCCCAATCACACCCACATTGGTTCAGAAATTTAAATTTCCTGCATGCCAATTCCCATTGCTCCATCCCAATGATGAAAATTTGAGCAAATAAAAAGGAGGGGGACAGGGGCAACAATCGACAGTGGGCCTAGGAGTGTCAGGGGTGTCCAACCTGCGGCCCGAGGGCCATGTGCGGCCCAGGATGGATATGACTGTGGCCCAGCTTGCAACAATTGGTTGCCGAGGAAATGTCATGTTGCAAAGAATATAGGAGGAGGGGGACTCTGTCCATTGCCAAGTTAGTAATAATAATATGATAATAATCAGTCTATTTAATATCCAGATGTCCCATATTACAGCGTATAGGTCCATCTGGTTATACAACTGGTATTGTAGTTCTTCTCTGAGTATTTTCTTTACTTTTACAAATCAAAAGTGCTTGTGTATTTCATGTGTGGCCCCAGATGGTTTTTCTTTTTCCAATGTGGCCCAGGGAAGCCAAAAGGTTGGACACCCCTGCTTATCATCTACTTTGTATAAAATGAAACGTTTCTTGCGGCACTTGATCGCAGGCAGATAGTTATATAGTGCAAACGTGTTGAGCGGAGCTTTTTAGCAATTAGTCATCATTCACATCAGTTCCTGCCCCAGTGGAGCTTACCATCAGTGCATCAATGTGCAATATATTTATTGAGCAATACCCACAGTTACTGCTTGATCAGACCATATCATCCATTTAAGATTTGACAGATTATTTTCCAACCTGTACTGATTTATTTCAGCGTGGAAAATAATAGCCCAAAGCCCAACATGTGATGCACATGATCCAATGATCCAGACAGTGCCAGATCCAGCAAGTTACAGTGCTTAGGACTGTTGCTGCGCAGCCCCAAACACAAACACATTGTAGGCCTGAATTGTGTTATGTCAAATCGACACACCTACCATCTTTTTTTTTTGGAAAATCTAAAAACAGATATATCAGTGTTTTACAGTCACACAACAGACACAATGACATTTTCTTGACAAGCCAAATAACAGCCAGTTAACTTGCCTCCATTCTTTTGGAGTCTGGAAGAATGCAACTTAGGGCAGAACTACACAGACTATTTCGGTCTGTTTTCGGCGCATCTGACGCTGGGAGTCAAAACGCATGCAACAAGTTCCATGCGACAAAAACAAGGCAAATTAATAGAAAGACGGATGGTGTTGCAGGGTTGATTGACGCAACATGACTGTGGGATGAAGACACAGCTTGCAGCATTTTCATCTGACATTCGTGTCTCGTTGGATCAACCCTGCGACACCATACTTTGCCTTGTTTTTGTCTCATGCAACTTGTCGCATGCATTTTGACTCCCAGTGTTGGATGTGCAGAAAACGGACCAAAATCATCAGTGTTTTATGCAAACACAAGATATAAGAAAGAAATGCAGCAGTGCTAACCACTCAGTCACAGTATAAAGCTGGCCATAGACGCAAAGGTCTGATCATACGAGTCCTCGATTCATATGATTTTCAGATTGTGTGTGGAGAGTCCCGACATTTGTCTCGTCATGCTGATTGGTCGTTCATTCGATCGGACAGGTTAGAAAATTTATGTTGTCTGCCGATCATATATCTCTGCATGTATTGCCGATCTGACAATTTTCAGTGGGAGACCATCACCAGCTTTGTCGGACAAACTTCTGTACGATTGTTGTAGGGGCAGAACAACATCTGATCTGTTCTTTTACTACATTAATTGATCTGAATGTTTAGTGGCAGGTTTGGAGATGGGGACGTCTGATGATTTGTATGATCGGATTTTTGTGTCTATGGCCATCTTAAATGGGCAAATGTTGGCCAGATTAGTCAAAAGCAGTCAAAGTGGCAGAACTGATTATGTCCTAGTACACCCCAATTTTAGGGCTGGGACAACAGGGAGATTCGGGGAGATTCTGTCGCCTGGCGATTAATCGCTGGCAACAATCTCCCCGAACTGCCTTCTCCAGGCGACAGAATCTCCCCGAAACTCCCGGTCTTCTGCCCCAGCCCTTAGGAGGGAACTGCTTTCTGGCAGGCTGTTGTTTTTGCTTCTCAATGTAACTGAATAGTACGCAGTGGGACATGGGTTTTACTATTGAGTGCTGTTCTTAGATCTACCAGGCAGCTGTTATCTTGTGTTAGGGAGCCGTTATCTGGTTACCTTCTCATTGTTCTGTTGTTAGGCTGCTGGGTGGGGGAAAGGGAGGGGGTGATATCACTCCAACTTGCAATACAGCAGTAAAGAGTGACTGAAGTTTATCAGAGCACAAGTCACATGACTTGGGCAGCTGGGAAATTGACAAAATGCCTAGCCCCATGTCAGATTTCAAAAGGAAATATATAAAAAATCTGTTTGCTCTTTTGAGAAATGGATTTCAATGCAGAATTCTTCTGGAACAGCACTATAAACTATGGATGCATTGAATCCAGGATTCGGTTCGGCATTCGGCCTTTTTCAGCAGGATTCGGATTCCGCCGAATGCTTCTGCCTGGTCAAAGGGAATCCTAATGTGCATATGCAAAGTAAGATAAGGGAGGGAAATCACATGACTTTGACACAAAACAAGGAAGTAAAAAAAGTTCCCCTTCCCACCCATAATTTGCATATGCAAATTAGGGTTCGGATTTGGTTCGGTATTCGGCTGAATCTTTCGGGAAGGATTTGGGGGTTCGGCCCAATCCAAAATAGTGGATTCGGTGCATGCCTACTATTAACTGATGCATTTTGAAAAAAAATTCCCACAACAGTATCCCTTTAAGAGCTGTGCCTGCTAAAACACACATAGCATCTTAGCAAAGACAATTATTAGTATTGTCTATTTTATAGCAGTTAACAAGTAGCTGGCTACAAGTACATGTGTTATTGCCCTTGCAGGCATTATTTGGACACAATCAGAAAGATAAAGGCATAATTGAATAAAGTCAACAGCATTACCCAAGCAGAGTTCTCCTTAAAGAAACAATGCTTTACAATGAAAGGACAAGGAAAAGGTTAATCAGCTGGGGGTGTAAATGCTTAAGTCAGCCACCATTGCATTACATTGGTAACTTTTGTCCCAGACCAATCAGTAAAAATTTAACCAGTCCTTTTTCACAAGATGCCACAAAAGCGTATTTGTATTTTTTTCCAATGCTCCCCTTGTGTTTTTGAAGGCCTGTGGGCTTGCAAATGTACGTTTATTCTATGTCCTGTTTTCTCATGGTATGCATGCAAAAATCTGCAACAGAGCTTTGGGAAATACTACATAACTGTGGTATGGTACCACAATGGATTACCCAGGCTGAAGAGAAGCACCAGTCCAGGACAGGTCAGCAAAACTTCCCAGTTTTACAGATTACAAGCAAAATTTATTATATTGGTTACACAACTGTATTATCCTCCCACTTTGAATAATGACTTAATTTTGCTACATTTTAAACCTCATCCATGCACAGTGCTGGTCTTTCTCATGCAATTCCACTTAATTTCAAACAAAGTTTCCAGTTTCATATATACCTCTTTTATCACATATGTTTTACACTCTCTAAGCATAAATACCTCAGGTGTAGGGGATGGCGTTTGTACATTGGTCTTGAATTCATCATAATGAAGGGAGACACCACTGAGCTGCAGGATTTTCTGAATGAAGGCTGGAGGCTGATGTATATCCACAGGGACAGTGTGGGAGGAGTCCCTCACTGCTTCATCACAATAATCCAGTCTGGAAAGAAGAAGGTAAATTTGAAGGTAGAGCTATAACTCACCAGACACAAAGGTAAACAAACAATCCACCAAGTGATGGAACAGCAAAATAAAGCAACAGAATACTACAAAAAGGGACAATAGAATTGGGGAGCAACTTTATAGTGTTAAGATGGGATGGGATATGCACATCCAAAAGGTGAGGTTTAAATGGAGGAAAAAAGTATAACGTAAAAGTAAAGAGGGGTATAAAAGGCATGAATAAAAATAGAAAAGAAGAAACAGTAATTCCTACCTTTTTATATGGATTTCCAAGGCAGTCCCCAAATTAGAGTCACCTGGATTATTCTCAATTCGCACAATGGTGTCTATAAAGGTCACTTTAATCCTTCTCAAGACTAAAAGGACAATAAGGGAATAAATATTGATACAGGCGGTAGAGAGAACAATAATTCTGTCCATCCTAATGTGTGTTACACAGTCAGCTTTTACATGCATACAAAAGCATTTTTATACAATTGTGTGATTTGAGTGTTTTAGCAGAGACAATTCTCTGTATTGTCTATAGCTGCCCATTTTTGGTCTTTGTAGCTGCGATAAATTGCGGGCAACAAGTAGCACCATGTGCCATTACCCTAAAGGATAAGTAAGTCTTTTTTATTTTAAAACCCCCAAAATGCTCTAAACAACCCCCAAAATGACACACTCTTGAGTCTCATGCCTTTTCTAGGACAGAAGCTGAAATCGGTAACTTCCTTATCTAGTGTGAAGTGCTGTTCCTAGTATACAGATCTGTCGAAGAGCTCTTTGCCCTTCAGACTAGATAAAGATTATACCAAATTCAGCTGCAGGTTTCAGCTTCTGTCTTCTGAAGAGCGTATATATTCAATGTGCATCTTTTAGGTATGTCTTTTAGATATGTCTTTTTAGGTGCAGTTTAGTCTACTATGTAATTTTTAAATACTTAAATCTTTACATCTCCACCTCTAAAGGACAGCACCAAGAAGCAACTATTAAAATAAACCCTACCAGTCTCTATGGTTTGTGCAAACATCTCAAGCCCTTCAATTGGCTGTGGGGGCTCAGAGGGTTCTTCTGGCTGCTCCTTTAAGCACTCCTGGGCTAGCTGCATACTAGTAGTCATACAGGAGGACCAGCTTTGTGACTCAGTACCCTGTGCAGCT
Organism: Xenopus borealis; assembly: GCA_024363595.1. Taxonomy (NCBI): domain Eukaryota; kingdom Metazoa; phylum Chordata; class Amphibia; order Anura; family Pipidae; genus Xenopus; species Xenopus borealis. The sequence continues at coordinate 20,976,012 of CM044437.1, read as the reverse complement.
ACAAAATAGAGAGCAAAATTAAAAGAATTAAGCAATTAAGGTTAATTATACCACTTTAGTTTACTCTAGCATTCATATTTGTAAACATTCAAATTCTGCATGATAACAGGCACACTCACCACCTCTGTACTTGGGACGGCATGTGACCTGAAGTTTAGACACCTCCAGGGTACAGTTTTCGGTGATAAGTGCAGACCAAGGAATGGTGACCGATATGCTACCAATAAAGCCATCTATAATCTCTAGAGGAGCCCCTGCAGAGTCCAGCAGTTCATTCACGGACTAAAAAATAGAAATAGAAAAATGTAAAGAGAGAAAATGAAAAAGAAATCCTATCAAAGGACAAAATAGTGGATGAAATAAATACTTAGGAAATGCTACAGGTCAAAAGTATTTTGTATTTGTAAAAAAAGTGCAGCTCACAGCAGCTTAAAGGGGGAACTATCCCGAAAATGAAAATTTAAAATAAGCTTCATCATAGTGAAATAATAAAATTTCTAAATAAAATCATTAAACATGGTTTGTATTGTTTCTGAAATAGTCAAGTTTATGTTACTGATGCCTCTGTCAGCGTCTGTTACTCTTCATTATCCCTTCATTCAACAAGTTAGGGGTCAGATATTCATTGACAGTTAGATCTATTCAGTTAGACTGACAATATTATCTTATGGTGGGGGGGGGGGGCTTCCTTTCCTAGTACATGTATCAGAGCTCACTCAAATAAAGGATTCCAATACAAACAAAATCTAACAAAATAACTGCCTTTTGCACAAATTCTGCATATAGACAGTAGGGATGCACCAAATCCACTATTTTGGATTCGGCCGAACCCCCGAATCCTTTGCGAAATATTCGGCTGAATACCGAATCCTAATTTGCATATGAAAATTAGGCGTGGGAAGGGGAAAACCTTTTTCCTCCTTGTTTTGTAACAAAAAGTCATGTGATTTCCCTCCTCACCCCTAATTTGCATATGTAAATTAGGATTCAGTTCAGCCGAACAAGGCCGAATCCCGAACCGAATCCTGGATTTGGTGCATCCCTAGTAGACAGACATGATGTCTGGTGATTTTAACAGACTGAGCTCTAAGATATATTGGATCTGTCAATGAATATCTGACACCCAACTCCTGCATGAAGACAGAATGAAGAGAAACAGATGCTGAGAGAGGGATAGTGAAGATAAACTTGATTAATGCACTTGATGCAGAATTTTTTATTGATTTTATTTACATTGTTTCTTTTTTCAGTTTGATGAAATCTTATATTAAATTTTCATTTTCATGATAGTTCCCCTATAAAGGCTATTGAGGGAAAATCTTTCACTCCACCTTACGTGAATCATTTGCATTGTAATAACCATAACTATCCTTTATTTGTATAGACAAATTCCTTAGGGCCTAATCATTATTGTTTCAGAAGAGATGTTCCTTTCAACATAGGCCTGTGCCATCATTCAACATTTCATTTAAATTACATACTATCCTCCCTGGCAAAATATATTGCTAGCCTCTAATGCAGTGATCCCCAACCAGTAGCTCGCGAGTAACATGTTGCTCTCCCACCCCTTGGATGTTGCTCCCAGTGGCCTCAAAGCAGGTGCTTATTTTTGAATTACTGGCTTAGAGGCAAGTTTTGGTTGCATAAAAAACAGATGTCCTGCCAAACATTCTCTCCTGTAGGCTGCCAGTCCATATAGGGGTTACCAAAAAGCCAATCAGAGCTCTTATTTGTCATCCCCATGGACTTTTTCATGCTTGTGTTGCTCTCCAACTCTTTTTTAAATTTAAATGTGGCTCACGATCAAAAAAGGTTGGGGACCCCTGCTCTAATGCCTCTTGGCCTGCAATCACGAAAACATGGCCTACATCATGTTAAAATCTAATTTAGAGGTAAACTACCCCCTGTAAAACTCTAAAACCTATTAATGAATCTAACCATGTACAGTTTGACATTGTAGTAATGAAAGTCCATGCCCCTGGATAATATGCTGCAAACTGAAACAAGTGCTGGATAACGGTAAAGAATATCAGTCAGAACATGCTGTCCTATGAAAAGGGAAGAGAGATTCCTGGAGCCGAAGACTTCCTGGAGCTCACTCAGAATGTCTCACTGGGAAAGTAGTTGAGGTTACATTCTTGGAATCAGTCTGGACATTTCCGTGTGATTTCTTTGCCTTGCACTGTAAAGTGCTCTCACTGCTGTTGGCAGTTTAATAAAGTTGGTCTTGCTCATTATGGAATTTTCAAAAGCTACTTCCATCGGTTACAAATCTCTGAAAGAAAATGTAATAACCCTGCAATTTTTCAGCATTAATGTTCTTTCTTCTACAGCATTACCAAATCATGCAACCCATCATTCTGCCAATCTTATGTTAACTGCCTTGAAAAGTCTGCAAATGAACAATAAAGAGATGCTGGAAAACCTCAATCAATTTGGGTTTTCGCTTGATTTTATCAAGGTTTTGCTCAATATAATTAATTTGGGTTATTTTCAATAAATGGAAGCATGTGAGTTTGGTCGTAGCTTTTTTTTTTTTCATAATATATGATACAAATTCGGATTGTAGTAATTAACCCCCACATGTTTTCAACTTGAAAAACCATCGGTCAGGCTTGGTGACAAGTGGCTTCCATTCATGCCAATGAGAGGAGGCATGGGGAGCAATTAGAGTTTCCACCTGGCCGGTAAAAATGATGGCAGATTCCAATGTTTTTAATAGGGGAAAAGATAAATATATAGGAAGGGATGTGTTTCAGTGGGACCTGAATTTTTACTATGGAGTGCTGTTCTTATATCTAACGGAGCTGTTATCGTGTTACTTTCCAATTGTTCTGTTGTTAGGCTGCTGGGGGGGAGGGAGTGATATCACTCAAACTTGCAGTACAGCAGTGACTGGAGTTTTTCAGAGCACATGTCACATGACTAGGGGCAGCTGGGAAACTGAAAATATGCTTAGCCCCATGTGTCAGAATTAAATATAAAAAGAATCTGTTGGCTCTTTTGAGAAACAGATCTCAGTGCAGAATTCTGTTGGAGCAGCACTATTAACTGATGCATTTTGAAAAAAAAAAACAAGTTTTCCCATGACAGTATCCCTTTAAACATATCTTCAGATCATAAAGTAGAGGTAGCCTGGAAACTACACACAGACAGACAGTAAAATAACACTGGAACATTATCAGTACATACAATGGGTGAAACTATAGCCAAACCGCAATAAGTCTAGAATCAGAAAAAAAATCAGCTTTTGCTCAGAATTTATGATTTCTTAAACCATTTTTCAGAGTATATGAATAACACAAAAACGTTTCTTTCACTCATGGTGAAAGTTTGTGTAGTGATTATGATTTAAAAAGAGGAAACACAGTTTGAAAATAAATGGCTTCAGCCAACCACTATCCATGAGTGAAAGAAAAGTTTTTGTGTTATCATTCATATTCTATGAAAAATGGTTAAGAAATCATAAATTCTGCCAGGGTGTGTAAACTTATGAGCACAACTGTAAATATATTTGTACAGTACTGTTCTTTAATCTACTTGTGGTCGCATAATTCATATATAAACCAGAAGATCTGCTTAAAAGGCTAATCACTGTATACTGCATTTTATTCATTATTTACCAATATGTATTGTTTTTAGTCTTTGTAATTACATGGATTGGCCTTTTAAAGAACAAGTAAACCTTTTTTTTTTCTATCTGTAAATTTGCTCTAAACAGCCCCCCAGATTAATGTACCTTAGTCCCTGCTGCAAGTCTGCTCTGGTTTCTGTGTTATCAGCAGCTTGTTTCCCCTTCTTCCTGGTGCAGAGTGAAGCCCAGCCCCTTAGCTTTCTGAGCTGACCTTATCTCTTGGACTAGTCCTGGAGATTATTTGCATACTATGACATAGCAGAGACCAGTGTGTTTAGCACCTTTTGCTTGGGGAAACTAGCTTACTAATGCACACACTGGCTCCCTCTTCCTCTCTATTGTGGAACAGCAGCAAATGGACAGCTCAGTAAACTAAGGGGCTGGGCTTCACTCTGCACCAGGAAGAAGGGGAAACAAGCTGCTGATAACACAGAAACCAGAGCAGACTTGCAGCAGGGACTAGGGTACATTAATCTGGGGGGCTGTTTAGAGCAAATTTACAGAAAGAAAAACATTTACTTTTCCTTTAAGCAGACTTTCTTGAGATGCTGACACGCCATAATAATATTCACTTAAATGGATCATCCAAGACACTTTTATAATGAATTCTTTATATATAACTTAAGACACTTCAATACTGTAGTCACTTTCATTTAGCACTGTGGCTTTAAATTAAATTCTGAACAGATGTAATATACTGATGTCACAGAAGAGATTTGTAAACCTGTTAAAGGTTTTTAAACTGGGAAGTAATTTGTATGTGCACCTTCATAAAGGACCAAAACATATTTTTTTCTCATATATAATCATGGTTGTGATGTCTTGAAAATTCAAATTATATCATTCAATTTTTGCACATAAATTAAGTCCCATGAGTGCTTTGTGTCCTTCATGTGGATTTTACTTTTCGTGGAAGCACCTGAGCTTTTTAGCCTTTTGTGGGGGTGAGTGTGTTGCCTTTCAGACTATATACAGGTATGGGACCAATAGAAATCACATGTTTCAGTGTTGGCTAACATCCAAACATTTCAGTTTCTTTTTGGGGGTGAGTGTGTTGCCAATCAGACTGTATACAGGTATGGGATCTGTTATCCAGAAAGGTCAGGACCTGGGGTTTTCCAGACAATGGATCTTGTATAATTTGTATCTTCATACCTTCCATCTACTAGAAAAACATTTCAACATTAAATAAACCCAATAGGCTGGTTTTGCCAACAATAAGGATTAAAGGGGTGGTTCACCTTCAAATTAACTTTTAGTATATTGTAGAAGGGCCAATTCTAAGAAACGTTTCAATTGATCTTCATTGTTTATTTTTCATAGTTTTTTAATGATTTGCAATTTTCTTCTGTTTTTTTGCAGCTTTCAAATGGGGGTCACTGACACCATCTAAAAACAAGTGCTCTGTAAGGCTACAAATGTATTGTTATTGGCACTTTTTATTACTTATTCTATTCAGTCCCTCTCCTATTCATATTCCAGTCTTTTATTCAAATCAATGCAGGGTTGCTAGGGTAATTTGTACCCTAGAAACCAAATTGCTGACACTGCAAAATATAGAGCTGCTGAATAAAAAGTTAAATAATTATAAAACCACAAACAATAAAAAATAAAAACCAATTGCAATTTGTCTCAGAATATCACTCTCTACCTAAAAGTTAACTCAAAGGTGAACAACCCCTTTAAGTATATCTTAGTTTGGATGAAGTACAAGGTAATGTTTTATTATTACAAAGAAAAAAGGAAATCATTTTTAAAAATGTGGATTATTTGGATAAAATGGAGTCTAAGGGAGATGGCCTTTCCTTAAAGGAAAACTATACCCCTCGAACAATGTAGATCTCTATAAACTGATATTGCCTACA